>VKON01000292.1:0-16055 GCA_009741485.1 Malurus cyaneus samueli | reverse complement strand
GTCCCATCTGGAGGCCACCTGGATATCTGGGTTGTGGAGGCACACCAAATCTGATCTCTTTGGGGAGCTCCAAATACTGCCCCCCCCCCCAGGGTGTGGTGGGCATCCCAAATACCTGGGGCTTTTTGTTTTTTGGGGTACCACTAGTCCTCCGAGAGCCCAAAGAAGAGGGAGTAGCTGCTGACACCACCAGGTCTTTCTGCTGCCCCCACTCCAGCTGTCTGGATCTTCACAGCACTGTGAGACTGTCCAGGGGATCCCTAACTCTGACCACGTGTCCATGTGCGTGTGTGTCCCCAGACCTGCCACGGAAGCCACTCGAGTTCCAGCACGACCCCTGCTCAGCCCCGCGGCTCAGAGCACCATGGCAGCTGCCTGACTGCCCTCAGCTGTACAGGGGCAGCCCGGGGGACTGGGGGGGACGACACTTGAGGGGACAGAGGGGGTAATGCTGCCCCCTAATGCTGCCCCCCAGCCCAAGGTGGAATGTGGATGAACATCAAGGGGAACAAGGGGTCCCTAACCACATGTGCCCCCAATCCAAGGCAGGGCACCTGAAGAACAAGGGCACCATCAGGGAGGACCCCTACAGCCAGGGAGTCCTGACCCAACACAGCCGCACTCCGGGACTCAGTGGTGTGTGACAAGTCCCTTCCCAGCCGACTGCTCGCACGGCTCGGCGACAAGCGGCTGCCAGGGCCAGGCGTTACCCGGCAACAGAGCCACCACAAACACAGCCACGAGCGGGCAGACACGGGACAAGGAGGCTGCTGGCTGCCCGCGTTCCTCACTGCCAGCTGCCCGCCGAGCGCGGAGCTCCCGTCCCCGGGACAGGTGCTGTGTTTGCGGCCAGGGCAGCAGCCATGGCCAATATAGGCCTGTTAGAGCTGCTGGATGACGCCATCGGGACTCCCGAGGTGAATGTCAACTTAGAGGCGCTCCGAAAACTGCTGAAGGTCATGCTCCAGCACCTGAGTCTGCTGGGCCTCGAGGGCGTGTTCCCCCAGGGCATGAGCCCGGAGGTTGAGCCCGTCCGGAGCAGAGCCAGCCCGCCGAGCCGCAGCCCGGCCCGCAGGAGGAGCCGCCCCAGGAGTCGGGGGGACAGCCGCCCGGGGAGGACCAGCTGCAGGAGAGCTCCGACGTGGGACAGACTGAGGCCGAAGTGAGTGGCATCTGCGAGGTGAAGGCTTTTCTAAGATCCCCGGGTGCTCCCCGCAAGATGCCCCCTCCTCTGGGGTCCTGCCCTTATACCATGCTTTGCTTGAAGCTCCCAGCAGAAATGTTGTGTTTCTGTGTGGGAAAGGGGGGTTTGGAGGAAAATGGGGCTGAACACTGTCTGGGTGCTTGGTTCCCCATGTGGGCCTTTCTGCTGCCAGGATGTGCCACAGGCTCCCCAGGGATGGGGGTGGGAGTCTCTGGGGAGCTACTCACTTTTGGGGCTCACCCCACCACACCTCTCTCTGAGGCCACGGCTCTCTCCCAGGAACTCCACGAGGAGATGGCTGGGATGAAGGCTATGCAGGCCTCCTTGGAAGAGGAAATCAGAGTTCAAGGAGTGTTGGCAGTGAGCTGCACATCAGCTAGTTGTGGGTCTGAGACTGCAGCCAGTGACCAGGAGATCGGCTGCGTCCGGCAGTGCCAGATGATTGGAGAGTGCTGCCCACCGTGGCTTGCTGTGCAGCTGGGCCAGACCCTGCGCCGTCTCCCACAGACCATGGTGCAGCTAAAAGTCCTGCAGGTTCCCAGGGATCCTTCCCTGAGGTTCATGCCCTCACCCTCCTCTCCTAGACCACGGATCTCTGCAATGATCTCCGTGAGGAGGTCAATGAGATGAAGGCCACACAGTCCCGCATGGAAGAAGACATCCAGATGATCCAGGAAGCACTTGGCCAGGTGAGCTGCTGCCGGTGCCCTTGGGAGGGAACGGGGCACTCGCCCCTTCCCTACCACCCCTGCCCCGTGGACCTGGCTGTCACCCAGCATGGAGGGCACTGGGAGGGAAAAGTGGGAAGGGTGGCCCATGAGGAAAACATGGGAATTCAGCCTTGCCCACTAGGAACCTCCCTCCTCTGCCTGTGGATCAACCTGGTGGTAGAGGTCACTGCCTGCCTCAGCCAAAAGGATGCTGAGGCACTTTGAATTAAATGGAAAAAGGAAACGTGTGCTGGGAAGGAAAGAAGGTGAAGATCTGCCAGTACAGGGCAGCCACAGGCTGCCCAGGGTCTCTCTGGGCCCAAACTCAGTTGTGCATGCTCCCAGGTCCTGACTGCTGTGCATCTTCCCATTCCTTTCCAGGGGAACCTCCAGGACGCTGCCAGCAAGCCACTGGTCCTCGAGGACCAGTCTGCCCCTGCAAAGCCCCAGACTTCAGACATGGATTCTGATACCCCGAGCACCACCCCAGAGATACAGACAGGGACCCCCAGTGCCCAAAGAGACACGACTGAGACACAGCCTGGATCCCAAGCAGGCCACCCAGCAATGGAGAGCATCACCAAAGACCTGTCTGAGCTCCAGGATCAGATGTCCTCCCTGCAGAGCCTGGTCAGTGACCTGCAGGGTGAGAAGGAGAAGGTGAGTCCATATTGGTCCCTAAAGAGGCTGCAGGAATGCCACAGGCAGCTGGCTGGGAGGAGGCAGGCAAAGGAGAGCATGGGGTCCATGGCCTGATTGCCATCACCACCCTTCCCAGATCTCTCAGCTGGAGGATGCCCTTGGAAAGCTGGGTGTGACTGCAACCGAGCATGAAGTGGATGGCACCGATCAGACCTCCCAGCAGCTGGAGTAAGAGGATGGGAGAAGATTTTATATCCCACCGGGCTGCGGGGAGCTGGTGCGGGTTGAGGGGCTGGTGGTCCAGGAGCATCTAGTTTGGGGAGCAAAGCTCACCTCCTGAGTGGCCTTGTGGAGGCTCAGCCTGCCTGTGACCTCAATTTGTTGCCCAGGTCTGCACTGCAGGAGATTAAGCAGGAGCAGAAGGAGCTGAGAGAGGAGCAGGAGACTACCAAGGCCACAGCTGACCAGCTGCAGGAGCAGGTGACGTTTGTGGGGAGCACTCCAGCTGTTGTCCTGAGTGGCAGGGTGCTCCTTGTGGGGTTCCTGGCGACAGTCCCTGCCTCGCTGGGGCCATCCAGCCCCTGCAGCACCTGGATCTGTTGGCTGCATCCATTCCATCTCAAAACTGATTCCTTCTCCCCTTTCTGCAGCTGAATGAGCTGAAGGTCATGATGGGGATTGGAGGGCAGGAGCAGGGAGAGTCACAGGCAGCGTACCCCACCCGCAGCTTGGACTCCAGGCTTTTGAGGAAGCTACTCCACCGCTGTGAGAGGCTCCAGGAGCAGGTGGACTCTCTGGTGCCACAGCAGGTGCTGAAGGCGGTGCCAGACACGACACAGGTGGGCAGCTGGTAGGCAGCATGGAGCGGGGGCTTGGGAGGCTGTGTCAGGACCCCTTGTCTGGCTGTGCTCAGTGGGATGTAGAGCAGTCCTTTGCTACCCCCCGGTTCAGTTTGGATGGGTTTGGCAGTATGGCAGGAATTTAAAGCCTTGATACAAATGTCCTGCTAGGACCGAGGGCTCATGACTGCTGGCCCAGTAACCCAGATCTGTCCCTGAAGGGCAGCCAGACACCCCTTGCATGCCACCATCTTGTTATCTTCCCCCTCCGGGGCAGGATGAAGAGCTGCTGAAGAGCATCCAGGCCACCATTGTGCGGGTGGAAGGGGACTGCGAGCAGCTCAGCTACATCACAGGGAACCTCCGCGATGACCATCACCAGCATCAGAAAGATATTGAGGTCAGTGGCTGAGCCCTCATAGGGTCAGAGTGTCCCCCAGGCCCACCCAGGCTGGAGACTGCCAGACATCTGATCCCCTGCCTACCTGCTCACATCCCTCTGTGGGTTCAAAGGGCCTTTCCCAAAGTTTTTTGGATAATGGGAGCATGGGGTACTTGGCTGGCAGAACGCGGCTCTGACCCTGCTGTGATGTCATGGGATGCTTTCTGTATTGGAAGGTTCTGTTCCGGTCCCTGGAGGATCTCGACAAGAAGGCAGACAAGGAAGAACTGCTGCTTCTGGTATGTTCTTGAGGGGTCTGTCTTCAGCCCAGGGGGTCTTGGGCAGGGTGACAAATGCCTTTTGTCCTTTGGGTATTCCATGGTAAAACTGGCCTGGGTATGGAAGGAGGAGGGTGTCAGTACTTCCAGAGCAGCTGCAGTTCCTTTGCCAGGTCTCTCTAAGTCCCTTTGGCTGGTGGGATTGACCCTATGGGGGTGAAGGGGTGAGTGGGCAAACAGCCCTGAAAAGGGCATGATGGCTCTGCAGGAATGTTTCTGTCTCTGTCCCCAACACATGCTGGCCCTGCCTCTCATACCTCTGCCCAGTCCTTATCACTGTCCTGCCTTTCTTCCCGCTAGAAAGTGGACAAAGCTGCCCTGGGCAGCAAAGTCAGTTGTGCCCATTTTGATGCGAGCATGGAGCGTCTAGAGGACAGGTTGCGGGAGCTGCTGAGACGAGTGTCAGGCCAGGAGCAGCGCTGGCAGGAGGTCCAGCAGCAGTTCAGTGATGCCTTGGACACCAAGGTGAGGGGTGCCTTATTGTCACATCGCAAAACTGGGTTCCTGGGGCCTTTGTAGACTGAGAAAGCATCCCTCTGAGGTTTCTCCGTCTGCTGACTTTTTCCTGGCGACCATCATATTCCATTCTGTGGCAGCTGGTTGAGGATGTGCATCTGTCTACAGCTCGATCGTGTGGAGCTGGGACCTTTCCAGAAGCAGCTGGAGGATACCTGGGCGAAGATCATCAAGGATGTCAAGGATGAGTTGTCAGTAAAGCCTGAGGAGGCTGCTGGAATTAAGCAGTGAGTGCAATGGGATGATATTAGCTTTGGCAACAATACTGGCCTTGTTCCCTCCTGTGTGGTGCCCTGGCATCGATCAGTGTAGCCAGCAAACTGCAGGGATGCTGACAAAGCAGCTATGCCTTTGTCACCCTTTGGTAGCAAGTTCCCCACACCAAACGAGACATAAGAATTGGCATCTGCAGAACAGAGCTGTTCAAAGCAAAATTGGGGTGTGGGTGCAGAGGTTCAAGGATGGAGGACAGAGGATCGTTCCCCTGCACAGGGGTGCTACACGTGGTGCCACAGGGTGTGCCACACAGGGGTGCCACACATGGTGCCACAGGCCTGTCTGACCTGTCCTCCTTGGTGAGGCACAGAGGACTTGTGAGCTCTGACAAGGCTGGTTTGGATGGCAGTGTGGGGTGCCTGTGCCCTTCCCCTGACATCCCAGCCTGCTCTGGGCAGCCGCAGGCTACTGACACAGTTCAGCAGTGCCAGCACAGCCAAGGCGAGCTCATCTCCTTGTCCCCTTGGATGGGAGGGGAAGCAGGCTCTACACGCTGCAAACACTGAGAGTGCCTGCAGCGCTGTGCCCAGCACATGTTGCTGCTGTGAGCTGCTGGCTGTGTGCAGGCAGCACTGCAATCCTGCCAGGAACTCACACTGCACTTTCCTCCTTAGGCAGGTGCTGGTCCCTTACAAGTGCCTGTCCTGCGACCGGCATCTCAACGTGAACGTACCTGGCCCGTAAGTAGCACTCAGCACCCAGAATATCGGGAGGCTGTTGGGTGGGGCAGGGGGACGTGTGCTGGTGATGTTCCTGCTGGCTTGGGGTTAGAGTGTCTGCCTGAAGGCTCTGACTCTGCTGAGCCCCCTCCCAAGCCATGTCTTTCAGACATGCAGTAGGACCCCCTCCAGGAGTTCCTCCCTGCAGGCAGCAGGCAGAGGGATGCTGTGGGCTACAAGCCTGTGGATTCTGGGACTCTGCCCCAAGCCAGGGTGACTCGTTTGTCCCATTACTCACGCACGGCTCCTGCCCTCCCCAGGCACATTGACACGCTGCCGCTCTTGCCGTCGCTGCCCTGCAGCCACGCTGCACAGCCGTCTAACCCCAACGCAGAGGAGCAACACGGGCACAGGTAGGGCTCACGGGGACCCATCACTGGCCCCTGGGGTGCCCCACAGTCCAGCCACCGCAAGGGAGACCTGTTCCCTGAGCGGGGACAGAAGGGGCCAGGGACCCTGGGCAGGGGAGCACAGGGGGCCACAGAGGGCCAACTGTAATTGCTCCAGGTCTCTGGGCTTTTACAGCCCCTACTGCACTGCTCCATTAAGCCCTGGTCTCAGTGACACTGAAGCCACATGTCATCAGATGTATCTGGTCTCAGCCTGACCTTAGGCTTGGAGGGCATAGGTTTCCTGCATGTAGCAGAGTCAGGAGGGACATGCATCATTGGGGAGCAGCCTCTGCCCCTGCTTCCTGGCACAGTGGGATGAAGTCCAGGGTATCACAGTGCTGGCCAATGAGCATCCCTATGCCCCATCCCTCAGGAAGGTGGTCGGCGGCAAGTTTCTCAAGTCACAGGGCTGCAGGGATCAGGACACATCCAATGCACCGCCAAAGAATCTCCTGTGGCTCTCCAAAAAGGTAGGGGTGCTGAAGGGAGGAATGTCAGGAAGCAATAAGACTGGGCGAGAGATGCTGAGCATCTGGAGGGAACCCTGCCTCCGTTTCCTCAGGGAGAGGTGGGTGGGAAGGGTTGCTTGGGAATGCTGAATTGGGCTCCACCTTGCAACCAGCCACTCTGTCCTTCCCAGCCCAGTGTGACTGAGCTGCTGAGCACAGATGACCAGCATGGATCGGGGCCAGGAGCACAAGCCTGAGGTGACAAAGAGGGCACAGGATGAGCTGGGTATGGTCTGTGAGGACACTGGTGGTGGGGGAACAGAGCACTAGCTGTTTGCCCATGGTGGGTGAGCTGGGCTCTGTCTACGTGCCTGGACAGGTGCAATGAGGGTCTGGGGTCTGGGATGGGCTGAGGAGGGGTGGAAGCAGAATGGGGAGCGGGAATTGGTGGATGGCACAACAGGTCCTTAGGGGTGTTGAAGCTGGAGTGCAGTGTGGACATGGTCCCGGCCAGTGCAGGACAACAGCCCATATGCTGGAGGGTAGGGGCCAGTACCTTGTCCCTGAGGGTCTCTGGCCATGCAGGTGCCTCTGGACTTCAGGAGGCTTACCTCTGTCCTTTGCCCCCAGGTCCCACCACCTTACTAGAGCACCAGCCAGCATCAAACCTCAACCTCTGATCCCAGGCACAGTGGCATTTGCTGGAGCCAGCAGCCAGGCAGCTGGCTGGGACTGGGTGCTCAGGGCTCTGCATGAATAAAAGGCTGCCTGAAGAAAAGGGATTTCTTTTCAAGTTAATAAAAAAATTGTAACCTGCTGGGGCGGGGGGGGGGGGGGGGGGGGGGGGGGGTGGGGGGGGGGGCGTTTGGGATTTTCTAAGATGTTCAAACTAACCCCTGCTTCAAAACGCCACCCTAAAAGCTGGCCAGTGGCCACAGGAAGGGTGGAAAAAAAAAAGTGAGTGGGTGAAGCGGGCAGAGAGAGCATATTGAGAGTAAGAAGAAACACACAACAAGAACTGGGTAAATGGAGGGTAATGAAAGAGAAGAATAATACACCATAAGCCAGAAGTGGAAAGAGGCTGGAATGAAGTGCCTCCACCATGAAGATGAGGAAGGACAGAGGTGGCAGTCCTCTGTCTGCCAACCACCATATAGACTAGCTGAGACCTAGACTGCATACTATTAAGAGGGGACATGCAGCAGCCACAGCGCGTGTCTTGGAGAGCCTGGGGTGAGCCCAAGCAGCACGGCCCCATCTCCCGCATCAGCCTCAGGGTGAGTTCAACATCATCATCATCAGGCCCCGGGAGCAGAGCGAACCTGTGGGACCCTTGCAGGGGATGCTCAGCTCCCTGTGGAAAGTGCAGTGGTGGTGCCACTGTCACTGCTGTCCTCACTGTTTATGCCATCCGCTGTCCCTGGTGTCCATTGTGTGACAGTGACTCTGCAGCAAGTGCAGGTCCTACACCATCTGTTTCTCCCAAGACTGAGTCCCTCGAGGTGTCCAGTGACATCATCCTCACCCGCTTCACATTCTCCAGCCCTGTGGGGACCCCCCCCAACCTCACCCTGGGGTGCTGCTTCCAGGTGAGGTCCTCCAGGGGAATGGGGACTACCAGAGGGGGATATTCAGGGTGACTGATCTGTGGGGACAGGGATGTCAGGGATGGTGGGGGTCTTAGAAGGCTGGGGAGAACCATAGGGGTTCGGAGACAATGGTAGTGACAGGGACCTCTGCGGCTGGTTTAAGAGTCTGGGAAACACCAGGGTGTCAGGAGACTTGCAGGGATGCAGGTCAGGGGTGGATATTTGGATGCACAGGACCCTGACTGTCCCACCAAGCCTTGGTGCTCACCACCCAGCAGGCTCAGCTGTGGGGCCACACCCACAGGGGACAGGGGCCACGCCTCCCCCCTCACAGCCCTACATACTGATGACCACACACAGCCTGGCAAGCACAGGGTGAGGGTGGATGAGTGAGGGGTTCTTAGGCACCAAAAGGTGTCCCTGCAGGGCATCTTCTTCCACATGGTGCTGGGCAGGGCATTCTGGGCTGAGATCCAGGCAGTCCCCATTTCAGGCACCATCCACCTCAACATCATTGGGACAGCATGCTGATGGGCCACAGTGAAGAGGGGCAGGACTAGGGGTGCTGGTGAGGCTGAAGGTGCTGGAGAAGGATGGGGACATCTCAGGGGGTCAGGCTGTTGAGGAGTGAGAATAGTTTGGGATTTGAGGTGCCTTAGAGCCCACAGCTGGATGCCTGTGCCAAGTGCTGGGGGTGGGTCCAAGACAGTCTGGCAGGTCTGACCTGATTTTGGAAGACACTGCATATTTACTCCAGAACTTTGCCTCGTCTCTGCTGGGACATCTACAGGCAGCAGCATTTCCAGCACTGTTCTGCTTCCTTCTCTGTCTGGCTCCTCCTCTATCAGATGCAGCTGGCTTTGCAGCATTTATTTTTCCCCAATTTCGTTTAAATCAATTGCCTCCAGAACTTCTCTGAAAACTTCATTAACAACATTTACTGAATTTGCATCAGCCAAAATGTCAGTCATCAAAACCCCTCCTCCTCCACACTTAACAACTCTCTTTTCCACAGATAAGCACCAAGGAGCCAGGAACTCTGCATGGGATGACATCCCCTGTCCATGCAGAGTTGGCTGTGGGTCACCTCCAGGAGGTGGGGGACAGACTTGCCAACACTCATCTACAATAGCTCCTGTCCTATGTGAAGGGTATATATGGCTCCCTGAGCCTCTGGCAGGATCATCCTGACTTCTCTAAATCCCTAAGAGGGATGTGTTGGAGGACCTGAGGCTGGCTGGAAACCTATGGCCAGAGGGCTACTGAAGTGGGGGGCACAGAAGAAGTTGGAGAGGAGATGTGGGAGCAGGACTTAGCCTGATGCTGTATCCATGATTTCCATTCTAGGTGAATGAGCTGGAGCACCTCCTGGTGGCCTGGGAGCCAGAGTTCTCTTTCCTGACCTCCCAGGATGCTGCAATTTACCCCATGAATCTGATCTTTACACTGGGCTTGGACCTGCACTAAATTGCCGGTGTCTTCTCACTTCTTGGCACAATTTTATGGCCAGCCACATCACACACTGCAGTACCAGAATAAAGAAGTTCCTTCTGCCATCCCCGGTTCAGGACAGAACATGAGGGTGGTGAAGCCTGGCCCTGACCCAGCAAACATGTGCAGGGGGAGCAGACAGAGGGTCATGGATCTGGGGTGGGGGCCACCTCAGCATGGGCACATCACCCACCCCTGGCCTGCAACAATGCATGTCATCTGTGTGCCTTAGATGTCCCCGACTACCCCGGCCCCCAAAAGCCCCAGAGGTCCCCATTACATTCACAGCCCCCCATGCTTTTGCTCTCACAGATCCATCCTGCCGAATGTCCCCAGCTGGCACTCTCCATCCCCCTGGAGGATCCCACCTAGAGGCTGCAGTATGGCTTGGAAACACCTTGTTTAAGACACCAGGTTATGAGTGGCACAATAAATTGCTGGAGGTCAACCAGTTTATTTAAAGACAAAGTTCCATCTATCAAAATTACACCCTTTTTTTTTTTTTTTTTTGAGTTTGTTAGTTTCCTGGGAAATTTGGGTGAGCAGAAAAGCACCACTGACCTACTGCAGCCCTGGGGGTAAATTATTCCTGGGGAAATTCAGGTCTACGGCATGACTCCATACAGATTGACTGTTTTACTGAATAAAAGACAAAAACTAAAAATCACCCAAAATTCAAATTCCTTCTGCTCAACCCAGCTATCAGCTCTATTCATGCCACTGAGGCCGACCCTGTGATGCACTACAGGGTTTCATCCTCTATATTCAGCTGATTATTTAGCTTAAATAAGTCCTCAGATGTGGCTTTTTGGAGGGGATTTTGTGCAATGAAGGGGCTTGGAAGGAGAAATGTGCAGCTTGGCTTCATCTTGGGGAAAAAAAGATGCTCTTCTCAGAGCAGGGCAAGTTATGATACGGAAAAAAAACTAAGTGATGAAATTTTGAGCCAATAAACTCAATAAGAGGAGAGGAAAAGGCCCATGGAGGGGGAAGTGGGCAAACCGATGACACTTGAAAAAGTTATGCCCACCCTTCAAGGAGGATTTGGGTTAATTCTGGGAAGATTTAGGGCTACTTTTGGAGCTGTTTTCTCCCTACCTCCAATGCTAGTGCTGAAAACAAATCTTATTTTCACTTAAAAGGGAACAGCCTTCCAAAAACGAAGAGGTTGGGAGTTTATCAGCACTTAATTAATGAGGCAGTAGTGTAGAGGCCACAACTTCTTTAACAAATTCCTCCCTAATTTGGGGATTTCCTCACTGTGGGCACTGTTTTGAGGTGGAAAATCCCCATTTCCCACTGTGCTACCTGCTCCCTTGGGGAGAAAGCGCAAAATGGAGCAAACCTCCCCAAAACCAGAGGATAAAAAACACACACCCACCTTGTTTGCAGTGGAGGCATATTTTGTGCCTTCTGGAAGTAACAAGCTATTTAAAAGTGCCTTTTGATCACCACTTTTATAGACACCCACCAACACCCACAAATTAACCTGAATAACTGTAAACCCACCCTCAAACTCCACCTTTTTCAGATAAAATGTACTTCAGTTACGAGCAGGGGATATTTAACATCTTCAGTCTTGTGGAGTGCCTGCAGTTCTCATTCAAGTTTGCTCCTCGTGCACTTCCCTCAGACACAGTTTCCCCTCAGTCTGATCCTGAGGTGTTAGTGGGAGAGGGAGCAGCTAAAAACCCCTCTAGGAATGCTCAAATCCTCCCGACCCCAAACCCTACAAATATACCTCGGCTACAGCTCTGTAAAAACTTCGACCTCTGGTGAAAACACCCTCAGCATCCAACAGCTCTTTCTATGGGCTGGTTACCTACGTTATGCAGGAGAGTTTCGGTCAGAGTCCCCGTGGGAGAGCAGCATCTGCTGGCCTGCTCCGAGGAGTGGGGCTGTTACATCCCTCCGTGCCCACCATCTTGCTCCCCCACGACTGGTTGACATGATGCTGGGAGATGCCCCTTGATTGAGAAGAGGCTGATTTCCTCCCCAGCTCAAGGCTGAAGAACTAGCTCCGGGCCTGTTGAGCTACACAGAAAGGCAGATTTTTTGTTGCTTATGCTTCAGGTTTTTCTGTCCAGACCTTCAAATTAAATCTCCACAGAACTTTTCAGATGAAAAGTGGATGCAGGGTTGGAAGCTCATCTGTTGGAGCAGGATGCTGCAAAGAAGTGCTTGGATTTACACACTGCTAGACCTTGTCTTTCAAGGAAAGACCAACCTCACCATGACCAAAACAGGGAAACAACTGATTAAGCAACTGAGCGGCACTGTAATTTGGGTTTCGGTGTGACCTGTGTTTTGTCAGGGCCCTTGTTTAAAATTAGGACCCTGAAGATCAAAGTTGTTGCCCTTCCTGATGGTTTCTCGGGTTCCTCAGTCCAATGCGAAGAGCGCGTGTGGATGGGGAGGCAAGTCTGGCAGCAAAGGTGGAGTGACTGGGGCTGCAAGAGGCAGGGACTTGCCCAGTCCCGCCTGTGCTTGCCTGTAACAGCTCTTGATTACATGGTTGAATCCTAATAACAACTTTCTGCTGCCTCATGATACCGGTTCATTTATTTTGTCACCCTTCTATTCAGTTACAGGCAGTGAAATGAGGAATGAAATCCTGTCTGTTGCCTCTGTCCCTACGCATATCCTGGCAGTGAATAAAAAACCACGAAAAGGCCCCAGCCTGAATGATCTTCAGAGACATGAAATGTGAGTTTAGTCCACTTCTCCTAAATTCTCTACAAATCCTAAGCAGAAAACTTGCAAAACCTTACAAAGCACGAAGCAGAAAAGCCCATTTTCTTCCTCAAGGTGAGTTTTCACAAATCCTTTCAGGAGGTTCTCCCTGTTTTCTGATCCACGTTTCCACTGACAAACCGCTGAGAACTAAATATATCTCTGTTCTCCCACTGAGGAGCAAAAGGGTGAACTGTGATTAGTACTGTTAAATTTGATGTTACAATGACAATCAAATGGGTCTGAGGGGAGTGAAGCTGTTTATCGAGTGGAGTGTTTGCTGGACTTGGGAGGTTCATGGTGGATTTTTGAGGGACTTAGGGACTCTGCCCCTCGCCCAGCCAGAGCAGTGGCCAGAGTTGTCCACCTCCAAAAGTGGCTGGGGAAAAAGTGAAGATTTCAGTCTGGCCATCAGCATTGCAGAAAGCCACCTGCCCTTCAGTGTAATCCAGAGTCATCTCGATGCATCAGACTTCGTGGTTTTGGGGTAGAGATGTGGGGCTGGGCCAGGTGAGGACCTGCAGCTACTCCAACCACTGCCCCACAGCCCAAATCTCACATTCGGGGCTGAGACCAAAGCAGCCCTTATGGGACACGAATTCCCAAGCTACCCCCAGCACCCAGTCACGAGCGGGACAAACCTCCACAGCCCAGCAATACCGGCCCCCCACAAAACACTGCCGACCCAAAACACAGTGGAGAGACTCAAAACGCTCCATTCCTGAGGGTAGAGGAGCTGGGGGTGATTCCTAGCATCTACTGAACACCAGGTTTTGGGCTGAGCTGTGGCTGGATGCAGGATCACAGTTGCTGGCAGGGAGGGGGATGCTGGTGGGCTCTATACACTAGGGTATCAGCTCCAAATTTTCCACCAGAGCATCAGCTCCAAGTGTTGCAGCTGAGCCCCAGCTCTGCACGCTGAACCTGAACACCAGCACCAGGCACTGAACCCAAATGTTATCCCTGAGGCCGGACTCACCTCTCCAGTATCCCTCTGAGTTCTCCAGAGAATACTCCAAGATGCCTGGAAATAGCTGACCCAGAGATTTCTGCCTCTGGATCTGGCCCTGGCCTAACCCCATATCCACCCAATCCCTGTTGCATGGAGAAGGCAAGAACCACGAGAGGTGGGAGACACCTTCTTCAGTTGTGGCATCACCTCCCTCCACATATAATTAGTGTCCTAATTTGAGTGCTAATTAACCACCAACAGTTTCTGCAACTCCCACCTTCAGTTTCTATCCCTTAAGGCTAATCACGAATAAGTTGCTGATTTTCTTTTAACTAAACAAGCCATTTGTGACGCTTTCATTTTCCAGCCAAATTTCCCAATCCTGGACTCTCTGCCCTCCCAGCTCCATGCCAGATTCTCATTTCTGCTTAATAAATTCTCTTTTTAGCCAGTTTTTACCCTCCATGCACCTTTAAATTGTGTCAGTGCCGCTGCCAGCAGGTTGGTCTTTTGGGTAAAATCCACATGCTCTGCTTCCAGCTCTCATATCAACTGCAACAACAGTTGCACCTTCCTCTCTGTGCACCTCAAGGGGAGCAAATTGGGCTGTTTAATGCCAAGAAATTCCTCAATTTCCTTTCCCTATTGCTGGAAAACCACAGGGACATCGTTACTTCCCTGGGCAAGGCTCCAGCTCCTGGAGGACATGATGGAAGATCATATCATCACCAAGTTTTGGATTAACCATCAACCCCCTCCAGCTCCAAAGCAAAAATCCCAAACGAAAATAATGTAAAGTGAGAAGAAGATCCAAAAAATTGAGGATTTGGGGCCAAAACTGGTGCTCCTGCTGATGCTTTTTGGCTCAACGTAGTTTGGGCATCCTGGAGAGGAACAGTGAAAGATGTTTACAGCTGCTTTCCTGTGAATAAAAGCCAAAAGGGGGGAAATGGCAATTCTGGGGGAAAGTTTTGGTTCACCCGTAGCAGGTCACCATCTGGTTGCTGGCCTGGAGCTCAGCATGGCATTGCCAGATCCAGGTCACCTCAGCAGCTTTACTGCATTGCTGTCCCTCCAGCCCAGGCAATGCAGCCAGGAAAGGATCTGTGATTCCTGGTCACTCAACACTTAATTGCCTGCAGTTTCTGCTTCTCTGCACTGACTCGAGTCTGGGAGATGAAGAAGAGGAGGACCCTGGAAGGGAAATGAAGAGGCAGTCCCACAGTGCACCCAGGTGCCAGCAGCACTCACCAGCACATCCTACCTTGTCTCCTTTGCTTCCTGGGTCAGCTCAGCAAATTGCTCATCCTCCTCCTGTTTTTTAGGGAAGCTTCAAACTGCTTCTGAATGCAGGAGAAAAGGGTTTATACTCCTGGAGAAGGGGAGAAAGTGGGGGGAGGGGGTTGGGACCCCTAAAGCATCAGGGATATATGGCCAGTGCAGGTAGCCCTATCCTTATCCTCCTCTGCAACTCCATTGAATCAGATATTTGCTTGCATAACCTTTACAGTTATGCTGTATGCACACCCTCCCCTTATCCGTACAAATGTATAAACACAGTGGTAAGTGAGCAGTACTCACAAACAGACTGGGAAAACCCATCTCTCCAAGGTCTCCTGTAAAAAAGTTGCCACCAAACCCTAAAAAGCTCCCCCCACCCTTCAGATTCCATCNGATTAGTACTGTTAAATTTGATGTTACAATGACAATCAAATGGGTCTGAGGGGAGTGAAGCTGTTTATCGAGTGGAGTGTTTGCTGGACTTGGGAGGTTCATGGTGGATTTTTGAGGGACTTAGGGACTCTGCCCCTCGCCCAGCCAGAGCAGTGGCCAGAGTTGTCCACCTCCAAAAGTGGCTGGGGAAAAAGTGAAGATTTCAGTCTGGCCATCAGCATTGCAGAAAGCCACCTGCCCTTCAGTGTAATCCAGAGTCATCTCGATGCATCAGACTTCGTGGTTTTGGGGTAGAGATGTGGGGCTGGGCCAGGTGAGGACCTGCAGCTACTCCAACCACTGCCCCACAGCCCAAATCTCACATTCGGGGCTGAGACCAAAGCAGCCCTTATGGGACACGAATTCCCAAGCTACCCCCAGCACCCAGTCACGAGCGGGACAAACCTCCACAGCCCAGCAATACCGGCCCCCCACAAAACACTGCCGACCCAAAACACAGTGGAGAGACTCAAAACGCTCCATTCCTGAGGGTAGAGGAGCTGGGGGTGATTCCTAGCCATCTACTGACACCAGGTTTTGGGGCTGAGCTGTGGCTGGATGCAGGATCACAGTTGCTGGCAGGGAGGGGGATGCTGGTGGGCTCTATACACTAGGGTATCAGCTCCAAATTTTCCACCAGAGCATCAGCTCCAAGTGTTGCAGCTGAGCCCCAGCTCTGCACGCTGAACCTGAACACCAGCACCAGGCACTGAACCCAAATGTTATCCCTGAGGCCGGACTCACCTCTCCAGTATCCCTCTGAGTTCTCCAGAGAATACTCCAAGATGCCTGGAAATAGCTGACCCAGAGATTTCTGCCTCTGGATCTGGCCCTGGCCTAACCCCATATCCACCCAATCCCTGTTGCATGGAGAAGGCAAGAACCACGAGAGGTGGGAGACACCTTCTTCAGTTGTGGCATCACCTCCCTCCACATATAATTAGTGTCCTAATTTGAGTGCTAATTAACCACCAACAGCTTTCTGCAACTCCCACCTTCAGTTTTCTATCCCTTAAGGCTAATCACGAATAAGTTGCTGATTTTCTTTTAACTAAACAAGCCATTTGTGACGCTTTCATTTTCCAGCCAAATTTCCCAATCCTGGGACTC
>VKON01000291.1:257083-271561 GCA_009741485.1 Malurus cyaneus samueli | reverse complement strand
CCAGGAGCAGACGTCCCCGTGCCAGACAAGGAGAATACACTTCACGAGCAAACCTCTGGTACTTCCTGCGTGAGCATGGGGAAACACAGAGGAAGGTTGGGATGGAAAAACAACTCTGCCCTGGCAGCACGGGGTCGCCACATTTGAATTGTAGATAAGCCCTATGGCGATGATTCTCGTTCTCAGTTTTGAATGAGCCGCACATGTCCGTGTCCCAGAAAGTGATGCATTACCGCTCAGGACTCTCGGCATGTTCTAGACAACCAGACCGTCCTTGCGCGCCCAGTTTATAACAGATGGAAGGATCAGTGTACCTCCTACTGCTCCTTTCCAGATCCCCGGAACGTGCACACATCATGCCAATGTTCATGCACCAGGGAGGGTCAGGGTACTTGGGGCAGCTCTCAGTGGCTAGCTGATGCGACCCCGCGAGCCCCGTCCTCATGAGCCAGGTAGGCAGGCATGCTGAGTAACCCTGCATATTCATGTACGTGTAGTGAGGATGTCGTTTGGCCAATGGTGCACAGCTCAGTGACACCACATTAGAACGTGATCGACAGGCTGTTCGCTATGCTTTCGACTTAAATTTTCTTGTCGTACTCTGCTGGCCTGCGAGTGCACTGTACTGGTCCCATTATGCCTTCACGACAGGTGCCCAAGGACGAGAGTCCACATTGTCAACTAAGGCTGCGTGTCCTGTCTATCTGCCTGCCAATTCCGGGGGCCCGCGTGACCACCGTGCCTGAAGTGTCGCCAAAAGACCTTGGACTCTGGAAAAATGAAAGCTGAGGTGAGCTGACTGGAAAGGAGTGGAGAAAAGCATCCCATTGTAACTGGTCCAGAGGCCCTATGATCTCTGGGATAGACTTCCTCAGATGGGTATTTCAAAGACCCAAAAAGGACTTCAATGGGCTTTTAAATAGCTGCTTTAGGAATCAGAGGGCATCAAAGCAGCTAAACACCTTGCCTAAGAGCTGTCCTGAAAACCCTCTCAGTCATGACTCCTACAAGGTGAAGACAAACAGTCACGTTCAACACATCAACAGTGCACGGCCAGCAGTACGAACGAAACGAGATGCGTAATCTCCATCTCATAAGATGATCTGAGAGCTGGAGAGCCAAGGGGTGGTCAGCAAGGTCCACTCACCCTTCAACAGCCCCATCTGGCCCGTACGCAAATCTGAAGGAGAATGGAGATTGACTGTGGACTATCGTGGCGTAAATGAAGTGACTCCACCGCTGAGCGCTGCGGTGCCGGACATGCTGGAGCTCCAGTACGAGCTGGAGTCCAAAGCAGCGAAGTGGTACGCCACCATTGACATCGCCAACGCGTTCTTCTCCATTCCTCTGGCAGCAGAGTGCAGGCCCAGTTTGCTTTCACCTGGAGGGGCGTGCAGTACACCTGGAACCGGCTGCCCCAGGGGTGGAAGCACAGCCCCACATCTGCCATGGGCTGATCCAGGCTGAGCTGGAAAAGGGTGAGGCTCCGGAACATCTTCAGTATATCGATGACATCATTGTAGGGGGAATACAGCGCAGAAGTATTTGAGAAAGGGGAGAAGATCATCCAGATTCTCCTGAAGCGGCTTTGCATAAAAGGGAACAAAGTGAAGGGACCTGCGCGAGAGATCCAGTTTCTTGGGGTAAAGTGGCAAAATGGACGGCGTCAGATCCTACAGAGGTCATCAATAAGATCACGTCAATGTCTCCACCGACCAGCAAAAGGAGACACAAGCTTTCCTGGGTGCCATTGGCTTTTGGCGGATGCACATCCCGGAATACAGCCAGATCGTGAGCCCTCTCTACTTGGTGACCCGCAAGAAGAATGATTTCCACTGGGGCCCTGAACAGCAGCAAGCCTTCACCCAGATCAAGCAGGAAATCGCTCATGCGGTAGCTCTCGGCCAGTCAGGACAGGACCAGAGGTGAAGAATGTGCTCTACTCTGCAGCTGGGAGCAATGGTCTGTCCTGGAGCCTTTGGCAGAAGGTCCCTGGTGAGACTCGAGGCCGGCCACTAGGATTCTGGAGCCGAAGCTACCGAGGGTCTGAGGCCAACTACACCCCAACAGAGAAGGAGATCTTGGCAGCCTATGAGGGAGTCCAAGCTGCTTCAGAAGTGAGGGAGTCCAAGCTGCTTCAGAAGCCCAACTCCTCTTGGCACCCCGACTACCAGTACTGGGGTGGATGTTCAAAGCAAAGGTCCCTTCTACCCACCATGCCACCGATGCTACCTGGAGCAAATGGATCGCCCTCATTACTCAGCGCGCCCGTATAGGAAACCTGAATCGCCCTGGATCCTGGAAATAATTACAAATTGGCCTGAAGGTGAAGACTTTGGTCTTGCTGATGAAGAGGAA
The DNA here is from genome assembly GCA_009741485.1 of Malurus cyaneus samueli. Taxonomy (NCBI): domain Eukaryota; kingdom Metazoa; phylum Chordata; class Aves; order Passeriformes; family Maluridae; genus Malurus; species Malurus cyaneus. Next base: position 269,203 of record VKON01000291.1, on the reverse strand, counting down.
TCAAGAACAAGTGACCCGGGCTAGGAAGCTCCACTATACAACCAACTGTCCAGCAGAGGATAAGGGCTACACTCTCTTCACTGATGGTCCTGTCGCATTGTTGGGATGAACCGAAAGTGGAAAGCAGCTGTATGGAGCCCTACACGCAAGGTAGCACAGGCCACAGAGGAGAAGGTGGATCAAGTCAATTTGCTGAACTCAAAGCCATCCAGCTGGCCTTGGACGTTGCTGAGAGGAAAAGTGGCCAAAGCTCTACCTTTACACCGATTCATGGATGGTGGCCAATGCCCTGTGGGGATGGCTGGGCAGATGGAAAAAGGCCAATTGGCTACGTAGAGGAAAACCGATCTGGGCTGCTGAAGAGTGGAAAGACATTGCTGCCCGGGTGCAGAAGTTACCCGTGAAAGTCTGCCGATGTAGATGCCCATGTCCCCAAGGCGGGCTAATGAGGGACACTGAAACAACGAGACAGGTAGATCAGGCTGCAAAGATAGAGGTGTCCCAGATTGACCTGGATTGGCAGCACAAGGGGGAGTTGTTCCTAGCTCGATGGGCCCATGATGCCTCAGGCCACCAGGGCAGAGATGCCCATATAAATGGGCACGAGACCGAGGGGTGGATTCTAACCATGGATAGTATCTCCCAGGTTATTCACGACTGTGAGACATGCGCTGCCATCAAGCAGGCCAAGCGGGTGAAGCCCCTGTGGTATGGGGGAAGATGGGACAAGTATAAGTACGGAGAGGCCTGGCAGATAGATTACATCACACTGCCCCAGTCCCGTCACGGCAAGCGTTATGTGCTCACAATGGTGGAAGCTACCACTGGATGGTTGGAGACCTACCCTGTACCTCATGCCACTGCCCGTAGCACCATCCTGGGCCTTGAAAATCAGGTCCTTTGGAGCATGGTACCCCAGAGATGAATTGAGTCCTGACAACGGGACCCATTTCAAGAACAGCCTTATTAACACCTGGGCTAGGGAACATGGCATTGAATGGGTGTACCATATCCCTTACCATGCACCTGCTGCTGGCAAAGTGGAACGGTGCAATGGACTCTTAAAAACCACTTTGAAGGCACTGGGCGGAGGTACTTTCAAAAACTGGGAACAACATCTAGCAAAGGCTACCTGGATGGTAAACACCAGAGGCTCTACCAACCGAGCAGGCCCTGCCCAATCTGAACCCTGTATACAGTAGATGGAGACAGGGTCCCAGCAGTACATCTTAAAGGTCTCTAGGAAAGAATGTGTGGATTAATCCTGCCTCGAGCAAAGACAAACCCATCCGTGGGGTTGCTTTTGCTCAGGGCCCGGGGTCCACATGGTGGATATGAGGGAGGACGGAGAAACTCGTTGTACCTCAGGGGATTTGATCTTGAATGAAAACCGTCCGTAATGTTTCCTGTATGTCACTGCCACATTTTGTATATATGTATATATATGTCTCTGTTTTTAAAGTTAAAAAGTATTAGTTTGGGCGTAAAAGCCAACGGATATGGAATAAGGGGTGGAATGTCTTGGTTGATATTTGATGCTAGTTTTGTTCTGTATTCCTTTCCGTTGGCACATATGCCAAAAATGTTTATTTCTTTAAATGCAACCCGGAAGGAAGAAGCAGGGGCTGCTGGGAAGCCACAGAGGACAGTTTTTTAACTGCCAGGGCTGGCGCGGTGTCTGTGTGTGCTCGAGCTGCGCTTCTCGCTGGCTCTCGGCTTTCTCGTCTTTGCTACGTGGAACAGAGTTACATTAGTCGCAGTTTCTGCTGGCTCAGTTTGTGGCATCGGCGGCTTTTCTTCTCAAACATCCCCTCTGCGTCTCCTGCTGCTCCTCCAGCGGTCCCGCCGAGGGAGGGACCTCACGGCTCCATCCCGTCCGGATTTCGGGGTGGACCGGGCTCACAGCGGAGGCACGCCGAGGCCCTCCTCTGATTCATTCACTGGGAAGCTGAGACTGTATTACTGTTCTTTTCTTTCGGTTGTTTTTTTTTTCGTTTGCCACTGTTACAAGAACCGCCACGTGGTTCTCCTTTTGTTTCTTTTCCCGGGGCGGAGTCGCCGCCTGGCTGCGGGGCGAGTTTCTTTTTGTTTGAATATCTGAAGTTACTTTTTATCTGTATCATTGTTCCCTGACTGTTACTCTTTATCACGTGTCCTGTCGGGCACTGTGTTATTTTGTTGTTGTTGTTAATAAACCCTTTTTTTTTCTCTTCACTTTTTGCCCAGCATCTATTTCTCGTGGTAGGAAAATTATCAAATTTATTTTCCTCTGAAAACATTGTCTCCAAACGGAGACACCTACATACACTTTGATTAAGTATACTAAACAATTAGTGATGACCAATTGATTTTAATGTAAAATGTTTTTAGAGAGTGGCATGAGTTCTAATACACAGACTTTTACCAAGTTCTCTATGTGTTTTGGCAGATCTGGTTTACTGTGGTAGCTCCTCTTGGCTACTGCAAAATATTCTCCTGGCCCAACCCAGGACAAGGGATATCTCAAATATCTTGCTCATGTATAGTCCATTGATTTGGTAAACAGGATCTGGTAAACATTGTATTATATTTATTGAATACCTTCATTTCTGAAAGCAGACTTCTTCAATCTTTGCTATGAATAATCATGTCAAAAATCACCTTCAGTTTTACGCATCCTCACAAATATGTGTGCTTCTTTCTAAACTCTTCATATCTTATTCTCCCCTATAGGATTCTGATCAGAGAAAAAAAATCTGACAGCCAGGATGACAGAAATAGTTCTAGGGCTTTCAAAAACTTCTTTACTTCTTTAGGTTCTTAACTTTGGAGTTTATTTCATTCTATGACTGTTCTTAAGTTTTAGTTATGGCAAGGCCTTGAAAGAAAGACAGGTAATTTTTTTCTTCTATGTTTTAAAAGATTTATTTATTTAATCTTTACCCAGTTTTAGTTAAAGTGCAGAAACAATATAGCAGACAGAGGATATATTAGTCTTACACAAATATGTACATACCCAAAAGATTTTTTCTTTTCCTCAGATTAGCCTCAGCAAGAATAAGTTTACAGGAACATTTTTTCCAAAGTTTCTGCTTAATAAAAAAAAATCTGTTAGGAACAAAAAATTATTTCAGGGAGTAAAGAAAAATCAGAATTTAACTGGCAGAACTTTTAGGCATTATGTAAGAATTTCAGATTAATATGCACAGGGAATTTAAAACTGTTGGAGGCTTTTGTCAGGTGTGATCACAGAACCAGTGGCTTGTTGAGCCACTTTTTCTCCAGATTAACTGTAAAATCAGGAATTTTAACTCTCCTCTGAATAGAAGCTGCTTAACAATGAGAAAGGTGAGTTTTCTGCCATTGCACGTGTTGAAAAGAGGTTGATGAAGGTTTATCATCCCATGAATTAATAGGAAAAATTGAATAGTGAGGAAAAGGAATCCTTCCCACCAGGTAATTAACTCAGCTTTGTCTCAGGTATCCTGACTTCCTTCAAATAGGACCTCACTTCTACTCCAAGCTTCAAGAAAAATGGTCTCTATTATTTATGTCCTTTTGGATTGGGCCAGCTGCCAGACAGATTCAGAGTTTAGCTGAGACATATCTCACCCCAAAGGGTCTGGATGCATCTGAGGGACCAAAACTATCCTAGTTGGCTGGATTTGGACCTCAGTGAGCCCTGCACAACTTTTGCAGCAGCCTATATCTGACTTGGAAACAGCAGGGCAACGGTAGGTCTGAAAGCATCTGCAAGTCTTTGTTTTTCCTCAGAAATTCTGCCCTGAATCTCATGAGAGGGTAGAGAAAGTAGCATTACTTTTCTGAAATATGTTCCAGCAGATGTGTTGGGAAATAATGTTAGCTGTACAGGAGGCATTTTGGAGCTACAGGCATAGAGAACATAAAGCCTCTTGGCTTTCCAACCACCTCTCTAAAAGCTCTTTTACAAGAATTCTTTTTCCCCGGGACTTATTGTGTGCATTATGCAGACTTCAGCCTGTATTTGATGTGTTCTGTCAGAAGAGAAATGATCAATGCCAAAAATGAACAATTCCAAGTTCTTCTGTGGAGTTGACTCACAATAATGTCACACTTCTTTTCTGTAAGCCTGGCCCTTTTAAGTGCAAATGCTGAGTTTGGGGTGATTTCTTTTTTTCATGTACACGCATATACACAGAAACAAAGAATAGTTTTAAAGAAATCCTCAAATACTAGCAACCACATTTCATATCAGCACCCTTGGAGTGGGAGGCAGATGTGGCTCAGGTGCTGATGGAAAAAAAATGCTGTGAATTAGGATAGCTGTTTCCAGAAAGCTTGAAAGGGAATAGTTGACTCTCCTCCCCAGCCTGTTGTGGGTTATTCTTATGAAATTACCCCTCAAGGTGGTCTGTAGCCTTGCTAGACCAAAGAGAATATTGATAACTTAGTGGTGAGGGTGTTGTCCCTTTGTCCCCCATTTGATGTCTGGGGCTTTTTTCTTACACTCAGGGAAAGTGAAAGGCAAGGGACAAAGTGAAAAGCTCAGATGAGCTCATTATTAAAATATTGGCAGCTTTGGTTTGGTCACACCAAGAATGAAGGCATCTGTGCTGAAGAGGAGAAAGAGACCAAAGTGAGGTGGCAATGATGTGGAAGGAAGAAAATGGGTTGGAATAGAGGGAGAAGAGAGCATGAGCAGCAGAATTCACGTCTTGTGGGAGAATACGTGGAGGGGAAAGCCATGCAGGAGTGTGAATGTGTCAACAGGAGAGAGCTGTGTCCTCCCATTTTAGCTTTTTTCATTCTTTTCCAATGCAAGTCACTGAGGATTTTCTGCAACTAACGCCAAAACTTGACTGTTTACTCATTGTTGTGGTATAATTATCTATTTTCTCTAATTCTCCCTTGAAGTGATTTGTTTGTATTTACTATAACATTAATTGCAGCCCCTAATACAGGATGTTCATACAGAGAAAAGTTTTAAATAATAATTTTGAGTCCATGGTGAAATAACAGTACGATGCTCTGAGAACTTTACTCACAGATAACGCTGAAGAAATATTTCACAATGAATAATTTATCCATCAGACAAATGTAATGTTCCTGGCAGGTTCATGGACAGATCATGAAATTATTTTTTAATTAAAATTATTCATTATTTTTTTCCAGCAGCGGTCTTCTGCATCTGGTACAGTACCAGTTTCTTCCAATAATTCTGGTACATGTTTTTTGGTCCACTGGGAGTTTTGGAAAATACTCACTGCTCTTTATGATCAGGTACTTGAGTGGTTTAGTTACTGCCTTGAAATATGCTCTATTGAGAACCTGACTATATGATAGGGCCAGCTGAGAGGAAAATTAGATAGATATGTGTACAAAGAGGAAATGAAAGAGAAACCCACAATACAAATGATGAGAGTGCTTCCTAGCATATTAGGTTAGCATGGTTTTTAAAACAGATTTTGTTTTCATAATGCACTATGTAAGAAAAATCTTTACTCCCTCATCTTTTCAAAATGAGGAATATTTTTGAACGAGATAATTATTTATTAAGACAGATTATTTCAGTTTCCAGAAAATTATTTGATAGGCTCAAAGTAATGCGTGCAAGGCTGGCTTCATAAAGGAAATCTATTCAAGAGTTAAAGACTTATGTCAAAATGAGTCTCTCAGGAGGATGGTTTGTACTCTAAGACCAATATTCTATTTCACTGACTACAATAGTAGCAATCTGTTAACCTCTGAGGCAGCACAGCAGTGGGGCCTCATAAATAAAATTGCAAAAATTGATGAAAACATAAAAAAAAATAATAAAAGTCTCACAGACACCACGGAAGAACTTATTCAGGAAATGGAAAGCTCCCTTCAAAGTATGTGAAGAGGCAGATAATGGAATTTTGAGCCTTTTGTATAAAAGCAGAATAAAACCACGTGTTGAAAAGGAATCAGTGAAAGCTGTAAACCAAAATATCCTAAATGATGTCTGGGGCTATGCTTTAGTGATACATGGTAGCTTCAGTCTGCCTCAGTCACAGAATCTGTCAATTATCCAGTGAGACGAAAGCGTGCACTTTTGCAGTGGCTTGTTGTCACTTTAGGGTTATCTCACTCTCTTATTTGTAAGGAACAGTATGTTCCATCATGCCAACCCATGGGACTGTTTTGCTACTCTACAACTGTTTGAGCTTCAGATCTTCATAGCAGCTGCTAAGATTCAAGTGCTAGTGACCCCAATTTCTTGGCTTCTGTGGTAGTTTCCCTGGTTCCACTGTGTGCCAAAGGACAGAGTTTGACCAGGGTTAGAGGCACTCTGCTTCACACCACTGTGGAGGCTGAGCCAAGGAAGTTCTTTTGTCTCAGATTATTGGAATCTTCTGGATACTACTGCATACAGATAAGTTGTACAATGAAAGAATGTCCCTTGAAGTCAGTATTTCTTACACAGAATTTGTTCCACCTCACTGTCAGAAACGGCACCCTCCAGTGGATGCCAGAATGAAAGCTTGTGTTTGACTGTGGTGGTGACAACCTACCAGCCATTTTCCACTTCTTCAGCGGCTGTGTCCAGCTAGAGACAAGCTGAGGAAAATCCCAGTCAAGTGGTGATAGCACCAACATATGCATTCTTACTCAGAATGCACAGGAAGCTGTTTGAAAGGAGAAACACATAAGCCTCATGATGGGTGATAGTCATGTCTGGCACATGGAGGACAAATTGTTTTCTCAATTAGTTCATAACAAAGATTTTAATAAAGCAGGTTTAGAAGAGGGCTCTAAATTAGGCGAGGGCTCTAGCCAGTTACTGTCTTTTTTAACCACACTACAGGCATGAAAGTTCATAACTCATCTGTGGGGAACATCTTCAAAGTATACCAGTCCATTTTGGTAATATTTGGATTACATGGATTGAAATTAATTAGGCAAGTGCAATAAAGTTTCTTAGAAATATTTTTTAAAAATTTGTCCCTTTTCAAAATAGCTGAGTCTGGGAGGCTGCATCCCTTAACATGTCTTTGGAAAAAGATTTTATTTCCACCCCCAACATTTTTTAAGAAAGTCTGAAAACTCTCATGCAGAAGGTCTGGTCTACTTGGTTCTTTGTGCTTCAGAACATGAGTTTGTGAGCTAAATGTATGAAAAATTGTCCAGAGCAAGCGCTTTTCTGAGAAATGTGAAGAAACCATACATAACAGTCTAGGTCAGTAGGTCACAGTTCAAAACATCCAAGTCTGTAATTGTGCCTCATTTTAGGAGGTGATGCCCTAAGAAAAGGATAAAAGAAAAGGGTAAAAGAAAAGGCAGCTCCCAAGTGGGATGGAATTGATTTAAAAGTGAGAAACAACAGTAATGAGGATTAAATGGTCATAAATGCGGTAGAACAGACATGATAAGAGAGCAACAAAAGAAAATGGCAGGCCTAATTTGGGGAGATGAACATGTGTTTTCCATCAGGCAGTTCAATTAAGATTTCTTCCAAAACATATTTGAACTCATATTGAAAGCTGGCATGGAACAAACAAAAGCACATTAGGAAGAGACTGGCATTTCATCACTGGGATGACATGGGACACAACTGTACACAAAATGTAATAACTCTGGTGTCTTCAGCGATTTAGACCTGGTTCATCTCTCTGGATGAGAACGCTATGTGTGTACACATCTAAACGTACATCTGTGTGCCAGGATTGGCCTAGTGGCCTGGTAAATGTGGAATTATTACCACTAATAAGGAGGCAGCAGGGTAAGCTAACCCAGCAAAGTCACAGGCTTTATATAAACATGGGTTTACTGCTGCTTTCCTTGAGCCTGATTAGTTATTGCTGAAATTTGTTTTCTAATGTTTGGATGATTAGTGGGTAATTTTTTATTTTTGCTCATAATTGTGTGATATAACCATAGTTTTTAGATAGGTCGTAACAAGAAGTATTCTGTGTAGAATAAAAAATTACCATAGAACCACAGAATAGCTTATTTTTGAAGAGACCTTTAAACGTCATTGCATCCAATCCCCCCCTGAAATTGACAGGGACATCTTCAAATAGGTAAGTTTGTTCAGAGCCCCATACAACCTGACCCTGAATGTTTCCAGGGACAGGACATTTGTCATGTCTCTGAACAACTCATTCTAGCATTTCAGAAATCTTCACCATGAAACACTTCATCCTTATATTTAGACTAAACCTACCCTCTTCTAGTACCATTATCCCTTATTGTGTCACAACAGGCCCTGATAAAGCATTTGTCTCCATCATTCCCTGGCAGGGAAGAAGACCGGTCTGTCGGAACAGGGAGTTTTGTAAGAAAAAGAAGAAACTTCCTGGCTTTTGGAAGAAGGAGCTGGCAACTCTGGAAGAGTAAAAGTATGTTGTCAGGTCATATAGACAGAAAATTAGAAAGAAAAACTCTCAGCTAGAACTCAATCTGGTCACTGCTGTGAAAGATACTACAAAAACATTAATAATAAAAGGAAGGCCAAAGATAATGTCCCTTCATTGGATGCATGGGGGAACACTGTCAGCAAGGATGAGGAAAATGCTGAGGTACTTAATGCCTTCTACAACTCAGTCTATAACTGTAAGACCAGAGATCCTCAGGGCATTCAGTCCCTTGAGCTGGTACACAGGGACAGGGAAAAGAAAAAAACTCAGAAACCCAGGAGGAAGTAGTTAGCAACCTGCTGAGCCATTTGGACACTCCTAGGTGTGTGGGAACAGATGGGATTCATCCAAGGGTCCTGGGGGAGGGGGCAGAAGAGCTCGCCGAGCCACTCTCCATCATTGATCATCAGTCACGGAGGTTGGCCAATGGCCACCTCTGCAAGAAGGGTCAGAAGGATGATCCAGGGAAGCACAGCTTTGTCAGCCTGACTGTGGCACCAGGGAAGGTCACAGAACAGCTCATCTTGAGTGCCACCACACTCCAGGCATGAAGGACAACCAGAGATCAGGCTCAGACAGCACAACTTTGTGAAAGGCAGGTCCTGCCTGATCAACCTGATCTCCTGCTCAGTGGAAAGTCTGTAGATGCTGTCTACCTGGTCTTTGGCAAAGATTTGACATGTCTCCCATGACATTGTCCTGGAGAAACTGTCTGGTCATGGCATGGGGAGGTGCGCTGTTCACTGTGTTAAAAACTGGCCAAGTCCAGAGGGGGTCCAGTTGGTGACCTGTCACTGGGGTTCCCAAAGCTCAGCACTGGAGCTGGGCCTCTTTAAAATTTTTATTGATGACCTGGATGAGGGGATTGAAGGGTCGCTCAGAAACTTTGCAGACAGCCCCAGGCTGGGCAGGTGAGAAGGAGTCTCTGCAGAGGGATTTGGACATCCTAAATTGATGAGCTCAAGGCAGTGATCTAGCAACATGTGGAACTGTGGCTGTGGAATGAAAGAAAAAAAAATCCCAAAGAATATATTTAAAATGAATGGGGCATAAAGGATCTGAAATTTCTGAAGGTATATATCCAGGTTTGATAAAGATGAAAGTGTTGCTGGTTTTAAAACTTAAATGTTTTCATGGAAATAAAAAATGCAAAGAAAAATGGTCAAATAATATATTTTCTTATTCTAAGATTAAGACAAGTGAAAAATTAACTGAGAAGATTGATTCACTGCAAAAGCACTGAATTAAACTATTTCATGTCAGAAATCCACTGCTGTCTTCTACAGAAAAATCACCATTTCATTTACCCGGGCCATGTTCTATTCCATCATTTTCCACAATGAAATTTCATTATATTGAGCTTTATGAACACAAATCTAAAGGTCAGGTAATAATATTTTGGGGTTTGACCTCACATATCTTTTGCCTATATAGCTATTTTTCATTACATGTAATCAATAGCAATGATCTAAATATAGATCCAGACTCACCTGTCTTCTATATGGCAAATAAATACAGGGGCTTCTATGGACAACATTCTCCTATTTCTATTACATGTTCTGATTATACTTCACAGGTCCAAAAAGCTGTTCTCTCCTGCATTACACAACAGTTTGAGAAGAGAAACCTTGGCAAAGCTCCACTTTTTTTAAGCTGACCAGATTTCAAAGTGCTGAATTTCATTGTTTTCTCCTTAGACATTTACAGGAACTAGTTTTCTCACAATGATGATAGGGGTTTTGTGCTTAGGTTGCTAAACCATTCCATGACACCCAGTAAATGTGTGAATCACTTTGATGTGTAAAGTAAATTCCTGAAGAATTCCCGTTAGAAATACAATCAGGATGTGTATGTGCATCTAGAAATAGTTGCTAGCGTTTCAATATCTGCTAGGTAATTGAGTTAGACCATGTACCCAACAGAATTTTGTAGAAAGATTTGTTAAGTCTTTCTGGGAGTAGCTTCTTGATCTTAGTTATTTTTTTAAACACTTGCAGTTTAAATGGTGAGTTCTTGCCATCACTCTAAAGACGACCACTCCCTAATCCAAAGAGCTCAGTCCCTTAAAGTTGTTCCTGGGAACGTGTTCTGTGTAGGGTAGACAGACCCATATATACATTCGAGCAGACCCATTTATTGTATCTTCTTCATGCTGCTAATGCATGGACAGATGTACAAGCTCAAATGAACCTGCCCCCTCCTCCACCACCCCCTCCCCCCTCAAATTTAGAATCAGCCTGTGCTCACCAAAAAAGAAGCTCTATAAATCTGGGGTAGAAAAGGCTGAAACCTCAACAGCCATGTCTACAAGGAGTCTAGCATTAGCCCCCAATTTTACCACACTTTCCTGACTCCTGCTTCCAACCCTACACACCCTGGATAAGTCTCAGCAGCCTGGAAATCCTGCCAGGGAAGGAGCAGTGTGGCGCAGCAAAGCTAATGAGCCTGGACCTGGCCCTGCTGACAAAGTATCAGGGTTGTGATTCAAATGAGCCATAAGATCTCAATCAAAAATTGCTTAAATGCTGTGGCCCAGTTAAACTTTGCTCAGTTTTAGACACAGCTACTTTACTACACTAAAATTATTATCATGTACAGAAGAAAACAAACAAAAAAAATCGTTTTCTTGTATAATTGAAACCTCACCAACTGAATAGCTGACAAAGAACTATTATTATGATTATGGATTAATTATTGCAGAAAAAATAAAAGAGAAACCTGTACTTGCCACTTCCCTGCTGTGCTTCCTTGGTTATAACTCCATCACTTCATCCCACACACCCGGGCTGTTTTCACTGAGTCCTCACTTGCAAGATATTTGCTATCACGTTATACCTGCTCTTCTCTGTGTGTTGTCAACACGCCATGGGCATGGCATTGTTCAGCCTGAGGAGAGAAGGTTCTGGGAAGACCTTACTGAGCACATGCAGTGCTTTACAGGCTCCTATTGTCACGATCTGCTTAACCCAAGCAGGAATCGTGATGGTTCGTTATCAGAATCTCAGAGTGCAAAAGAAACAAGGAGGCAAGTATATATATTTTAAATAATCAAGAATAATTTATTTGGATTTTTTGCGATAGAAGAGGGTGAGAGAGAGAGAGGGTGAGAGAGAGAGAGAAAAAGAGTGGGTTGTATAGCTACCAAACGGCTCCGGCGAGTCCACGCAGTCCGAATTTCATAGGTGCGCCAGCAGTCTGTTGGGGGGCATCCCCTCAGGGTCTTTTCAGAGAGACTCTTTATAGTCTTCTTGAAAGTGGGTGGCAGCAGGCCAGGGGGTTGCGAAGTATGGAAAAACCAGCCAAGCGGTGGGGAAAGAATGTTTATTGTTCCATAAGGTGTGCAGCATGGGAGGTGGGCTGTACCGTTCTCTCCGCCTTCACGTCAGGAACGGTGCAACCATCCATAGCTTACACGCTGTATTCAGCAGCCTAGGAGCTGGAAACTTGGCAGACATCCCACCTTGATCTGGCTCGGACTCCTTTGAGCAAAAGTCCCCCTTTCTCCTACCTTGGGGTTTTTCGATGATCGTGAGACAGTCAAGGGTCTTCCATACGGTCTCTTACACCTATGAAGCTCACAGAATCCTTGAATAGGCTAGGCTGGCAAAGATCTCCAAGATCTCCAAAGCCCAGCCTTTGACTGAACAGCACCATGTCACCTAAACAGTGTCACTAAGGGCCATGTCCCATCCTTCCTTGAGCATTTGCAGGGATGAGGACTCCACCGTCTCCCTGGCAGCACATTCAAATGTCTCACAACTCTTTTATGAAGAAATAC
>VKON01000291.1:230096-256120 GCA_009741485.1 Malurus cyaneus samueli | reverse complement strand
AACAAGAGCTTTGCCAAGGTTTCTCTTCTCAAACTGTTGTGTATGCAGGAGAGAACAGCTTTTTGGACCTGTGAAGTATAATCAGAACATGGTAATAGAAATAGGAGAATGTTGTCCATGAAGCCCCTGTATATTATTTGCCATATAGAGACAGGTGAGTCTGGATCTATATTTAGATCATTGCTATTGATTACATGTAATGAAAAATAGCTAATAGGCAAAAGATATGTGAGTCAAACCCCAAAATATTATTACTGACCTTTAGATTTGTGTTCATAAAGCTCAATATAATGAAATTTCATTGTGGAAAATGATGGAATAGAACATGGCCGGGTAAATGAAATGTGATTTTTCTGTAGAAGACAGCAGTGGATTTCTGACATGAAATAGTTTATTCAGTGCTTTTGCAGTGAATCAATCTTCTCAGTTAATTTTTCACTTGTCTTATCTTAGAATAAGAAAAATATATTATTTGACCATTTTTCTTTGCATTTTTTATTTCCATGAAAACATTTAAGTTTTAAAACCAGCAACACTTTCATCTTTATCAAACCTGGATATATACCTTCAGAAATTTCAGATCCTTTATGCCCCATTTCATTTAAATATATTCTTTGGGATTTTTTTTTTCTTTCATTCCACAGCCACAGTTCCACATGTGCATAGATGTTCCCGGGTAACTTCCCAGCTCTGGCAGTTTTGTTATATGTCAGAACTTCAACACCAGCTTTATGGTTGGGATCACTGATGCTGGGCAGCTGCATGTTTGCCTTTCTGAAGGAAGAGTACACACGTGCTGTATCTGAAACACACAAGAACCCACAACCCATCTTGTCTTTTTGACACGAGACAGGCCTTGACTGTTCACCTCTTGTGCAGCGTAAGGAAGGGACAAGCATCTTTTCACCTCTGCTAAAAATACATTCATGTCCCTGGCTATGGAAACCGATTTCATTTATTGCTATCTTTTTCTGTCTTTAAGTTGTTCAGACAGATGGCAGGTTTATCTATCATACATAAAGCCACTAGCATCAACAGCTATGAAGGCAAGAGATTTGAACAAACCTGAGCCTTTGCAATACCCTCACCTCATAAGTCAACTCACAGGTGAAACCTTGTCTTATCACATGGAATGAGCTTTATTTCATTTTTAACACCTGACAACTCTGCTTTTGAGAGAATCAGTGCTTTCCAGGGTACCCTGGACCTCCTTCTATCCCAGGAACACAGGGATATCCTACTTGACCTGATCCTTCTCTTGTCTTCTTTGTATGGCTCTCCACAAAACAAATGTCCTAGCCAGTCTCTTGTAGATTTGCCCAGATAGCCAGTGTTATGTCTGGGGATCCTGGATACGTGTCTAATCAACATTGCTTACATGGAAGAAAAGCCTTTTACTCTTGGCCTTCACTGCCACTTTTACCTGTGCCAGTGAGATTATTCTGGCGTAGCAAAGAAGCACGTGATTACATGCAGCTTACTTTTTCTGGGTGTGCATAACTTTGGGCATGATGCTGTGTGTGCAGGATTTACTTGATTCTGTATCCTGAGGCCTCACACCCAGAGGCAGTAGGAATTTGTCAGAAGAGCAAAATGAGGAACCCACATGTCCTTTGGTGAGCCCAGACACCACCTGGCAAAGGGTAAAATCTTTAACAGGGCCCGATTTTCAGAAATTAGTGCTCAGTGCGTCATGAAGGCAGCTGTTTCTCCAGTACCCCAGAATGGGCAAGAAAGAAAAAAAAGGACAAACTGCTTTCATAATTTTACCCTGTCATGGTTCAGCACATCTGATCAGGGATTAGACTCTTGCACCATCTCCAGTGTTATGGTTTATGAGTTAGCAGTTTCATTTCCCTGGGCACCGTACAATTGCTTGCAAAGTGATGACAGAGGCAGATTTCTTTTTATGGCTTCCATTTCTGCGTCTGGACTGTGGACACACTGATAGCACTAAAAACCCCAGTGGCTTTACAGCATTTACATGTGACCAGCAGACTGGATTACAGGCAGAATCAGGTTTGGCCTCACGGATACCTCTCATTTCCTCAGAATGGGCATTGCTTCTCATTTACACCACACATTCAGCTTTACAGTTAGATTTTTATTCTATTTTGGCAGTGTTTTTGAGCAATCATTCTGGAACAATAACTTGTTTTGTTGTTATACAAACGAAGAAGGCAATTCTGATTCTATTGCACCCCAAAAATTTGTAGTTGGAAAAGTAGTTGAGGTGACAGATGGAGAACAGATAGTTCTGGGTGTACAGGAAAGCAGAGAAACAATGTAGGCATCATAATATACAGCCTAATTATTAAGGGAGAGTTGCGTGGAAATAATGGAAAAGGGTGTATATGTGTGAAGAAGACTAATGAGTTAATTTCGACATGCATTTGCAGAATCTTCTGCTGTGTATGTGCAACAGTGTTGGAGAAAACACAAGGGACTCCTGAGAGATGGAATAGACACAAGTGCCAGGTAGGGGCTGATATTTTTCATCCTTGAATAGAAACAAGGAAAGAGCTGACCTTGTGTTATCAAAAAGGACATAACTAGGGGATTACCTAGCCAAGAAAGAACTTGAACACAAAGCAGAAATGCAATGAATTTGGAAAAAAAAAAAACCCAAAAAAAAAAAAAAACCGAGGATAAGAGAGCGATACAAAGACAACAAAGACACAGTCAAGGCAGGTGAGCATCACAACAGTGTTTGGGGTAGACATGAGCAAAGCAAAGGTGCTTCTGTCTATGTCACGGTAAGTTCCTGCAGTACTGTAAAGGCAATTAGTGTTAGCTGTGAGGTTACACCAGTTATACATTTATGGGTGGGTAGGAAAGGCATGTGCCAAAAAAACCCACAAGGCTCTCAGATATCTGGGAAATGGGAGCAACATAGAGGGAGGTCTGAGTCAAGGAAAACACGACTTATGCTCCCGGTAACAAGGAGTAACAAGGAGGACTGCAGTGTTATCCTGAAGCATCAGCGTGGGATGGAAAGATATTAAAGGCTGTCCTTTGGCCACAAGCTGTTTAAACTGGCAGGCAGGTATCCATGAAGAGAGAGATTAGGATTTCAACCTGACATGGAGGGAATGGGTAAGGAGAAGAGAGGTAGCACTGTGAGATAAGAGTGTTTCTGAGACAAGCACAGAGTAGAGAAAGGTGGAAGGGACAGAACTCTCACAGGAAGCTGAAAAGAGATGAAGAGGACCCTCTGAATAACATGTCACAGGGTCATTGCGGGGGTGAGAGGAAAACAAGAAGAAGACAGAGTTTCGGGTGCTAAGGAAAAATAGGATCTTGCAAGAGCTTGGTTGCTTTTGAGGCAAGCAGATGGTAACTCAGTTTCAATGAAGACAGAGCATTTGTGGAGAAAGAATTCACTGCAGGTCTTCTATAACCTGTTATACCTGAGTACAGAGGAAAAATGTTCTTTGCAACAAGCCTGGAGCTATTCCATCTACATGTCTCAATGTGTTAAAATTGACACTGAGACCCAGTGCTTTATAGATATATCAAAAATTTTTGAGGAGCAGTAGTATTAGCAATTTTTTTGAATAGTTCAAAAATTAAGAAGTAATAACCTACTATTCTTGAAGGAGAAATTAATTTAAGTTTAATTTAGTTTTTTTATACGGTTGCCTTGATAACTGACTTCCTTACAAATAATAGTTTCTATCTCTGCTTTTGTAGGATACATTTCAACTTTATGGAGCATTTTATGTGGGATTGTAATTTTTGTCTCTGACTCTACAATGATCATATACATTCCCTATTCATCATAGAACAGTAATTAAAATGAATGATCTCTCCTGAAAATGTGTGTAACTATTTTTTAAATACTCAGAACTTAATTAAGAAAGTTGGAGGATTAAAGGATTAAAATAAAGTTTTATGGGATGGCTGAATAATCAAGTTCTAGGAGTAAAATAAGCTTTTATAGTGTGAAGGCCAGGAAGAGGAAAAAAAGGTAGTAAAAATGAAGAAGGAAAACAAACTAATACTAAAATGGCAGGTAGCATAGAAATTACACCTGTTTATTTAATTCTTAATTTGTGTTATTTACTGGCAGGTTATAAATCCTAAAATACTGAAAATACATATTGGAGAAGTAGAGACTTGACTGAAGAGGTCAATCAAGGAAGTGTACAGAGCAACAGCTTTTTTTTTATTGATACCTGCTAGAATATCAGAAAGTTTGATTCAACAAAGGGAGTTTATCCAGAAACCTGCCATGGTTATCAACAACTTGCTTTGCTAATGATCACGGCTACCTCTCAGGTCTAGAAAGGCACAGCTTTGGTCGTCACAATCTTTCACCATGAAAACAATTATTCTTCAGTCCCTCAAGAGACCACCACACTGTATTTTACCATCTAATGAGCCAGCAGTTGGTTAACTCTTGTTTTATTATCTTTTTATGTTTAAAAGAAATGGGATCTCAAAGCCTTATGTCTTTACCCTGAAGAAACCCAATATGCAGTATTTTTCTTCACAGAAATTTTCTTCCATACTATTTTTCACTGAAATCAGTGCCAAGGCTCTTAAAGAAACTGGCACAATGGTTTTGAAGCCATGGTGCATGATTTTGTGTACTACTGCTCCTTTACAGCAATTACATCTATTTTGCCTAAGCTGCCTCTTACCCCAGTGAAAATTACACACATCAGGACTTAAGCGATATGATTGAAATTGCTCAAACCGTTAAATGACAGTGAAGTTTACAGAAAAACAAGGTACAGTTGACAGCAGGTTCTGGCCTTCGCTTTTTGCAATACAGCTCTGTGTGAGTCAAAAGGCAATTTTCAGAGCTTAAAACCCATACTCAGACAAAGGCCAAGCAGTTTCCAAATATTCAGACCAGTGCTCCCAGAAGGGTTTTGAGACTGGGAACTCATTGTGAACTGCTTTATTGAAAGCCTGTGGAAAAATAGCAGCAAACAAAAGAACAACAGGGCTGTTGGAGCAAGAAGTGTTGCACAGACCCCACAGCTGTACACCCATGGCTGCCTGCTCCTGTTCCTGCTGAACCTGAGAGAAGTTCTAATAGCTAAAGCAGTAATGTGGCTGGAATATCTAACAAGCAATTTTGAAGAAGCTCATACGAATTCTCTGACATAACGGAGGCTTCTTGAGGTAGGTAAGTAATTTCAAGTAAAAAAACTTCATCTGCTTTCACCATTTTGGTGAGGACCTCGTGGGAATATCAGAAATTCATGCCTATAATATTCTTCTAGTTGAAAAGATTTCTGTGGTTTGGGTTTTACAAGTTAGATTAAAATCAGTTTGTTTTGATTGGATTTACAGTTCTTCAAAGTCAAATACTTCCTTTAGATTTAGAAGAAATAAGAACATGTTTTAGCTATGGTATATATCACTTGAAGCAGGGCTCTGTTCTGTCATCATTGCAGGCATGTAATTTCTATTAGTTTCAATTGGATTGATGTTTCTATCAAAGGAAATAGTTTCTTTATAGTGTTGCCTTAAATAACTCGGGAACTAAGATTGAAAGAGATATCTGACGACTCCTTAGAAATCTATGTCCAGCCTCAATACATTTCTAAGAAAGCTTGCTGAGCATGAAGCAGAACATGTCTTGACTCTGTAACATCTAGTGGAAGCAGTGTGATTCTGGAAAAGAACTCATTTTTTGGAGTGGATTATTTATGTGGACCTCTGGTTCCTTGAGTCCTGACTCCATTTTTTTTTTTGTGACACAGATTATGTGCTGTCTGGGATCAAAACTGTATTTTCTTGTTTGCACAAATGATGCAATCTATTTTTGGATCAAATTAAGCAAACCACATTGCAAGTAGCACGGGAAAATTTGAGTTACATGCTGTGACCACCCTTCTCTTGTTCTGCAGAGGGACTTCAACCACCCCAACATCTGTTGAAACAGACGCACAATAAGCTCTAGACAATCCAGGAAACTGCTGGAATGCATGGAGGACAGCTTCCTAGGCCAGGTGATAGACAGCCCTACTAGATGGAACGTGACCCTGGATTTGATGGTCACCTGTGCAAGGGAATTAATCAGAGGTGTCAAGATTGGAGGCAGCCTGTGCTGCAGTGATCACATGTTGATTGGTGGCGTCCGCAGTCTGTAGGAATATGGGTCAGGTGAGGAGTAACACCAGGCTTCTGAACTTCAGCAAGGCAGACTTCCAGCTTTTCAAGGAACTTTGTCATAAGTGGTATGCTCTAGGACACTGCCCATGTGGACAAGGAAGCAGAGTAGAGCTGGACAAGGAAGTCTTTCATAGAGCACAAGAACTAGTGATTCCCAGGAGAAAGGAAATGGGCAAGGAAGGCAAGAGACCAGTGTCTCTGAGTAGGAAACTGCTGGTCAAACTAAGGGAAAAGAAGCAAATGCACAGGCAGTGGAAACCAAGACAGGTAATGGGAAGAGTGCAGAGAAGAAATATGATTGTGTGGGAAGGGGATGAGGAAGACCAGGGCAGAACATGTCTTTGTACCAACGTGCAAAGACACCACCATGTCAATACACCAACAGCCCCAGGGGGATGTGTCAAGCATCAGCACTTTATTATTTCACAGAACATCCTCTTATACTTTTTCTTCACACCATGCGAACAACATGAGCTCTCTTTCCTTTTCCTAATTGGTCGCAAATCACTGTTTCATGTCGAAAAATGTCAACATGTAGTACCCGTTCCACAGCCTTCTCTGTTTCTCAAAGTTGCTTCTCTCCCTACGACATGTCCTGTCCTTATACTCTAGGACACAGCTGCAGAGGCTGCAGGACAGCCTTTTTCTGGCTTCCCACAAAGCTGGAACTGAGATCTGGTGAGGGACACAAAGAATAACAGGAAGGACATCCACAGGTATGTTAACAAGGAAAGGAAGACTAAAAATTGTACCCTCTCCAATAAATGAGACTGGTGATTAGGTAGCAACAGACAAGGAGAAGATTGAGTTACTTGGTCTGATCTGAGACTTTACAACCTCACAGCTCAGGCAAAGCAAAGGAGCCAACACGGGCAAGCTCGGAGTTCTGTACCTGGGGGAGAACAACCCTGGGCACCAGCACTGGCTGGGGCTGACCTGCTGAGGAGCAGCTCTTGGTGGGCAACAGATTGTCCATGAGCCAGCAGAGTGTCCTGGTGGCCAAGAAGGCCAATGGTGTCCTGGGAGGCATTAGGAAGAGTATTCCAGCAGGTCATGGAACGTGATCCTGCCCCTTTACTAAGTTAAAAACTGAAACACAGGGAGTTCCACCCAAAAAGGAGGAAGAACTTTACAGTGGGAGTGACAGAGCACTGGAACGGGCTGCCTGGAGAAGTTGTGGAGCCTACTTCCCCAGGGCTATTAAACACCTGCACTTCCTGGTCCTGTGTTGTAGAGAAGGGCTGCTGAGCAGTGAGGTAGAACTGAATGACTTCCGGTGGTCCCTTCCAACCTCATCAATGTGTGACTGTGCTCTTAAACCATCCTGATGCAGAAGTGCTGTATCATCGGGTGGGGGCTTACAGAGTGGCACCAGCTTCAGCCAACACCTCTTGGGAAAAGTCCTTTTTTTAAGCCACATCACCTAACTACTTCTTGTTACCCTAAGATATTTTCTCTGTCCTATTTTTTGTGCATAAATGATATGTGCATTCTGCTGTGTTGAAGTTATGCAAACTCTTAAATGGAGGGCTTGAGAACTCAAATCTAGAGCTTCTGCGGGTTTGACTGGAATTTCATTATGGCATAATAGTCTGAAATCATAGCAATTGCCCCAAAATTTTGCTTAGCTCAAAGCAAAACTACTCCTGATTACCATCTAGTGAACCAGACTAGTGCACTCCTACTTTATTACCACTCTGATTACTTCCTATCCATAAAAATCTAAAGGGATAAAATACATCTTTCCCTCTACATGCAACCAACAAAATACAGGCAAATGAACCTTAGGCTTCTCATCAGAGGACGAGGGAAAAAGAGGAGCAGAATCAGGGCCCGCTGCACTATCTATTAAAAAAAAAAAAAACAACACAGAGAAGGAAAACATCAGCAAGCGCTTAATTATATAGGGATATGCAGTGTGGAACGTACTTCCCCTTCTCCAGAACTATATGTAAAGAGAACTGGCTGACTCTTTTTCACTGTATGTGAACACTATTGGCTTTTAATGAATGGTCGCCTTTATATATCTATGACCCCTAACAGTTCCCTTTCGCAGGCAATTACTTTATTTTTCTTTTTGAATATATCTCAAAGAAAAGCAGATTTTTTCACAGAATTTTTCCGATCAGCCTTATGCCCTCACGACTCCTTCACTGATGCTGCACACAGTCAATCATTTCCTTTCACAGCTGGTTTAAGACACTGCAGAGTCTAGGAAAGATTATTTCCTCTTATGCATCCATCTCCAGGGTTCCTAGTTCATTCATTGAATCATACGGTGAGCTCAGAATAATGAAGATTTAAATGTATTTTAAAATCTTGTTTCTGTGTGATGTGGATTCCAGCCTATCATTATTGGATGGATTGCACTACATTAGTCACAAAGAGTACAAACAGCTTTTTTGAGAGCCATGATTCTTAGTTTTTACAGCAGCTGAAGCTGATCTACATATTGTGATGTGTATGCTCAGTTACCAGGCTGTCCTGAAGCACTGTGCTCAAAGGTAACTCACTAGAATTAGCAGGTTATATTTTATACCCTGAATAATTTTATAGAATTTTCTTTTTTACTTTCCCCAAAAGATTAAGCAACATAATATGCAAAACTTAGGCAATGTAACCTTTATCTCCCAGAATCTGGGCTGATTTTGGTGGCTATTTTCCAGGTTTCATTTGACATTCTCTATAAGCATTTTTCTACTCAAAATCCCCCCTCCCCCACCCCATATGATTGCTGTGGTGTTTCTGCCATTAAACTTTTGTTTTTGTTGACTTGAGACTGAAAATAGTCCTGGGGCTACTCAGTCTAAATAATAGTTTCAAGGAGTGAGGCTGTGATTCAGTGTAGTGACAGTTTATAAGATAAAAGATTTCAGTAAAACAGGTCAACTTCACTAGTCTGTTACTTTTAACCTTCAATGATGGAGCAGAAATTAACATGTAAAGACGCAGAACCCAGTTCTTTTTGGATTCTGTTTTTCTGCAAGACCACAGTAACACTGTTTAGTAGCACTAAAGTTACTCTGACTGACAAAGAGTAAAATTCTGCTCACAGTGCTGCAGAACTGCTCTCTCAGTAGCAGGAATGGATCCAAAATCCACTTGACACCAAAACTAAGTCACCTGAAAGTCTTGAAGAGAATGTTAAGAATAAGCAAACAGAAACTGAGAAGCAGAATGGTTAGGAATAGAGCAATAAAAACATCCTCAAACTTGAAAACCTATGCTTGGCCACATATAAGCACTGAAAAAATAAAAAAAAAAGGTGGATATTGTACTGCCTGGTACAGGTAACAACCGTATGACCTGGTTTCTTTCCAGAAACCCCTATGGATGCTTGCTGCTGCTCCTTCCACCAAAAGGAGAGAAACGGAGTAAGGCTCTGCCCATGTGTGTGTTTGAAAAAGACAGCTTTGCCAGCGGCTCTGCAAAGATGCAAGGTGACTCTATTCTGCTCTTTCCAAAGACAGCTGAATCCTTTGTAGGTTAAGGGCTTAATTTGAAGGAGTGTGATCCATCCTGCTCAGGGATGAGCCTGAAACTCTTGGGTAGATTTCAGGACAGAAACAAGAAGAAACAGACATTTGATGAATCCCTAAAAATAAATTTGAAATACCTTCAGCTCTGGTTAGAGGCAGGCTTATAGAGGTGAAGGGGTATTAGTCCTAACAGCTTGTGCTGAAGGCCAGCACAAAGAACATATAACTGGGAAATGCCTTTGGGATGAGGCTGTCACTGAAATTACTCACGGACACTTCCAGAGACTGATTTAGATTATCTTCTGGCCAAAGATTTCAGACCTGCCATGGTTACTCAGACTTGTACAGTGTTTCAGCCTCATGTTCATGCCCCAGGGTGTGAACTAAGCAATTTGTGGTCTGCACTCTGATCAGAGGGAGGAGGGACTTGGAAAAAGGCACCTTGAGCAGAGGTCACTGCTGATGTGCCCCAGCTCAAGTATAGCAAGTTTAAAGCTCCTCTTGGGAAAGGTGAGGATCAGACGGGCAAGATAAAGCCTATCTTAGCCACTTACAGACTTAATGGCTGTTATTTGTGCCACTTGGATTTTCAACTACTAGCAGCCACTCCTCTGCAGAATCCATTTGTTGTACAGAGGAAATAAGTTGGTTACTCCATTTTTGAGTGCAGCTTCACAGCCCAAGGACAAGAAAAAACCTGACTGTGCCTTCCAGAAAAACAAGAGAAGAAAAATCTCAAAAATGCAAACCAGCAGGAAGCCAAATGTGCACAAGGGAAAGCAGAGGGAAAGGACCTGACTGTCATTCAGCTTCTTCTGCTCAAAGCATGGCAAAGAAGCAGAGCTGCTCAGCAGGTTCAAGCAACCTGTTCTCTTCAGGGCAGGTAGAGCCATTTTTCACAATCTCAAAGTGAAAATATGTTTGTGCTTTTCCTCCTTGGCTGGTGTTTTACTTGCAGTCATGCCAACTTTGATGTAGCTAGCACTTGCTTTCCCTCACAGAACTAGGAAAATATTCTTGCTCTGGCCTTGATTCCTTCATACCCACCACTGAGAAGAGTTCTGGTTTCTACTGTAAATTAGTAATGTTTATGTGTGTACCAGATTCTACTGGGATATAGGATGAAATGATTTTGCTTGATAAAATAAGTACAATGTGCAAAGCCTTTGAAATGTTTCATGTCAGAGTGGTTTGGGTAATACTCCTGCTTCACATTGTTGTGGGTGCCTTTGGTTTATAATATAACTAGAAGAGCAACTTTATGTTAAAAATTAAAGCATTTCCTTTTCTGAAGGTAGTGCTGCAGCTTACACAAATTAAACCTCAATGCTTCCATTGTAGATGTGCTTTTGAAAGGTCTTAATGCAATTGTGAACCTTACATTCATAATAAAGCCATGACCTGTAGTTTAAAAGCAGCTGCTTACTCTGAGGCAGAGAGAATGCAGTAGAGAATCACAGAAATGACTCTTGCAAATGAAATAAAGTTGGATTCTGTTTCTAAGATTTGCTCAGCTGATGGATGAGGCACTCAGGACCTTTCAGGATTAAATGCTTTGTCAGGCCAGGCTGGATAATTTTCCTTTTTCTTTTCATGTAAATGAAACTACTGGAAATCATAGAAAATCATGTAAATCAATTCAATGCATAAACTTTTGCCAGAATTATTTTTTTTCTCAGGTTTTTGGTTTTTGCTCCCTGATTTCCCCCCTCCAAGGGTGGCAGCTCTCATATCACCTCCAATTTTTCTGTTGCAGCTCTCCCTTTTTCTCTCTGCGTCCCCAACTTCATTTCTTGTTCAGTACCTTGAAGGGTCCCTTTCCTTCTCACAGATCACCAATCTTCACAAATCCTGATTGAAGTCTCCTGTCATGGAGACTTCACCTTTCTCTCAAGTTTGAATTAAATAGGCCAACAAATCAAAAAGCTGTTGGGGAGGATTAGGAAATTATTTTATAAGCCTCATATTCTTAGGACATTAAGCTAGAAGGTAGCAATATATCAAAGACATATTAATTGATCTATGTATAAGGACATAACAAATCATCATAAATATTGCAAATAAGTCAGTAAAGAGTTAAACACCTTAAGAACTTTTGCCAGTAGCTGGAAACAAAATTTTATATAGTCAAACACTTTTGAAGGCAAATCAAGGCAGAATCAGATGGAACACTGGTTACAATTAGTGGGAGAGAAACTGCTTTGTAATGTGTATCATTGAACGTCATCTACAATATTGTGGTCAGTGTTTTTCTCTTCTTAAAGGCAGTGCTATCAGATTAATATTAGGCTTTAAGGATAATCTTTGTAAAAGAAGGTTAAACACCTAGTAGTTGGGCATGTAAATTTTCTACACTGTAAAGTACACTCTGAGCAATCTACTTAAGCATGAAAGTGGAACTATAATAATAAAATAATGTATAAATATTAGTAACATCTGATTCAGCAGTTCTGCTCCATGTGGACCTACCCCTATGTGATGATATAGTCAGAAAATAAAGTTCTAAAATGCAAATTTTGAAAGCACTATGATTAATCTCTTCTGAATCCCTGCATAATTATTTCATAAGTTATAAAATTTTACTCAATAATTACTGCAGAGAATGCTATTTTCCCATGCTATGTGTTCGAAACCCATCAAATTTGAAAATCTGTGGCTGAGTTATAGCATATGTTACAGAAGGACGTACATTCTTTTAAAGCACATGACTAATGAACCACTTCCTTGGTGCTGCAATGACTTCTTACAGTCATCATTAAATAGTTAGATTATATTTGCAATTTATTTTTATTTCAAACTTAATTTGTAGTCATGGGTTCTTATTTGTCTGCCAATTAAAAAAGTTGTCTAAGGCTGGACACCTATGCTGTTGGAAACCGTATTAAAATTATCTTCTGATCTTTAGGCACTGGTTTCATCAAGAAAAGGGTTTGATAGTCCAGGTGCTTTCAGCTGTGCTTAACTGAAAATAGAAGAGATTAAACCAATAAAGACACTTCCCTTCTAAGAGTTCCAAAAAGTCAAATTTTGCTGTTGATCCTTACAGAATGTGTTGTATGTGGGGAAAAAAAAGTCGAGCTTAAAATTCAAATCCAACTCTGAGTTTTATGACTAGTGGTTACCCTTTTCATATGAAGGCCTGCCTTAGTATAGAAACATACAATGCCATGTTTACCAGTGATATTTTATTCTTATAGCAATACTAAAAAATGGGAAAATTGCTAGCAGCATTTCACTTGAATAGAATTTTTATGCTAAACAAACACATGGTAAAAATTCAATCCATATTCATGACTGATTTTTAAAAAATTCATCTACAATAATGAATCATATCTGTTCTGTTTCTGAGAGTACCAGCATACTCAAGAAGTGCTGGGCAAATACTGGAAAAAAATGTGATTTTTTAAAACACAAGTGTGGCAATATTTTCTGGAAGCAAATGTTGACAAGATCACTGCAATGTGAAGTTCTAGATACAGATGTACTGTTTAATTACAGAATTTGCTTAAGCAATGCCCTTTAAAAAGAAAAGCATATATTTAAGTCAACAAGGAAACAAAGGACAAACTGTCCACTGCATTTTTCATTTTATTATACACTGTAGCTTGATGTTTCACCTATAGTTAAATTTAGATTGAAAATTGTGATTCCGAGGATCAGAACTCCCAGGGACCTGTGGTAAAGATTGTCTGTTTGGGTTTTGCTCTCATGGCGCTAAGGATGGCGTCACATTGTGCAAAGAAAGAAAAGGTATAGTTGAAATAGATCAAGTTAAGATCTTTTCTCCTGCTTCTAATTCTAGAAACCAAAGAGTCAGTTTCTGTGCAACACGTAGGGGTAAGTTTGTGTCAGTCAGTCATAGGAAACATAAGTGCTTTTAAAAGGCACAAACAAAAATGTTGAAGATGTTTACACAGTTTTATTTCTCCAACACAAAAGAAGAGAGTTATTAAGTTGAACAAAATACTCTTTTCTGAGATTCAATACATCCTGACCTAGTTAGAGTACTCACAGTTAATCAAAACACCTTTTTCATGCAGTCAAATAGGTTAAACCAAGAAGTAAAAAAAATCCATCTGGGAGAATAAAGCAGCAAATCTGTGCAATTCCCATTGAAGTGGGAAGTATGATAAAGCTGGTGAACCTCAAATCTTACAGTTTGTTTTATGAAAGTATATCTGCAATATGCATCTTTGTTGTGCGGTTTTATTTTAGAGCAAGTGTGACATAGATATTTTAAAAAGTGGATGTACCATGTCTTTTACAAAAAATACCGTTAGTCAGCAAACATCCTTTGTGTAACAAACTTACCTTCTGCTAATTGCACTGTGATTCAGAGAAAAAAGATAAACACTACGGACTAAAGCAATAGGTTCCTCCTACTACTAAGATGTTTAATGTAATCCTAAATTTATTTCTTTCTTATGTTGTCCACTTAGAGGTAAGAGAGCATAAAAAGAACAAACAAAACAACAAAAAAAAAAAAAATCCTCAAACAAAAAACAGCAACCAAAAAAACAGAACAAACATGTGAAAATGGAGTAACTACATCAAACAAACAATAAAACAAGTAAAAAATACAGGCTAGTCAATCTCACCTCTGTGCCTGGGAAGATCACCGGGCAGATTCTCCTGGAAACTCGGCTAAGGTGCAGGGACAACACGGAGATAATGATGCTGGCTGGTGACAGCCAACATGACTTCACTAAAGGCAAATCATGCCTGACAAGTCTGGTGGCCTTGTATGACAGAGTTACATTGGGGGTGGATGAGGGAAGAGTGCCTGATGTCAGTCACCTGGTTCTTGTGCAAACCTTTGACTACCACGCACTACAATCTTGTCTCTAAATTCTAGAAACATGAATCTGACGGATGGAACACTTGGAAAATAAGGAACTACCTGAATGGTCGCACTCAAAAATTCATATGAAATGGAAGTTTGCACCCTGAATGCTGTTACATGTTTTGGCATGATTTCAGGTGTGCCCGTGTTGCTGGTATCACCTAAAAAGGTACTGTGAATGCAACAAAAACTATTAATTGCTTCCAAGAGATTTGTCAAAAAAACATTAATATCAAATTCTACATCTAAAATATGTGGCATTTGATTTGATTTCTGTTTAAAGCACACTAATATAATGCATGGAACCCAACCTTGAAGTGTAGACATTGACAGTAAAAAGTAATATCCTTTTTAGGACAAATACTGTTGTTTCTCTGCTTTGTGTTTTTCTAAAAACAACAAACATTCATTGTAACTGCTTTCTGTTGTAGAGTTTGCTGCAAAAATTACTATGTCAATTTCCTTGCATTTTCTTTTCCAGTGCCTGGCTCCTGTCACAGCTGTGATCTCTTGTCCAGAGAAAGCCAGCATTTGCTGAAGATTGTGTGGGGATGATGCAGGAAGGTGCTCTGATGAGGCTGGCAATACTTATTAGTTGAGTGGCCATCAGCTTCTGTCAGGTGTGTGCTTCTGCTTGTTTTACAACCTTTTCCTCCCTGAAACACAGATTTGGATTTTTCTCTTTTGTGTAGGTACTGTTTTTCACAGAATAAATGTGAAGTCAGTAATTTCAGATATCTCTCTCTCCGCTCAAATTAACTTGAAAATGGTCAATTACTGCAGAAAAGAGTAAAGAGGGAGCCAGATAAAGCCATGTAAGAAGTGTGATTACACAAGAGGAATTAATTTAGATAGCCAGATTGAAAATCTACCAAGTTACATGCTAATGAAATCATTATTATCTTTGTATATACTTCCTTTTTTTCCCAGCTTTGATGGCATTATATCTCAGTTGATACACAATGAAGAATTAACTTTCAGATAATTTTAATCAACTAACCTTTATTTTTGTACTGTAAACTACACAAGTCTTTCTGAACATTTTAGAACTTCATCAATTTGCAGCTTGTAACAACATCTCATGCATCTCATGGAACAGGCCATTTTTCCTTCCTAAAAACTCTCAGTGTGTTGCTGAGGATTTTTTTTGTTGTTGTTTTCCCCTCTGGATATGAACATTGTGCAGCCATTTTTAAGTATCTAGGAGATCTATGCTTGACTGATCCCACTGGTATTCTACCTGCTTAGATGTTGGGAAAATGTTTGCCTGATGCTCAGGTGGAAAGTACTTTTAGAGTGTCAGATGTTAATCTTGCTTCAGGTATAAATGAAAGAAAGGAAAAATGAACAAGTCCATCCTCCCTCTTGAAGCACTTGAGGAACAACTCTGATGAGGATGGTGAACTTCATGAGCCTTGGAGCTGCCAAGACACTTCCAAGCAGAGCAGAAGCAGAAGCAGAGGCTGCAGTAACGTGTTTCTCTCCTGTGCTCTCTCAAGACGTTTTGGGGAGGATTTGTCACATTCTTACTGGAATGCTTGTGGCAATAGCTCGCACATGCTAGGGCAAGTACCCCTCCTACTTAATGCTTCAAGTGTAAACTTAGAGATTTTTTAATCAAAACCAGCTCTTAGTTCATACAAAAGGGACTCAGTCAAGCAGATTTCTGCAGCATGACACGGCTGGTGTACTTGACATTGCTGGAAGGCTCTTTTATGACTTCCTTTGGGAAAATATCCCAGCAAGCTATGACTGGGCTGTCAAAGCTCAAACCATTCTTCACTGAGGGCTGAACTTGGTGTTTGGTAGTGTAAAGGGTACATTAGTTTACTCTCCAAAAGACCTTGATGGCACAGTGTCGTGGTTTGAGTCCTGGCTGAACGCCAAAGCACCCACAACCTTTCCCCCTCCACCCAGAGAGGCAGAGGGAAGTTACACCAAGATTTATTGCTTTTAGGCAAGATAGCATTGAGAGAAAGATTTTCATGCTCCAGAAATGGTCAAGGAGGCTGAAAAACTTAAGTTGCAAAGTAGATTTATTACAAAGCTACTAAGACTACTGCTGCAGTGAGGGGGTGGGGGAGGGTGGGTTGGGGATGGAGCAAAGACAGGGGGAAAAAATTACAAGAAGGAGAAAAAACCCTGGACATTTTAAGACACCTGTTTCTCTCTGCGAACAAGTTTCTCTCTCAGTTCGCTCCCTCTCCCCTCCATTACCTTCCTGCATACAAGGGGACAGGGTATGAGAGTTTCATGGCCAGTCCATCTCCGTTGTCGTCCAGCACCATAGGAGAAGAGTTCTCATCCAGCTCCAAGCTGTGGGAAGTACTTTTCCCAAGAACATCAGTGATAATGCTGGGGCATGGATTCTTTCTCTTTACTCGTTGGAGAAAGGAAACAGTCTAGGCCACTGCGTGTTTCAGTGTGAGCAACACACTTTATCTCCTGGCAGAACACAGCTTTTTAAGCATCAACTCGCTTCAGATGTGGGGGGAAGGGGGCAGCTCTCCCCGCTTTTGGCTTATGATCAGTCCAGTCCTCAAGGCAGGTTTTTTATTCGAGTGCAGGGCCTCTCTTTTCTGTACGACGTCTCCCATTGAAGAAATAGTCATTTTGAGAACAGTTTGTGTTCCTGTTCGAGACCACAGCAAAAGCACGTGTTCTCCTTTACCTGTCTTTGACCTTGTGTGTCTCCATTTTTTTCTTACATCTCCTCACCTCCTCCTCTGTCCTCCCTTGCAGGGGATGTACTAACAACCTAAAACTACATGGCAGCTGTGCCTATCTTGTTTTGAATTCTTCCGAAGTACAAGACCCTGTGTCATCACAGAGGTGTAACCACCTGTGTGCAATTGGCCCAGGCCTGAGCAGCGCCTGTCCATCAACCTCAGACACCAAATGGATTGGCTCTAAAACACAGGGGCAGGGCTTCTTTTGCTGGAGAAGAAGAGAAAGCTTCCAGAACTTTCTCACAGGAGCCATTTTGTGGTTTCTTGGTCTATCCCCCCACCACCAAAAAATAAGACTGAACAAAACCACCACACACAGGTGTACTGTCTTAGTCTGACTGATCTTGGTTGGTACACAATAAGGAATTAACTTTTATATTATTTAACTTTAATCAACTAGCCTTTATTTTTTGTACTGTAAACTACTGTTACTACTTTTCAGAGCTTCATTAATTTTCAGCTTTTCATGACATTTTCCATTGTTGTTGCAGTATTCAGAGCTGAATGCTAGTGGTTAAGATTAAACTCCAGTTACACACGTTTTCTTTTTAATTCTGGGAAAGTAATATAATGTTTTAACTGAGTCTTTCCGGGAATTTGGATCAAAAAGTCAAGGTTAAATAAATGGTATATAGAAACAACAGCTGTGATTAAATTTTTTTTCTTAAACCCCCTTTTAATTTTTGAAGCAACAATTATTCCATTGTACCTGAGAAAGCATAAGAAAAACCAGCTGTAAATACCAGTAAATTGAGCTTTATTGTATAGCATTGTACTTTAAAAACTACTCTGAGTCATGGTGACTTCTAACAAATGTATTACTGATTCAGTGCAGTAAAGTGGCACAAAGTTTTGAGAGTGGGTTGCCCTTAACCCTAGTGCAGCAACCCAAAACCCACAGCAGGGTTAAAAGCAGAATTAAAAGGTTTTTCACTGTCTTTGGTAAAGCAGTTTGCTTCTGTCTGCGCAACACAGAAAGAGAGATCCTGGGGCTACAATAGAAAACAAGGAGGGGGTTTCTAAATGAAAGACAAAACTTTGAAAAGCCTTTCTACTTAGTAAGTGGATAAAAAAGCTGTTGAGGGCAAGTTTTCCTGGGTTTACTTTTACTCATTTTTCAAAATTTCTGTTGTTCTGTATTTCTTTGTGAAATGACTCATCCACTGCTCTCACACAGAGAGAAGCCTTCAAACTTGCTGAATCGGGTGGGCTGTGTATCAAGACTGAGGTGACAGCATGACTGAGGTGACACAGTCAGCCACTTGCAGGATATAATTCTGCCTTGATTTTCTGTGTTCTGCATTCTCCCTCACCAGTGGCACCTTATTTCTTCCTTGATCCTGTGCTGAGATTTATGTCCCCGAGACTGAGTTTAGTAGACAAAGGCATCGCATATACTAAACTCAAACTCTTGGGTCTAATATCTGCAAGTGTGCTGGTGTGTCTACAGAGCTGTAGCTGTGTCTGTAGGGGAGTAGCTATTTCTACAGGAAGGTGGGTGAACCGCATGTTGCAGGAAACAAGGTAAGTTTGGGTCCTCTCAGTAGAGAACAGGCAAATGAAAGTGGTTGCTTTTCTTCAGTTTATCTAATTAGTTTCCGTGGGTAGTTTGCAGACAAGCAAGAGACTTGATCAACCCAAATGTATTTAGACTCTCTTTAACCTTGGATACTTTTTCAAAGAGTGGACCATTTTGTTTCCCTATACTTTGCAACCATTCTCAATGAATAACTGAGCCCTGGGGTGCTAAAATCACGAATGAGTGGATGAGACTAGTCCTGCTAAATTAAATTTCTTTCTGTAGGGTGGGATTATATATGGATGAGATTTTGCAGCAGAGCTGCCACTTTCAGAAAGGTAGCTTATTAATCAACTCCTCAGTGCATGCGGCTTTTTCTGAGCATTGCTGCCAAACCAGCCTCTCACCCTGAGGGAAGGCTTGACATGAGCACGCCACCACTCTGCCAAGCTGCTGTGACAAATACGCTGAATCTGCTACACGCAAACACCATCTTTTCTGATTTCCATCTCACTGAGAATAAATGGACCATACAAAGTAGTAGTCATTGCTTAAAACATACTTGCTGATGTTCTGCATGGCTGGCTATAAACATTGAGGCAAGAGCTATTCACACTTGGATGGTTGTTATTTAAAAACTGCAAAATGTCAAGTTGAAGCTGTAGAGACACTGCATAGGGATCAGCTGTTTGCTACAGCTTTGATCTTGTATCAGCTGGTAAAAGTTTGGCATGCCCACAGTAGCTAAGTATAGGGAAATAACTCATTAAGTTAAAAGCTGTGGTACTGAGCTGCCCATGCAGTTTTGTAATTAATTAAAGAATCCTTTAACTGTCATTCTAACCGTTTTTCCCTTGCCTAATGGACTGTCCTTTGCTGCCATGTTCTTTCTCTGAAGATCATCCACACTGAAATAGAATACACTAACCGATGTGTCTAGAGCCCCAAGGGATCTAAGTCCCGTGGCCTGTCACCTGGCCCACTGCAAGCCAGACCACGACAGAAAGATGCTATCATCTCCTGCTGTGCTGCTGGAACAGATCCAGCATAAACAGTCGTGATGCAGGCCAGGTGACAAAGTGATCAGTGCTTTCCTTGTTGCCCTGCCTTTTTCTGCAGTGCTGGTGTGTACAAGAGCTGCTTCTCCTCTTGGGCAGAGTCACATCACAGAGCCAAACACATTGTGTGGGTGGGTGCATGGGCTGGGCTGGGGGCAGCATGTCACCTGGCATTTGCAGTGGAGGTTTCAAGACATTGCCTTCCAATTCCAACGTGAGATTAAAAAAGACACCGCAGTAGAAAACTTACTGTTGTCAAAAGCAACTTTATTAAAAACAGAATTCTTTTCTGAAAAAAATCCAACCAATAAAACCAAATGAAAAAACAAAATTCCCTGTGGCGGTGGCAAAGACCATAAAATGTATGGAAGTTAAGGATCTTCAGTCCAGTCAATCTGGGAATCTGTGGTGTGCGTTTTTAATGTTTATGAACTTCATCACATTTCATTGGTATTATTTCAGGGTACGCATTGAGCTGAAGAATGATTGCTTTTTCAGATTTCTCAAAAAAGGAATTATAACCTAATTTATTTCTAAATTGATTATTGATATGGATGGGAAAAAAGCAGTTTTGAATGACTGTGTGAAAGACTTTCTGCAGTCAGATCAGGTTTGTTCTCCTGCCATCCTTCTGCTTTTGCAGAGATTTGGTCTGGCTTGCTCTCCATGCTAGTGTGAGTTACCTCACAAAAGTTACTGGTGAGGCTCACCTCTAGCTATTTCCTGTTCTTTTGGGTTTGGGCTGTTTTCACCTGGAAAAGGAGCATGAGAGATTTTGATATGCGCTGTCTGAATCAAAGTACTCATGCTTCAAGCTCCATGTAAGCCGATCATTCAGAATATGGTAAACAACTGCAGATAAATGTTGGGTCATGACAAAAGCAGGGTGAGGAGGTGATTGATTGTCACTGTTGCCTCCAAAGGCAGTAGCTATGAAGCAAAAGCTATGCAGAGGCATGAAGCATAGATGTCAGTGAACATAGAAAATGTGTGTTCCTTCAAGGCCTCTTGTTTTTCTTCTAATACTGTCCAGACATCACCATGTGTGAGCTGAGTGAGGTCAGGAAAAAGTTGCTAGATTTCAGACTAGCAGTGTCTCTTACAGTGTTCTTTTTGATGATCCTTTTCAGAAAGATGCTCTATCCCAATTCTGCCTGTGCAGATGGCCCCCAGCAGTTCTGTAAAAAGTATCTGTCTATGATCTGACCCTTCTGAACAAGTATCTCCTTGTCACAGGCGTCAGCTGACATTATCACTTCCAGAAATTTATTTGTAGCCGTTTTGATCTTCCCTATAGCCTTTCCTCCAAGACTTTCCACACAGCGGTTTTGAAAGTTTATATAAATGCCTTCCATCACATCCTGGTTACATTCCATCAGTAAAACACACTTCAACAGAAACAATATCCCAGCCCTTGTAAGGAGGTAATTTGTGATTCAGATTTCATAGTTGTACTAGGAAATGCTCTGGATCTTCATGTGCTGCATCTTTTTAAGAGTCAGCTTCAAAGATGTTCTTGAATGAGGAACTGCTTTATGAGTAAATATCTGGTGGGAGTTAATGATAAGTTCATTTAAAAACATTTTATTTCTGCTACAGTACTGTGGGAATAGAGTTTCTGTGTTGGCATTAACACACATAATCAGGAAGACTGAGAACCAATCTAATCCTTGGCATTTCTTAGGCACATTTGAGTGATCAAAAAGGATTTGCAGAGATTATAGTTTCTTTGTGTCATGCAAATAATGTAAATTAAATGAATTAGGAATCAGAGCACTAAAGTAAGACTAAGAGTGAGGCTGTGGACTTAAGATCCAGGTATTTAGAAGGCCCTCAGGAGAGGTCCCTGCAGCAAAAGCAGTGCTATTATGAAGAGGGCCAAGTTCCTGATCACTGGTTCAGATTATTCTGGACTTTACTGTGGTTTTTGTACACCTGTAAGTCAGGACAAGCTAATATTAGTAACTTTTCCTGTGCATTCCATGTGGCCCCTGCTTACCAGTGAAGTATAAAACAGATATTGACTTCCAGCCAAACACAAGAAGTTTGTTCTATCCCCAAGGAGAGCCCAGGATAATGACCCTACTTTGTGAGCATGTTGTCCTTTCAAGATGCTTAACTGCAATCACAGTGATATGGGACATTGAAACACTGCATAACAATTTAATTTCTAATGTTGTAGAGCTGAAAAAACCCCAGTAATTCTAGAGTTTGTGGCCTTTGATTTGCCATATGAATTAATGAACTGAGTCATGAATTCAGTTTTGGATCCCAAACCCCTGGAGAATTCTGACCTTTTGATCAATCTTAATCCTATTCTCAGCACCATAATTTGCAATAACCTTGCAATTAATCTATGACTAATCTATTTCACTAACTTATACCTAATCACAACTTACAAATAGTATTTGAATAACAAAAATTAAAGTAATTAACTTGAATTTCAAAGCTTCATGGTCTTAGAAGATAAAAGACTAGAGGTGCAAGACAATATTACAGTAAAAAGCCTTGCTGGACTGTAGATTACAGGGCTTGCTACAACAGACGTGACTGTATGATCCTTTACATACCTTTTTTGTAGGAGTATCATGAAACCATTCAGGTTTCTCATCTAGAGTATTCCCATGTCCTGGTTTTGGCTGGGATAGAGTTAATTTTCTTCCTAGCAGGTGATACAGTACTGCATTTTCAATTTAGCAGGAGAATGGTATTGGTAACGCATGGGTGGTTTAGTTGTTCTAATTACTGCTTACCCTATATGAAGGACTTTTTAGTTTCCCATTCTGTGAGTGGGCAGGAGCAAAAGATTCTGGGAAGGAGCATGGCCAGTTGTGCTGACTTAAACTGGCCTGAGGTGTATCATATAGGGGAAAGAATAATGCCAGTATATAAATTGGGGGCAGTAAACAGGGAGCTGCTGATTGTCCTGAGGGTTGAGCTGGTCACCAGTAAGCTGCTGGTGAGCAACTGTATTGTATATAATTTATTTCTCGTGGGTTTTCCTCCCTCCCTCTCATTCTTTCTCAATTGTCGGCAAAGGGAAGACTCGGACCACTCAATATGAGTTATAAGAGAACTTTGATTTATTGTAAACAATGTCTAAGTTTTATAACATACATTGCCATTATATTTATTGTGATTACTACTACCTTTCATCAATTTAACAGTTTTCTTATCTCAATCCACAAGTTTTAATTTTTATTTCAATACTCCTCCACACTGGGGAGCCAAAAAGAACTGTCATATTTTAACTCCAGCCAGCAACCTGTCGTCTTTGAAATTAGAACAAGATAAGAAAAAAATCAAAAAGTATCAAAATAATGCTAATGCTAATCATAGAATCACAGAAATCATTTAATTTGCAAAGCCCATAAGTTATAGAGTCCCACCTTTGATCAAACACCAACCTGTCTGTAATGACTGTACTGTACTAACCATGCAAGGATGGTGACTCTAACACCTCTCTGAGCTGCCCGTTTAAATGCTTGACAACCTCTAACATAAAGAATATCTCTTGATCTACATCTTGAATCTCCCATGGCATAGCCTGAGGCCATGTCCTCTTGTCACTGGTTGAGAGAACAATCGCAACATTGCCAACTCTCTCAAGTGGCAGAGAGTGATAAGGTCTCCCCCGAGCATCCTCAGAATTAAAAACCCCAGCTCTCTCAGCTGCTCCTCACAGGATTGTGCTCCAGATCCTTCCCCAGCTCCATTGCCCTTCTCTGGACTCGCTCCAGCCCCTCAGTTCCTTCGCAGGAGGGGCCCAGAACTGGACAACAGCCCTCGAGGTGTGGCCTCAGCAGTGCCCAGGACAGGGGGACAATCCCTGCCCTGCTCCTGCTGGCCACACCATTGCTGATCCAGGCCAGGATGCCATTGGCCTTCTTGGCCACACTGGGCACCCTGGCTCATGTCAGCTGCTGTCACAGCACCCCCAGGTCCTTTCCAGCCCCTCTGCCCCAGCCTGTGGCACTGCCTGGGGTTGTTGTGACCCAGGGCAGGACCTGGCCCTGGTTCTTGTTGAAACCTCACACCCTTTGGCCTTGGTCCATGATCCAGCCTGTCCAGAGCCCTGTGCAGAGCCTTCCTGCCCTCCAGCAGATCAATATCCCACCCTGCTTGTCTTTCCTACAAACTTTCGGACGAGTCACCTAATCGCCTCATCCAGATAGCAAAAAGGACTTTCCCAGGGCTTAATCTTATGAAACAGCCACCAACGAAATGTAACTCCATTCACCAGCACTCTGGACGTGGACATTCTGCCAGTTTTTAACACAGTGAACAGCGCACCTCCCCATGCCATGACCAGACAGTTTCTCCAGGACAATGTCATGGGAGACATGTCAGATCTTTGCCAAAGACCAGGTAGACAGCATCTACAGACTTTCCATTGAGCAGGAGATCAGGCTGGTCAGGCAGGACCTGCCTTTCACAAAGTTGTGTTGTCTGAGCCTGATCTCTGGTCGTCCCTTCATGCCTGGAGTGTGGTGGCACTCGAGATGAGCTGTTCGTGACCTTCCCTGGTGCCAACAGTCAGGCTGACAAAGCTGTGCTTCCTGGATCATCCTTCTGACCCTTCTTGCAGAGGTGGCCATTGGCCAACCTCCGTGACTGATGATCAATGATGGAGAGTGGCTCGGCGAGCTCTTCTGCCCCCTCCGCCAGGACCCTTGGATGAATCCCATCTGTTCCCACACACCTAGGAGTGTCCAAATGGCTCAGCAGGTGCTAACTACTTCCTCCTGGGTTTCTGAGTTTTTTTCTTTCCCTGTCCTGTGTACCAGCTCAAGGGACTGAATGCCTGAGGATCTCTGGTCTTACAGTTATAGACTGAGTTGTAGAAGGCATTAAGTACCTCAGCATTTTCCTCATCCTTGCTGACAGTGTTCCCCCATGCATCCAATGAAGGGACATTATCTTTGGCCTTCCTTTTATTATTAATGTTTTTGTAAAGCCACTTTTTATTATCTTTCACAGCAGTGACCAGATTGAGTTCTAGCTGAGAGTTTTCCTTTCTAATTTTCTGTCTATATGACCTGACAACATACTGTACTCTTCCAGAGTTGCCTGCCCCTTCTTCCAAAGGTGCATAAATACTCTTCTCTCTATTTTTCCCCCTCTTTTTCCTGAGTTCCTGTAAAAAATATTCAGCCAGACTAGTCTTCCCTGGCAGCTTGCATTTTGGCACACAAAAATGACCTGCTCGTGTGCCTTTAAGCTTCCCGTCTTGAGGTATGTCCAGGCTCCCTGGACCCCTTTGTTATTAAGGACTGTTTTACAGGGGGCTCTCTGAATCAGTGATCCTAATAGGCCACTAAAATACAATAATGTATTAATAATATTATTGAGTGTGGAAGGCTAGCTAAGCTGAGAAGGGTCATGTAGATATTTTACAGCTTGGTGAGATGAAGGAATGCAGGTGTCGCGCTGTAAGAGACTGTACTAAAGATCCATGACTCACGTGAGATGACTCTCACGATTATCGACCCCAAAACCTGAGTGGAAGAAAAAAGGAGGGGGACTAAGTGGGGTCCGAGCCGTTCAGCTTCTGGGACAGCAAGTCCTACCCATGCATCACTAGCTTCTGTTTGGAAAACACCCCCTATTCTTTTCATGCCCCAAGAATCTGCATCAGGTCACCATGCCCACCGTACTGCACACCTGCTTTGGGGTAGTCCGAGCCAATTCTACGTGGCCAACTCATGACTTGCAACCCCCCTCCTGGCCTGCAGCCACTCGCTTTGAAAAAGACTATAAAAGGTCTCCCCCGAGAAGACCACGCTGAGATCTCCCTACCAACTGACTGACGACCATCGTGGGACCTTGGAAGACCTCGTCAGCTGGTAGCTATATGATCCACCCTCTCTCTCTCTCACCCTCTTCTATCGCAAATACCAAATAAATTGTTCCTGATTATTTGAAGCTAATACATTTGCTTCTCATTTCTTTTGCACTCCGAGATTCCAAAAAGAACCTATCACGACCCCCGCTTCAACTCTAGCGGATCGTGACGCGCGCTCAGATAGAATAATTGCTGAAATGTGTGAACCATCCTTCTGAGGCAACGGGAAGGCAATGCAAGGACATCATGTTTTTTAAGCGCTGGAAACTCCCTACGAGGTATTTGTACTAGTTAGCCTTGGGAAAAAGTAGAAGTAGATAAGGGAAATTTGGCAAATGAATCATTAGAGGTGGAGTTGATGTTTAAGACATGGACCTATGAAATATATGTATTACAGAATATGTATGAGCTAATTAGTA
>VKON01000291.1:170163-229373 GCA_009741485.1 Malurus cyaneus samueli | reverse complement strand
CAGTCCCTCAGAATTAAAAACCCCAGCTCTCTCACTGCTCCTCACAGGATTTGTGCTCCAGATCCTTTCCCCACGCTCCATTGCCCTTCTCTGGACTCGCTCCAGCCCCTCAGTTCCTTCCTGCAGGAGGGGCCCAGAACTGGACACAGCCCTCGAGGTGTGTGCCTCAGCAGTGCCCAGGACGGGGGACATCCCTGCCCTGCTCCTGCTGGCCCACCATTGCTGATCCAGGCCAGGATGCCATTGGCCTTCTTGGCCACCTGGGCACACCTGGCTCATGTTCAGCTGCTGTCACAGCACCCCCAGGTCCTTTCCAGCCCCTCTTGCCCCAGCCTTGTGCACTGCCTGGGGTTGTTGTGACCCCAGGGCAGGACCTGCCCTGGTTCTTGTTGAACCTCACACCCTTTGGCCTTGGTCCATGATCCAGCCTGTCCAGAGCCCTGTGCAGAGCCTTCCTGCCCTCCAGCAGATCAATATCCCACCCTGCTTGTCTTTCTACAAACTTTCGGACGAGTCACCTAATCGCCTCATCCAGATACAAAAAGGACTTTTCCCAGGGCTTAATCTTATGAAACAGCCACCAACGGAATGTAACTCCATTCACCAGCACTCTGGACGTGGACATTCTGCCGCAGTATTCTCGGGGGAGACCTTATCACTCTCTGCCACTGTGAGAGAGTGTGGCAATGTTGCGATTGTTCTCTCAACCAGTGACAAGAGGACATGGCCTCAGGCTATGCCATGGGAGATTCAAGATGTAGATCAAGATGAATTTCTTTATGTTAGAGGTTGTCAAGCATTTAAACGGGCAGCTCAGAGAGGTGTTAGAGTCACCATCCTTGCAGGTGTTAGTACAGTACAGTCATTACAGACAGGTTGGTGTTTGATCAAAGGTGGGACTCTATAACTTATGGGCTTTGCAAATTAAATGATTCTGTGATTCTATGATTAGCATTAGCATTATTTTGATACTATTTGATTTTTTTCTTATCTTGTTCTAATTTCAAAGACGACAGGTTGCTGGCTGGAGTTAAAATATGACAGTTCTTTTTGGCTCCCCAGTGTGGAGGAGTATTGAAATAAAAATTAAAACTTGTGGATTGAGATAAGAACTGTTAAATTGATGAAAAGGTAGTAGTAATCACAATAAATATAATGGCAATGAAAATGAGGGAGGGAGGAAAATAAAACCAAGAGAAACAGATGCTGTACAACGTGAGGTCTCCCCATGTGCTGACCAATGCCCAGCCCAGCCCTCAGCAGTGTTCAGCCCCTACTCTCCAACTTCCACCAGTTACACCCTGAGTGTCACATATACCATCATGCATGCTAACACTTTCGCACAGTAAGGATGTAGTTAACTCGAACCTATGCAATACAGCTATTTGTCCCACCACCTGTAGAGAAAAATTGGTATTTTTGATGTAATTTACTGCATTTTAAAGTAACATCTACTCCAAGATAAAAAATGTGGCAATTTTCTAGAAGAGTAGCTCAAATGCTACTATCTGTACTGGCCAAAGAAATTTAATCTAAGACCATTAGTTTCATTCGCACCTCAAATATTCATTTTCTGAAGACATAGAGAATAATTTTAAGGAATACAATAGTTATCCTTGCTGTAATGTTATAACTTGCATTATTTTGATGGAGTCATATATCCAGTGGCATCTGGCATCTGAAAAACAAACCACAGAAAATTGTTGCAAGCTAGAAGAATTCTCCACATTTTGTCAGTGTGTTTGAGAAACTGAGAAGGGAACATAAAAAACAGGAAAGCTCTGCTTAAAGACAAAACTAAGCTAATGGATTACATATAAGACAGTTCTGAAGAAAGTACAGATATATTGAATTTGGCCAGATGGAATAGTCACAAAAGAATTAGGAAAAAAAATGACACCTTATAGTAGGACACAAGAAAGCAAATATGTTAAATAAAGAGTTAAAATGTGCCCCTAAGACATCAAAATGGAAATGTGCATTTTAGTTGGGTGGCATTTGATATGTCAATATTGTAGTTACGCAAAGTTGCAACTTGTTCAATTTTTTCAATAAGTGCCCTGAGACCTGTTGAGACAAATAACTTTTAGATTTTGGTTGGAAAACAGCATTTTAAAAATAAACACATAAAAAAAGTGCCTCAAAATACAGCATTTAAAATGCATATCACAAAGCTTTTGAACTAGTAAGAGATTATACTTAAACTACTTGTCAGTCAATTTAGGATATTGGTAAAGCTGTAACAGAAACAATTTTTAAAAACTCAGATTTTTTGTCCTTATCCATTCCTTTTAACAATCTTTCCTAATCAAATGTATAAAGAAGTTTCAAATAAAAGTGAATGGATTATTTTCATGATATAAATACATATTGAATAAAATCACACTTATCATGCACATGGGACACAGCTTATAAAGACACAGAAAATACTTTTGATGAACTTCAGTTCTTTTGAAGAAACTTTGATTACCTTTTTCTCATGGAAATGCTAAATGTGCTGGAGACTCCTAAAGAAGGACAGACGAGAAACAAATTTCTTCCTTCCCTTCCCCCTTTTCCTTTACAGCTGAATTTAATGTATGTGAGAGGACCACACTCTGAAATTAGGTAGCTGAAATCCTTTCTAGCAGAGAGAGAATCACAAAATGAATGAGTTTGGAAGGGACCACTGGAAGTGAATCTAGTACAGCCTCCCTGTTCAAGCAGGATTCCTGACAGCACAGAGCTTAGGAATATGTCTAGATGGCTTTTGAGTACCTCCAGGGAAGAAAAATACACAATCTCTCTGGGCAGCCCGTTCCAGTGTTCTTCATTCTCACAGTAAAGTTCTTCCTTCTGTTCAGGTGGAGATCCCTATATTTCAGTTTGTGCCCATGGCCAAACTGAGAAGACCCTGGTCTGTCCTCTCAATATCCTCCCTTCAGGGTGTACATTGCTGTGATTATCTCTCTGTCTCGAGGCTGAACAGGCCCAGCTCTCCTACCCTTTCCTTGCAGGAGAGATGCTCCAGTGTCCTGATCATCTTCACAGTCCTCTGCTGGACA
The DNA here is from genome assembly GCA_009741485.1 of Malurus cyaneus samueli. Taxonomy (NCBI): domain Eukaryota; kingdom Metazoa; phylum Chordata; class Aves; order Passeriformes; family Maluridae; genus Malurus; species Malurus cyaneus. The sequence goes on along the minus strand of VKON01000291.1, from coordinate 226,329 downwards.
CACTTGTAAGGACTCAGCACAATAAACTGTCTCAAAACACTGTCAGAGAGAGAGTTCCCATAAGACAAGCACAGATAGCAAACTGCAAGGAGTTAATTCCAAGCCTAAATGAAGGTTTGGTTAACAGTAACAATTACTGTTAAACAAAATTGATACCATTGACTTCGGCACATGGTTGTGTTTGTACCTCAGTTTGAGCAGAGGCATCTTAATAATTGGATCCTAACACTGCTCCAGGAGCTCCATGTCTTGCTTGTCCTGAGGAGTTCAGAACTGGACACAGAACTCCAGGTGAGGCCTCACTAGCATTGAGTGGAAGGGCAGGATCACCTTCTTTCACCTTCTGGCAATGCTCTTCCTAATGCCCCGCAGGATACTGTTGGCTACAAGGACACACTGCTGGCTCAGGGACAGCTTATTGTCAATTTCATAGGCAAAGGAAGTAGATTTTTTCCAGCTGTGATTATCTATGGTGCATAACGTACGTGTCAGATTCTATACTCACCTATCATTTGGACTTAATATTAAGACTGGTGCCAAAGGGGCCCATTAGTGTGGACAGCAAGATACCTAACAGTCTAGGTATAAAAGGTTTCAGGTGCTATTAGCAATCCTTTATAACAATTTTTTTTTCAGGTTTGGGATGGATATAATTCATTGTAAGAGATACTGAGTGTGTATGGTTAATCTGGAAATGCTGGGCAACCAAATCTGCAAACCAGGTGGTCTGTGTATATCCTTCTATAAGACCTTGATTCCTAAGCTAGACCCTGAAATTTGGGAAGTGTTGGACTGGATTCTTTAGGGGAAATAGATTATTAATATTATTACTTTCTTTTTCTTTCTTCCTGATTCTGCAAATTTCTACTTTTCACTCTGTTCCATTTCCTTCCACCTGCCATGCATTTCTCTGTGCAGACACTCCACCTCTTTTTATATTTACCTGTCTTCTGCAGAGAAGTCTGAATGCTGATGATGCAAAATCAAGCTTTTATTCACTCTTTCCAATAACATTCAATGGATGACATTCTTGATGCCCCAGGATTCATTTGGCCTTTATTGAAAGCATTCTGCTCACTGGCCCACATGGCAGGAATGGGAAGGAGCCTCTTGCAATATCTTTTGACAGAAAAACGCCTGACTAAATTAATAGTTCCAGCAGGCCTGAGGCAGTTCCTGCAGAATTTCATGCCCCATGGGATAAGTTCATTCTAAAGTTCTATGTGTCTGACATTCTGCTTTTCCTCAGATGTTCTGACCAGCAATGATGCTGATGCTTTATTTCCTGTTTGTGGAATTGTTAAATTGGATGGTAGTTCCAGTTAGCACGCAGCCTTGCACACTGGTAGCACTGTAGAAAGAGCAAATCATGTGTTCGATTCTCATTTGAGGACAGCAAAGGACTTGCTCCCCTAAGTCATAAAACAAGGGCCATTAAGAATAAAGGCAACCCTGCTAAAACTCAGCCAAAAATGACTGTGAATGGCATAAAGGTGTAGGAGTTTGAAATAATCACAAAAATTATTTGCTGTTCACAAACAGCTATTGAAGGTTCCTGACATATGAAAGAGACATGATTTTTGTCTCAGAGAGCTGGAATATCCTAGTTCTAAGGATTAACATAGTGTTGAGAACCAGTATTATTAGGTATGAATAGAGTACTAAAATATTAGAAGCTGTTTATGGAAAGAGCTTGGTGGATGAGTTCACAGTAGGGTAGCTGACTGTGTGGATAGATAACTGATATTTCTGCAGCACCTAGATATTTAAAGTTCTTTGGAAAGAAAAGATTGTTCTCTTGACAGCAAATTCACGGAGTTGAATACTTAGGTATTGGTGTAAAGTGCCTCAGATTAACTCCCATGTTTTCTGCTGAAAAAGCACACGGTGCAGCAGTAGGATAAGATCTGGTCTATGGCCAGGGATTCTTGGTCACAATGGCCATGGTCTGCTCTTCACAAGCCAGGAAGGGAAGAGCTGAGTGCCATTCATGGGTCATGCAGCCAGCTGGGACCAGTATTCCCTGTCTCCTCTGTGCTTGTTCCTGCCGTAGCAAGGGCAGAGCTGCAGCATCTGTGAGATGTGTGAATGCTCAGCTCAGAGCTGGGCAGACACAAGAAGACCCTTGGCAGACCAACACCATTTTTGACAAACCAACATGTCCCTTATCCTTTGCCAACAGTTCCAAGTGCTAAGTCAAGAAAGTAATAGTGCTTTAGGAAATGAGATCCAGCTTACAATTTCAATCCTGTATAATCTTATACTTACAAATCATCCAACATACATAGAATGAATAGCATTTTCAGGTCAGTTTATTGTTTATGTTGAGAAATAGGTGTTTCTTCAGCACACCTGTGCTGAGATGTTATTTAAATGTGTGTGAGAAAACATAGTTATTGATTTATTCTTCTCCAAAACCTTTCAAAATTTGTAAGTTTTTCCAAATAATTTGAGTTTTTTAAGTGAATGGGAGAATGTCTGTTTCTATTCTCCCCCTGCTTTTTATTTTCTAGTGAAAAGCATTTTTTTTCTTGAGTATCCTGAGCTATGAGACTAAGTAAATTTTTTTTTTTCAAGATTCCAATGATATTTGTTTTGTGGTTGTGAAACACTAGTGGGACTTAGAAAGTTTTCTTCATATTTAAGGATTTATGTACTTTCTTTGTACACTGGTTTTGGCTGGGGTAGAGTTAACTTTCTTCACAGTGGCTGGTGTGGGGCTGTGTTTGGGATTTGTGCTGATCACAGGGTCGATACGCAGAGATATTTTTGTTATTGCTGAGCAGGGCTCACACAGAGCCAAGGCCTTTTCTGCTTCTTGTACTGCCACACTGGGGAGGAGACTGGAGTATCCGGGACAGTGGGAGGAGACACAGCCAGGACAGGTGATCCCAACTGACCACAGGGATATTCCAGACCATGAGACATCGTGCTCTGCACATAAAGTTGGAAAAGAAGGAGGAAGAAGGGGACATTTGGAGTGATGGTGTTTGTCTTCCCAAGTGATGGGCACATGTGATGGGGGCCTGCTCTCATGGAGATGGTTGAATACCTCTCTGCCCATGGGAAACACTGAATTCATTCCTTGTTTTGCTTTGCTTGTGTGCAGGGCTTCTAATTTCCGTATGAAACTGTCTGCATCTCGACCCAGGAATTTTCCAGCTTTTATCCTTTTGTTCTCCCTGATGCTGTCGTGAGTAAGAGCAAGCAATTGCTTGGGGCTTGGTAGCTGGGGTTAAACCATGACACTTGGATACAAAATTTTGTTAGATTTTTTAACAGAGAAAACTAACTTTAATTTTGAAAAGAACCATAATGCTTGAAGCAGAGACTCACTTTTTTTTTGTGCTTACTTTCAGTTCATAGGAAGAATGAAGACTTGGAGAAGAAAAATACGCTATAAAATACAGCCACTGAGAGACTTCAGGGATGTAAGAACACAAAATAGGCTTTGCAGGTGAGGAAAGAATACCATTGAAAGACCAGAAATCATATTTTGGACTGCATTGGGAGGGGATGGAATTGCCATAGATATCACTATCCAGTTGGTTTTTTTTCTTCCCTCCACTTAATAAATTCTGTTTATCTTGAGTCAGGAGTTTTCTCACTTTTGCCCTTCTAAATTTCTGCCTCTGCCCTGCAGGGTTTAGTTGACTGTTAGGTGCAGAAGCTGCCTGGGGTAAACTCACCACCAGAATAAAATCTGAATTTCTGAGATGAGATTATATAAATCCCTGTAATTCTTACTGAATTTGAAATTACTGATGCACCTGATCTTGTGTGTAACCTGTTGCTTATAAGCCTCACACTAAAGGAGAGAAGGGTTCTCAGAAAGGAACCTAAATATGGCAAGTAAACTTGCACTTATTGCGATCCTAAGCCCAAGAAAAAGCAGAAGTGATTATATAAAGTACACAGACATTATCACACAGAAGTTAATAAACTATATTGGCTTCAGACAGGTTGCAGCACTGTAAGATGTGTTTCTAGTACTACAGGCAGTGGCCAAAGACCCCTACTGTCAAACTACGTGATCGGTAACGAGACAGGTCCATTTCGCTGGAAGTTGTGGACAGTGATCCTCATGTAACGTTTGAGCCAGGAAATTCCTATGGCTTTTCTGAAATGTGTGGCAGGAAAGAATCACTGTGTGCCCTGTTTCTTGAGTGATCCTATTAGCAAATCACTATAGGTCCAAAAGGATGTGTGCACTGACTTGAAATGCTCAAATGTTAAGTCCTTATACTTAGTACAGAACTGTGTGTTCAATAACATAAAGTGAGTACAGAAAGAACCGAACAGAGCTTCTGGTAAGTAAGAAACAGTGTTATGACCAGACTACAGAGGCTGAGAGATCTGCAATGCTCAGGGAAGAGAGAAATAAATTAAAAAAGGATATTATGATACACTGATCATATACTATCTCTAGAAAACGGGGGGGCATGAACAAATCTAAATGTTTTGGAATGGCTGATGGATAGCTGCAGAGTTTGTATCGTCTCTTTGGATATTTTGGAAGGGCTGACAACTGATAGGACTTTTTCCACTCTTGGCCTGTGGGACTAGATTTTTGACATGGATATATTACTTAGAGAGGTAAATGTAACCATGTTTTTACTTCCCAAAWCAAAAAGAAAAAAAAAAAAAGAGCTGTGAACAATGATTATTTAATCTTAAATTGCATGGAAAGGCAGACACTAGGTTAAGATTTTTAATTGCAAAGGAAACCTGAGAAAACTTAAAACTTTTATATCTAGAAATGCAAATATTTTGGGGAATTTTTATGGAATCTGTGAAGAAGAGTTCTAATTTTACATAAGAGACCACCACAGAAAGGATATTAAGATAAGCAGATTGCCTAAAAGGAACGCATTAATGGATTAGACAGTAAGGAAATACATGTCAGAAAGTGTGGCAGTGGAGTGAGAATTTCCTAACCCATCTCTGTTTAAATCATTTGCTGTCAGCTACCCAGAGACCTAGGGAAGAAAATCTGCCCAAATTTTCTTAAATATTGACCAATGAGTCACAGTTTATTTTTATGCATGATCATCTGCTGTTAGAAGACGTTCATATTATTTTCATCTTTCTCTTAATTTTTTCTTTGTTGGCCTTAGTATTCAGGTTTTTTTCATCACATTATTTGAGAGTTTTTGCACAATTAACCCATTTTCTAAGGAAAAAAATATTTTGTTGCTAAAAATGCCAGATTTGGGGCACAATTTCTTGTGTTTCAACCTTAAATAGTGCATAAGATATGGATTAAGCTATGCATATTATTAAACTACAGATATCACCCCTTTATGCCCAACAAAGGCAGATAAAAATATGGAGATATCCATGTTTTGGCTGTCCCTGGTTCTGGCCAGGACACAGTTAATTTTTTGCAGTTGCATGGCTGAGTTGGCATGGCTAGGAGGTTATTCTATACCACTGCACATCACAGCCAGGAATGAGGGATACGGGACTCTCCCAGGCATCCGAGAAGGAGCGCGGACAGAGTTTGCTGTTGAGCAAAAGTGGGGAAGGGGGAAAGCCACTTCCCATGTCCACTGTTGTCCATGGTGAGCATTTTTGAGTGTAAATCACCCTCTCTTTTGTATACTTTTGTTACTAATGTTGTTGCTGTTACTGTTCATTTACTTATATCAATGTTTCCAGTAAATTGTTCTTATCTCAATCCATGATCTTTGCCTTTTGTTCCTCCAGTTCTCAACTCCATCTGCTTCAGTGAGAAGGGGAGACAGGGCATCTAGTTTGAGACAGTCTTAGTGGAGGTAGTGGATTGAGGAGTACAATTCCTAAACCTTGACGGGTTGTCATTAGCTCAGCTTTCATAAACAGTATTTCCTTCAATAAGTAACAGGTACAATTAACAGTAGCCTAATGGGGAAATTGAGCTCTGAATCACCACAACTACACTAATGTTTGTAAAAAGCCTTATTTGACATACAGGGAAAGCCTGTATGTCTGCAGAGCCTGTATGTTTAAACACCAGTGTTCAAAGCAAAGATGTTGTCAGTGTCTCTCTGAGAAGGACTCAAGGGCAGACCTGGGACTGTATTTGATTGGCACAATAAAATGCCCATCTCAATGTTGCAGAAAGCTACAGAGCACAGACATAGATTGCAATTGATACAGCAGCCGAATACCAGATGTCTGATATGAAAGATAACTAAATCAGATCAGTTTTGTTATGCCTCAAATGCAGCTACAGGCAACATATGAAGTGACTAATCAGAATGACAGAGACATAATTAGACATAAATTGATTGTGGCAATCTTGATGCAGATTAATAATATGGAAAGGTAAAAAATTAAGCCTCCCCTTAAAAGATCCTCTTAATTTTCCAAGGAGTCAATGGAAAAAAACATCCCAGATTCTTTCTCGGGGCAAAAGGCTGTTCAAAAAACAAAGGCAGAAGGTAGAATGAAGTTATGCACCGCGATCATGACTGATGCAGATTCTGGACTTAACCTCAATCTTCTGCAAACTAAGAGACTAACTCATGCAACAAGGCTGGCATGACTTGGGGAGCATTTGAAAGGACAAGACAGACAAGTCCACTCTGAAGTTTGGCAGGTTTGAAAGCTGTGCTCACGGTGGGGAGTTTCAGATCCTGAGAACTGCCAACAGAACCTTTAGCCTTTGATTGCTACTGTGATGAAAGGTTGTGGGAACACTGTGGCTGACTTTGAAGGGCTGAAGGAGCTGTAAGAAGTGTACCATGCCATGAACTGTTGCTGCCTTTAGAGATGAGGTTGCTAATATAGCTGCAATGCAAGCCCAGGACAATGCAGCAGGCACACCAGCCATACTCTGGCACTCACCCCCAGTCTTACATTTAAGCTTTAAACAAAAACAGTAATACACTGCTGAAGATACGTGAAATGTTGTGGGTTTTTTTTTAAAATTGAAGTACTGCATGTTTTCTACATAAATTTGGAACTTTATTTTGGTTAGGGAAGGCTAGGTTCCCGAAATACTATCAATGCAGCTCCTGGGTAATTTCAGCCACAGGAGCTTCAAACTTGCTGTGGATGTCACTCTCTGAATCCATAGCTCCTGCTGTGCTTTTGAGCTCTGCTGACTCTGTAATAAAAACTAAAGAGCTGTCTCTACCACAGCAAGTCATGGAGATGTTTTACAGCCTTCAAGTGTTCTGCAGCTCAGCCGCTCTGACAGGCAAGGCAGCAGAGATGCATCTCTTCAGTTTCACACAGTGCAGGGGAACTGTCGAGACAGCTCTCAAAGTTTTGCTGTTGTCAGGGTGGTTTGAAGTCCTTGGGGCATTTTAACTAATATTTGGTGGCCAGCATGCACTTGGATGTTAGCACTTTACAGTTGACTGCTCTCCAGCATGTCAAGTTGCCTCTTGACGGGTGGTTTCAAGTAGTATTTGAGCTTTATTCCTGTGTTGGTCCTCTGACATCTACTGCCACCATAAATGCACACTACTCTGTACCACTGTTTCTATTAAGTGACTCTATGGCTTTATAAAACTTTTAAAACTTGAGTTTCAGTGTGCAATACCTAGCTTGAAAGTTCATAAGCCCCATACTGTACTGTTATGCAGTACTTTCAAAAGTATCTTTTTTTCATTATTAATATTTACTACTAGTGAAGCTCTTGGAAAATTAATGTGAAAATGTCTCGAATGAAATACCACCAATAGATGATTGCAGGGGAAGACATTTCCATGAATATGCATTTAGTCTTTAGGCAAATTTGATTTATCAGTGCTCTTCCTATTTCATGTTTGTTATCCATTAAAATATGAAGTGAATAAATGACATGCATGACAACAGATTAATACAAAACCCTCTTCTTGGAAAGCAAATATTTGGCTCTTGCCAAAAGAGTCTTATTTGACTCTTGCAAGTCAGCATTCATGTCAAAAGGGAGGAGAGAAACCTGGCTGACATACATCTAGCAAGTATGACCTAAATTTCAAATGGTCTCATGTGTGTAGTAAACCTAAATTTGTCACTAGAGAACACAGAACAGTCAAAAGATCTATATAAAGAAATTAAATACAGTTTATTTAAAGGCTACTGCTAGCTTAATGATGCTTCCATTTAGAAATAAACTATTATAAATATACACTAGAAAAATAAGAAGCAAATTTACTTTTGCAGAACTAGGAGTTAAATAGGCTCAAATACAAAACCTCAGTATGCACTTTCTGGTATTTTCCTAGGATTTTTTAAAATATAAACAAGTAGGAAAACATCCCCTTCAAGCTGAACTTATGTTTCTATTAAGAGTGCAAAGCAATGTGTCAAAAGGCTGCAAACTTAACTACTGAGACTTCCAGCATGGCTGATGTCAACACTTTGCAAATACTATTCCTTTTAGCTTTTATTTCATGCTTATGTTTTTCCTTTTTTTTTGTCCTTCTGTCACAGTGAGATTGAGCATGAGACTTGCTGCACAGCAATGACACATGAGTGGGGAAGGAAGGCAGAAATCTCCCTCTTGTGGGGTAGGGTTTGGAAAGTACCTGATAAATGAGACAGCAGCTTGCAGAACAGGGAAGCCTTCCTGATGCAGCTGTATGTTATTTGGAAGAAATGGCAGCTCCACTGTCTCTGCCAGTGAGTCCTTATTTCCTTCTATACTGCTGACCAGATCAGGATCTTTGGTAGCTCTCTTCCTCAGAATGGATACTCAGTTCATCTTGTGGGGTCCTATCTGCAGAATATCTGATGACACCTAAACAAACATATCTGAAACTGAAGTGATGGAGAGCTGTTCTTTCCACACACAGTGGTTAGCACAATGCAAAAACTGTCTGAAAATAGTCTCAGATATCCACAACTAGTATACTTCAAATTAGTCAAATATTTTGTCTTTAATGTGCTCCTTTCTGTTTTTCATCTGTAAAATGAAGGCAGCAGTATCACTTAGTCTATGTACCTCATTAAATGGCAAAATTATATGCAAAGATCATCCCAGAAAACATGTGATTGCTGCTTTTCATACAATTGAATCCTAAGAAGTAGACTCTTATGACAGCTGGTAATGGAGAGAAAAACTTACTTGTATTGTCTGTTGAGAACACTGCATGATATAGGATCTTATAGAAGAAAATTCTATGATTATACAATAATAATAATAATAGATAATAACAGACAACAATTTCATAACATCCTCTACTTAAAAAAAATGCTTTATTATCAATGTTGAAGTCTTTAAAAAATATCCTTTGATCAAGGTGAATACACTTAGTGTGGAAATGGATTTAGTTTTGATCACTGGAAGTATGTGCTTTGTTACTCTCCTTGAACCTTCCTCAGATGGCACAATCATAACTTCAAATTTTTTTTATTAGCAGAAGAATTCTCCAGTTGGAGTAGTAAGAATCACCAGAACTATGTACAGCTGCTACTGAAGTAAGACAAACCCAGGATAATCATACTGCTTTTAATAAAAATAGAATATAAATTATAATAACATTAGCTATTATTTCTAATATGCTGATATAGCCTGTTATAGAAGTGTGAATTTAAGCAGCTGTTTAGATGGCATCATTATTGTGACAAACCTTTAGCAGATAATAATAAATGACTAAAGTTAATGGAAGAGTAACATCCAGTTATTTAGTATTGCATCCAGAGTACAATATTAAATTTCTTCCTGCTGCAAGGATCAAAGTCAATGTCTTCACTTCATTGGAATTTTTTTTACTGTGAGAAAATATCAACTTCTATTTGATTTTCTTTTTTTAGTTAGGGCAAATATTAGATGTAAATTTAGATTCACACCTCAAGTTATCTGTTAAAATCTCATTTCTATTCTAAGTTTATTTGAAGAATATTATATCTGAATTTAAAATAGGGCTCATAGAGTTACTGACCTACAAGGCCTTTGAACTCCTGTTACTTTTGGAATTATGCTTTCAGACAAAAATAAAACCCTGTTGTTTTCTAGATATTCCTACTGCCAACTAAGAATTTATGTGCAGGTGTATAATTGGTTTTACCCAGAGTTAAAAAAAAATAAGTGAAATGGCATTCTATAGGTACACTGTAAATCATATAAGTATTTGGTTAACTTAGCAAGACAAGACTCCTAAACTACTCAAAATCAAACATGTTTCTTTTGAAATGCCATTAAGCCCCAAGGTGCTTCTTTGCCATATCTCTGATTACAAGTACAGGCTACTATTTCATCCTTGACACAGATGGGTTCAAATTCTGAAGTAATAGTAACAGAATGCTTCTATTGTGCAGGAGTTGGAATGAACCTTAAGGATCATCGAATTGCAGCCCCATCTGCCATGGGCAGAGACACCTTGTACTAGAACAGGTTGCTCAAAGGCCCTTCCACTCTTGTTTTGAACACTGCCAGGGTTGTGGCATCCACAGCCTCCCTGTGCAACCTGTTCCAGTGTCTCACCACCCCCCACAGTAAAAATTTCTTCCTAAATTCCCCCCTTTTAATTTGTACCCATTACTTCTTGTCCCAGCACTGCAGCTCCTGATGAACAATCCCTCTCTGGATTCCCTGTTGGCCCCTTCAGATACTGAAAAGTTTCTGTGAGGTCCTCACAGAACCTTCTCTTCTCCAGGCTGAACAGTCCCACTTTCTCAGCCTGTCTTTGTAGGGAAGGTGCTCCAGTCCTCTTGTCAGCTTCATGGCCTGCTCTGGGCTCTGACAGTTCCATGTCCTCCTTGTATTGGAGACCCCAGAGCTGGATGCAGCCCTGCAGGTGGGGTCTCAGCAGAGCAGAGCAGAGGGGCACAATCCCCTCCCTGGCCCTGCTGCCCACGCTGCTCTGGATGCAGCCCAGGACACGTTTGGCTCTCTGGGCTGGGAGTGTCATGGCTGGCTGATGTTGAATTGTCCATGAAACATCACCCCCAAGTCTTTCACTGCAGGGCTGCTCTCAATCTCTTCTCTGCCCAACCTGTTGGTGTGTCTGGGATTGCCATGATCCAGGTTTAGGATCTTTCACTTTGCTTACTTGATCTCTATGACGTTTGCACTGGCCCAGCTCTCAAGCCTGTCCAGGATACTCTGGATGGCATCCCTTGCCTTCAGTTGGACTCCCCCACACAGCCTGGTGTCTTAAGCAAACTTGCTGAGTCAATATATGGTATCTTGATAGTCAGAGTTGCTTTTAGCTGGTCATAAATTTATTCTAATATTGCATTTCCTGTTATAATTCAAAGTGCCAAATCCTTAAAAAAATATTATTTTTATGAGACAGATTTGTTAACATGAACATCTCCAGACAAATATTAAGCCCTGAAAATAAATCTTCAACTAACTGACAAACCAGTCTCATTCTATATTCTCTCTTTAGTGGCTGATTATTTTCCTGCACATAATACAGAAGCCATTAATGTATAATGAAAGAGACAGCTTCATTATTTTCCCTTTGAAAATTTTTCTCTTTGAAAAATACATACTTAACCATATGGGGCCTTTTGTACACAAGGATTTTTTCTTGCTAACAAGTTCAGCACTGATGGTATGATACTTAGCCATCATATCACTTACAGTTGAGAAATACCCTCTTGAATAGCAATAAGAAGGTCAAAGTCAAAGCAGTTTTTTTGTCTCCTTCAAGACAACCCATGAAAACTCTGCTTGAGGCAGCAAGTGGACACATTAACCGTGCCTGTTATTAAAAAGGCTCTTCTATTTATAGCATGAACAAACTGACTGTTATAATAAACCAAGTAAGTAGTTTTACTCGAAATTATGCTCAGCTAGGGCAGAACTCTCTCCAGGTAACAGCTGAAAAATACACATCTTCACATATATCCTAGCTGGCAAATGCATCTGGAAGGAAGCATATTGCTTCTCTGAATTGCTTGTAAACATGCCAGCTGCTGCACTCAAAGCTACAGCTGATGCTGATTCAAAGACAGGAACGAAAAAGCAGTACTTTTGCAAATCTCTTTGTGCTGTCTTGCCTCTTGAGAAAGACATGACTCCTACCATTTTTCATTGTATTATGCAGCAAGGCTCCACTATTGTAGTGACATGTCTGTCACACCTCATGTCCTCTGTGTGGTCATGAAGGTAAATCCACCAGTTATTTTGTGGTGTGCACCCTCTCTCGAGAGTAGGGGGGTTGCCTGTCCCAGTCGTAGAGGCTCTGCTTTGCACTGGTGGAGCATGGGACATTTCCTCTCCAGCTTGATCAAGTCTTTTGATCTGTCATGCATTGAGATTTCCATCAATCAGAAAACCAAGGTGCATGCGTATGTTTTGGAAATCTGACCCTTAGCTGCTGATCACACTTTTCTTACCAAACTCAAAGCCTTGCAAAATCAAAATGAAAGATAAGGAAATAGTCTTTTCTCTCTTTCAGGGGAAAACTGTCTTACATGGATGCATTCAGTTTATCCTACAGTTAGTCCTGTTTACTGCATCATCCCTCTCCACACTATTTGCTTAGGCATCCTTTTTTTGGAGCAGCAAGTTGTCATTTACTATTTCTCCCTAGTCTTTACTGTTTCTGTCTAGTTTAGGGTTAATTTTTTGCAGTAACTGGAAGGGGACAGGCCTAGGATGTGGAGGTTATGCTACATCATGTCATGTCATTGCTGGAGCTTGGGTAAAGGGACTCTCTTCAAGGGGAAAAGGGCTCCTTCTTGTTGAGGAAACATTGCATAGGAAGCTGTCTGGTATTGTCTGTTACTGGTTGTTTTGGTTTTGTTTTTTTTCTGTGTGAATCACCACCTTTTTCTTATACCCTCTATCATTAGTATTGTTACTCTTACTGTTTGTTTTTTTATCTAATTGCTGTTTCCAGTAAAGTGTTCTTATCTCTTCCTGTGGCTTCCCTCTTTAGTGGCTCCAATTGTCTACTCCAGCTGGCTGCAGTGGAGAGGGAGAGGAAAAATTGGGGGAGTGGGAGGGAGTGGTTGTGTGGTTTGGAGAGTCTTGGAGGGGACACTGAACGGGGGAATATTGCACCTAGACCATGACAACTATATATGTGAATGATAACGTTTGGGCTCTGCTAAAAATTAAGCCAAAGGATTATTTCATTTAAAATCTCCATTTACCACCATGCAGGCTTATTGTCTAACCTTTGTGTGCTGTCTTTTTGCCCTTAAAACCTTATATATGTTATACATTCTCTACGGTGTTTTACTGCTCAATATAGTCTGTATTTAACTTGGTTTTGTTATATTTTTCGTTGTATTTTCATTTGAGGTGCAACAAGGTCAAGTGCTGGCTCCTGTACTTTGTTCATAGCAATCTCAGGCAGTGCTAAAGGCTTGGGAAAGAGTAATTGGAAAATGGCCCAGCAGAAAATTATCTGGGGGTGATGGTGACAGTAGCTGAACATGAGCCAGTGTGTATGCCCAGTGTCATGTGCTGACCTGGGCTAGATGCCAGGCACCACAAAAGCTGCTCACTCACTCCCTCTGCAACTGGAGAGAGGAGAAAAAATTTAACAAAGGGTTTACAGGTTGAGCTAAGGACCGGGAGAGATGCCCTACCAAATACCATCATGGGCAAAACAGGCTCAACTTAACAATAGGAATTTATTACTAGCAAAATCAGAGCAAGATAATGAGAAGTGAAATGCACACTTAAAAGCAACTTCCCATCACTCCTCCTTCCTTCCCTGCTCTACCCCCTATCCCAGCCATTTAGGGAGATGGGGAATGAAGGTTATGGTCAGTTCATCAACCATGGCTTTTCCTGCTGCTCAGGAAGAGGACTCCCTCCCCTGCTGCACCATGGGGTCCCTCCCAAAGGAGACAGTTCTCTATTAATATCTTCAGTGTGAGTGCATTTCATGAGCAATAGCTCCCTGCAAACTGGTACAATGTGAGTCCATTCCATTGGCAAGAGTCCTCCTAAAACTGCTGCAGTGTATGTCACTCTTTCATGGGATGCAGTCCTTCAGGCACAGCCTGCTCCAGCATGGGAGCAGGGACCCTCTCTCCACAGGTCTTTCACTGGATCACAGCTACCCCATGGAGCTCCTCCACAGCTGCAAGTGAATCTCTGCAGATGGAGCTGTGCTCCACGGGCTTCAGGACACAGCTTCCTTACCATGGTCTTCTCCACAGGCTACAGATGAATCTTGACTCCACTGCCTGGACCCCGCTCCTGCCTCTCCTTCTTCACTGATCTTGGTGAGTGCAGAGTCTGAGATGCAACTTGGCCTTGCTGCATCTCAAATGAAAAACTGCTCTTCTTTGGCAGGAGTTAAAACTGCAGCACAATCTTTGTTTTGATTTCTTCTTAAATATGTTATCACAGGAGCATTACCACCACCTCTAATTGGCCCAGCCTTGGCCAGCAGCATGTCCGTCTTTGAGGCCACCAGGGATTGCTTCTGCAGGACATGGTGGAAGCTTCCTGCAGCTTTTCATAAAAGCCACCTCTGTGGCCCTGTTGCTACCAAAAATACAGGCCATGCAAAACCAGTACAGCCCAGGTAGCCAAGAAAGCAAATGGCCAGGGCAGGGATTGTCCCTCTGTACTGAGCACTGGTGAGACCACACTTCGAGTGCTGTGTCCAGTTATGGGCCCCTCACATTGAGAGGCTGGAGCAGGTCAAAAGGACAAAGCTGGGGAAGCATCTGGAGCACAGATCCTATGGGGAATGCCTGAGGGAGCTGGGGGTTGTTTAACCTGGAGAAAAGGAGGCTCATAAGGGACCTTATCACTCTCTACAACTGCCTGAAAGGAGGCTGTGGCCAGGTGGGGATCGGTCTCTTCTCTCAGAGGACCAGAGAGAAGATAAGAGCACATGGCCTTAAGCTGTGTCAGGGGAGGCTTAGGCTGGGCATCAGGAAGAATTTCTTTATGTAAAATGTTGTCAATCATTGGAATGGACTTCCCAGGGAGGGTGTGGAGTCACCATGTTCAGAGGTGTTCAAGCAATTACTGAATGTGGAACATAGTGCCATGGTCTAATTGACAGGGTGGTGACTGGTCAGAGGTTGGTCACATCATTTTGGAGGCTTTCTCCAACCTAAATGACTCTGTGGTTCTATTTATGACATCTTTTTTCAGATATCTTTTATTTCTTGGGTTGGGACAGCGGAGTTATAACCTATTCAGTGTTGGTTATGAATACACATATGACTCAAATTTGTTTTATCCTACAACATATCTACAAGCAACAGATTGCTGAGATTGCATGTGGCATGTAGAACTGATTTTATTTGTTAATCAAAAGTTTTATCAGAAGGCACTGCTCCACCAGGATGAGTTTTTTCTAAAACCTCCCTCATGTTTTGCACATTTTTTATTATGCAAAAATCCCTTTAGAAAAAATAAATTTTTGTTTTCTGTTAAAATATCTTTAAAATATTTTATTTTTTTAAACAAAATAACTGGAATCTGTTTTTCTGTCATCTACAGAGATGAGCAAATAGCACAAGTGCATAAATATCACTTCTTGAGAAAGCAAGCCTCAAAAAGAGTCAGTGTTCTAGTTTTTAATTGACTTTGTTCTGAAATTTAAACATCACATGTCATGTGCCATTTCCATTATTTTTCTGAAAGTAGAAAGCTTCAAACATTTCAATTTTTTTTTTTTGAGATAATTTGCTAGAGCATTTTTAAGGTTGTGATTGTCCTCATGTAATTCTAAAAACAGTGAAATCATAAACCTCAATCTTTTTGGGCTGGGTACAGTTTTTTTTTAAGCTACCTGTAGGAGAAGCCTCAAGAATTTCTGTTCTGTGCTAATTCTTACAGGTTCCGTTCTCAGATTATATGGTTTGAATTTACATATTGTAAAGGAATTTGTTCACTTAACAGAGTTTTTCCTTTCTTTTTTTTTTTTTTTTTTTTTTTTTTCTTCTTGCTGTTTTAATTAATCGTCATAAATATAGACCTGGATGCCTGCTAACTGAGTTTCCCCACTCCAGCAAAATACAAATGACTGTCCATTAAACACCAGTGTGAGAACTCATAGGACAGAATTTCACTTCAAATGGCATATTGGATTGATTCTTTTTCAGATGAGGAACATTCAATTGTTTGTTGCTATTATGCTGTGAAAGATTAGAGCTTTTTCTTTTGTTTCAAGTATTGCTGTGGTATCATGATTTTGTCATTTTAAGACCCTGAGACTCTGATGTCATCAAGCTGACAGAATTTCAACAGGAGGCCTATGGCTTTTGGTCTGTCTGTACTTAATTTAGCAATTCTAAATTACAATTCTTAATGTTTTTTATCCTTTGGATTGCTTCTTTCTTTCTAGAATGAAATTAGATTAAGTGTTGAGACTGGAACTCTCTTTGCTTTGTTATTTGTGCCAAGGTATTATTCTCTCACTCCTAGGAGGCATGTCCTACTGGATTGTCATTTGTATGTCCAGTTTTTTTCATTATTTCACAAGTAATGGATTTTATTTGAAAATACATCAGGTTGCTAGTTAGTTTGGTAATTTTTTACAGCAGCCAATTTCTGCTCTGAGTGAAAAAAAACCCCAATCTTAATGTTATCAGTGTTTTATAATCTTGTTTCATTATAATGAGCATTTATGGATACTAGTTTTAATGAAGCTTCTCCCAACCTTGTAATTGCATGATCTCTTTTCTCCTATTCTGAAGCATCCCATAATGAAGATGGTTGTTATTATTATTCATTCCAAGCAGCAGGGAGAAATCATTTGCAAAATACTTGATACAGTTTAACCATTTGAAGGAAAAGGGAATGAAGGAAATAGTGTTCAGACGAGCAGTTTCAAGGCATGCTGGTTTTTGCTGGAGTAGAGCCTACTTTCTTCACAGGGGCTGTTGTGGGGCTGTGTTTGGGATTTGTGCTGAACACAGAGTTGATGATATAGAGATTTTTGGTTTTGCTGAGCCAAGGCCTTTTCTGCTTCTCGTACTGCCAGGCTGGGGAGGGGACTGGGGTGCCTGGAGGTGGGAGGGCACAGCCAGGACAGGTGACCCCAGCTGACCAAAGGGATATTCCAAACCATGTGACATCATGTTCAGTATATAAAGCAGAGAGAAGGAGGAGGAAGTAGGGGGCATTTGGAGTGATGATGTTTGTCTTCCCAAGTCACTGTTACAGGTGATGGGAGCCTGCTGTCCTGGAGGTGGCTGAACACTGCCTGCCTGTGGGAGTGGTGAATTCATTCCTTGGTTTTGCTTTATATGTGTGGCTTTTGCTTTCCCTATTAAACTAGAGTTTCCCCAGCTTTTGCTCTTCTGATTCTTTCCCTGATCCTGCTGGTGGGGCAGTGAGTGAGCAGCTGAGTGGGGCGTGGTGGCTGGCTAGGGTTAAGCCCCAACACAAGGACTTAGGGTAATATTCAGATACGTGTATGTACCGTGCAACTGCAAAATAAAAAATCATTAAAATGGTCATAAAAATGCTCCAGAAGTGACAGTAATTTGAGCTGTCTTTGATCTATGAGAATTTTGCAGCTCAGAACTTGTGATGGTTTCATCAGATTTCAGCAGCTTAGGGGATTTTATCAGGTTGGTCTCAAATCAGGGGCAAGTTTTTATATCTGTGTTGTAAAGAACTTGTGAGGAACTGAGCTACAGTGATGCTCAACATTATGTTTTTTTCCCCTCTATTTTTAATAGGACAGACCCCACAGGCAAGAGTTATTTGAGCACACCCTAGCTTTAAAAAGCTAAATGGAAGATGATACTATTAAAGATCCGAGAAGCTGACAGTATGTGTAGAGGTGGCTGTGACCTGGAGAAGCCCTAGTGATGAATTACTCCCTGAATTTATCTTGTGCAGTTTCAAAGCACTTTGGGATCCTTTATGATAAGTGTTATTACATATGGGTGAATATACCTCTGAGGTTTATGTCAGGAATCCTGGCAGTGCTTCAGCTTACAGTACTACTGGCAGACATCACCTCAGTACTCTTCTGCTGACAATGGAAAAATCCAGCCACTAAAAGCATGTCAGAATCAAAAAGCTTTCTGCTAATTTATGTTCCTTACAGTAGGTAGAGGAGCAAAGTTAATGGCCAAGTCTCTTCTGCAAAGATACAGTCACTACAGAGTTGGCTTCCTTTTACCTGCCTCAGACAGAGCTGCTGCATCAACTGAGGCAGAGGGCAGAAAGACAGTCACATCACTGAGGGCCAACAGAATAAATAAACAGTTGATAGGAGGACCGGAGCACCTTCCCTATGAAGACAGGCTGAGAAAGTTGGGCCTGTTTAGCCTAGAGAAGAGAAAGTCTTTTCAGTATTTGAAGGGGCCTACAGAGAAGCCAGAGATGGACTGTTTATCAGGAGCTGCAATGCTAGGACAAGGAATAATGGGTACAAATTGAAAGAGGAAAAATTTAGGTTAGGTATTAGGAAGAATTTTTTTACTATAAGGGTAGTGAGACGCTGGTACAGGTTATCCAGTGAGGTTGTCGGTGACCTGGCAGTGCTCAAAGCCAGGTTGGATGGGGATTTGAGCAACCTGTTCTAGCGGAAGGTGCACCTGTCGTAGTGTATTCTATGCCTATTATTTTCTTCGTCTTGCTCATAGGAAAGCTGGAGCCCCTCCTTGCAGAGCAAGTAATATAGCTCATGTTTTATATCTGGTATGGAAGAAAACGTAGCATCTTTTAGCTGGGAACACAGAGAAACCCGCTATGGCTCGCTATTAAAACTGGTGTGAAAATGCTCCTGGGGATTTTTTTCTTAGAAAAACTGACTAGAGTTTTTTGGCCTTTTTCATAGAATTTGGTAGAAAGAACCTTGGTGTTTTCAAGGGCTCTGGAAGCAACGTAATCAATTATTTGTGTTGACAAAACCATATAAAATGAAGAGGATTTATGTGAAAAACCTGTGTAATTATGTCGTGCTTCAGGCATCAAATTGAACATAGTGATATCTGGGAGTGCAAATGAAATGAATGCTCTTTCGGTTTTGTATGTTTCTTGCTAATGTTACTGCCCTATAATTATTAAAATTCTAAAATTCTTTGTAAGTACATTAAACATGCATTTCTAAACAAAACACTTTTTAAAAAACTGGTATCCTTACTTTGTCAGGACAGCCATTGCTGTTCTGCAGTTAAACATTAAAGCTAGTTTTCTCTTTAAATTAATTGCATAAATTTTCAGTCCCATTAATTAATACATAAGAGAGCCACTGAGTCTGGGACTGCTTGCTTTAATACCAACACTCTTGAGCACATTCCATGTCGGGAAGCGCCGGGAGACAGCACACGGACCACCACAAGATGATCAGCCACACTCGACATTATTCCCTCAGAACACGCCTTATATAAACATGTTAATGGACCTTATGAATATTCCAAGGGTACACTTCTTATTGGACAACATTTGTAACACGTCATTAGAACTCCTTATAAGGGGCAGATGTTGCAACCACCTGAGGGTATTGCATCAGCCAAGGGTCCGCTACTAAGGGACCTAGTGGGAGAGGAGGCAGGAGCTGTTTGGTGTTACATTAGCTCTGCTGTGGTTGGCTGCTGACTCTGTAGCTAGGCAGCTCCACACTGGCTACATGACCCTTATCATGTAGCCATGTCCCATACACATTCCCCACATCTCTCCCGTTTTCTTTAAGCAGAGATAAACTTGCTCGAAAGGCCTGATGCAACAGCCGGTTCAACATCCCTTGTAAACAAATCAAGAAACAAGGTCCAAAAGCAAAACTAACAGCAGGATCAAAAGAATACTAACATATTGCTTGACAATGTTTTTTACAACACAGCAACTTGATACAATAGGCCCGCCATAGGTGATCACACACCCACTGGACAGCCAATATGAGACATATCCGTTATTTTTCTAAATACAAGGCTCCTTTTTATCTACTTTCATAAGCCAGCCTCTCTATATGATTAGTAACCTTTCTATATGATTAGAATTATTCATTGGTTAATTTAACAGTCTTTATTACATTTCAGCATATAGATTGGTATATTTGCAAAAGCGTGTTTTTGTATGCCTTGCAGTTTTAAATCAACGTTCTCAGCATTTTGCACTTTTCTTCATCATCCCTATTGTTCTTCATTGCTCTTTTTGTTCTTGCTTCTTACTATGTTTCTCTTCATGGTCAGCGCGAGGCACATGTTACACTGCTGTAGTCATGTTCCTCCTCTTTCCCATCCTCTTCTATCTCATTCTGCTCTATCTTGCAGTCTGGGTTGCTCAGTAACAGCAATTCATGTCCTCGTTCCCACAAAAACCTGTCTAACGAGATTCACCTAACAGAGATCCTTCTACAAAGAGGGTTATTAAGTAATGGCATTCTAAAGGAAGGCTTGTGGAACTGAAACAACTATTTCTGACCAGCGGCAACAACTGTCCCCAGCGAGGCCTCCAGGAGGCCACGCTAGCAACTGAGAAGCAGGTCAAAAATAGGCCCATGGAGTGACGAGCAAGCAGGCATGTACGGGTTGGGAACGTCTTTGTGTTCTTGTTCCACACGACCGTTTAGGTGACCAAAGACCAAAAGGGACCGGGAAGCGGTGACCTGGAACATCCTGACCAGAGAACCTTGACAGTGTAGCAAGACCAAGTGAGGATCACGAAGAGGACCACCATTCGACTTCACCGCTGCCTTAACTACAAACAATAGAGTTTATTTAATGCAGAGGAACCGTAAATTCGTGGCTGAAGAGCTGAGTATGCCCCCATAGATTGACACTTTCATGATGGTGGTAAGCAGCCCTAAAGTGCATGGGTAAAGGGTTCTATTTAGGAGCGTGTAGATGGCTACACCGGCCGGACAAGAGACCACTAGAATATGACGAGACATTTCTAAAAATACCTCTTTCAGGAAAAGTAATTTGTGTTCTGTTCCACAAATCTGGCTTGCTGTCTTTGCGCCGCCCAGACCTCTACGAAAACGCAATGAATATAATGACTGCAAAAAATCACTTGTCTGACCACAGTCTGGTTGGAGGTAGTGCGAGGTCCACATTCATTTGCGCAAGACAGTAGAGGCAGACGAAGATTAGAGCTTGCTAGAACCGTTCCCTAGTGTGAAATTTCCTCTTTCTACCCCCGGGAAATGCGCAATACATATTCAGTTTTCTCAAGCCAGGCTAACTCACACCGTCTTTTTAACATTAAGCAACAGAAAGGTCCGCTGGGACTATCCTTATTAACATGGACAGGTCAAAACCATCAATTGGCTTATGCGAGTCCAAAGCTGGGCAGTTTTCGGCTCGACAAAATGCACAGATTTATTCAAAGAGAGATCGCTTTAATTGAGACAATTGTGTGCTTTATGCACTCAAAGGACTGGGAATTGAGGCTTTTATCCAACACCAGTTTTGGACCATTAGTAGTCACCATGTTCTTCCATTTGCCGTGCACTGGATGAGAAAATAATTGCCTGCGTATTAAAAGACAAGCAAGAGCTGGGGAGGGACCAATGGGGCTTTTATAACTCTGTATACAGTGTCTGTATGGGTTAGTGTATTGGAAAGCCAGTTCTATTGTAAAGAACGACTTCATACTGCGCTAACCAGTTCCGCGAAATTAGCCAGTAGAATCATAAAGGTCCACTTTAAAAGATGAGTTGAATTGGGGTATGACATAAGCTGACTGGAAACTCTAAAAAAACGAATATAAACATTGTGGGCTCAGGACCAACAAGTCATAGTCTGGCGGACTCAAAATCGCCCACATTACAAAGCCTCTAAAAGAACCATGTTTTCAATTCAACTAATGGTCCTTATAATGACAGGAGTTATAAAAGACCTGGGGATGGTAAAAAGTCTTGCGGAGCTGTACTGGCATATCTTGAAAATGAGCACAAATGATGCATGCATGCTATTACAGTTGTCACGTGCATACAGAGTGACGAAGGTGCCATCTCCCAGGCTGTACCAGCAAACTAAACGAAAGACAGTAGACCTACCAACTATTACGTTCCTCATCCCAGTTAGGCAATTCCTTGCTGCTGGAATACCAAAGAAAGTCATGTTGTCTGTAATCCCATGAGGTGATGGGTCTGAGTGAGTAAAGCCTCAAGAACCTTCCGAGTGGTTCTGTGCTTGCATGAGCTGGACGAGCTGACAATCATTAAAGCAGTGTTGCTATGCCTAAGCCACGTCGTTCCTTTTCGACATATCCTCCCCCCTCAAAGATCGGCGTTAGTTGTTAATGCCTGGGGAAGGGAACATGGCACTAGGTCCAGCTGACCCAAAATAACACCAAAGAAATCCAGCGCATATCCATATGACAACTATCAGCAGGATATATAAGCGATTGGAAGAAGAGGGAAAGGGGGCCACATCATGAGTTCAATGTATTGCCTCCAGAGCAACCACTGCGTGCGAACCCTGCCTCCCGGAAGTGCCTGAACGAACTGCGTACATCGTAAGAGATGATCTCTCATTCTTGTTCCTATACTTTGCGCAACGCACGGCTGGGGCTGCTAACTGTATTAATTGATTTCCTTAGTTGGACTAGGCTATAAAGAAACTAGAGACTAGTACTCACCGCTGGGAGGCAAAGGTCCTCCCAGCAGGGCGTTGCTGGTCCGCTCATCATGCTACTTTGCCCCAGCCCCCGTCCTCAAGAGGGAAAATGAGTAAGGAGGTCGAGATCCGATTTCATGATCAAAAGGAGATGGCAATAACATGAGGTCTTTTGTAAATCTCCTGTAAAGTATCTTTAAACTGTCAGACTTAGCTGGGGTACCACCAACGATGACTGACAAAAAAGTATACCTGGAGTGTGTGATTGCAAAAAAAGGAGATCTCAAACTCTTTAATCCTCCTCACTAGTAAACCGTAAATGGAACTGTGATCTAAAAGGGGTTGTAGGTAACCCATTTCTCAATGCTTGTGATTTGGACTGGTGCACAGTAAGCATGTGAAAAGGCGTGCAGTTCTTGTGGCCGTGTGTAGCAGTAATTTGCTAATTTCCAGCCTCCCGTTTAGATTGCAAGCTGCTTGCCTTGGATTGGAGATGCAACACATTTAACATAAATTAACAAAGGCACTTTTTACGGTAGAGAGAGTGGTAGAACACACCCACATTGAAATTTCCGCGAAAGAACTGGCTTTCTTGAGTACATATAACCACGGCTCAATAACGCTAAACAATAGCTGGTTTGGAAAGTGTAACACTGTTGTTAACACTTGTATAGTTTATTGTTGCAGTTCATTGTGCTGATTTTTCTCGTTCTTCCTTTGCGTTCACTACACTGTGGATACAGAGATGGGAAAGTTGAGTTTTTCATTGGTATAATGTAAGCCAGGTTCTGGTGTGAGCGGGACCAAGGTCACACAACACCAATAGATATGAGCATGCAGATCCGTTGATTTCATACATTCACGGCGTCTAATGGTGTGCAGAACGCCAAAGGCAGACGTGCCCTGCGGGACTGGTTACCGTGCCACGGGAACCGGACGCCGTGGGAAACTTCGGCCCGAGCGCCTCCGTGAGACATCGTGCTTGCCACCAAGAGCGACCTCACAAAGGACGCTGCACGGATTTTTCAAACCCTGCAAGCAGGAGCTTGTGCTCGTAGATCCTCACAGGGACGCTGAGAATCATTGGCTTGCAGAGGATTATTACATCACAGACAGGAGCTAAGTTGAAAACTATTTAATGACCTTGTTATCAACTGTGGAAATTGCATGCTGAAATTGATTGAAAAGAACCATTACAATTTCTTTTGACTGAAAGCAACCAGAAACTTGCAGGAGCCCAAGAACTTGGTTATCAGGCAGCTTGACAGGACAATGACGATTCTTAAGGATCTTACAGCTTGAGAGGGCTAATGGTACAATTAAAGGAAAAGGATGCAGAACTGCAGGAGCTTCCAGAATAAATACAAGTCCCTTCGAGAGCTATATGCAAGAAAGGGGACTGAACAATATTTTCATGTTAAGAAAACAGCTGGAAGAAAGACATTATCAGGTAACAGGAGTTCCAGAAGATCTTTACAGATCGGGTTTAAGGGACATGGAAAAGCCACCCAGATTGGAGACCACTATCTCTCTGATGGAGATCAAGCACCTCGTATGAGTATCTGCTTAGGAGGAACCACAACCAGTTAAGCCTCATCTTGGATTTTCCTGGTGAGGATAAAGCAGATGGCTCCAATCAGGCTATTCAGAAGTCATCTCAAAGACGACGCTCTGGGCAGAACAGGTCAAATGCAGAGAGAGAACATCAACAAGAGGATGTGTTATCAAAAGGGCTTGTGAACACCTTGAAGCCTTTCTTTACTGCGTCTCTGCTTTTCCTGCCCAAGAAGTCACATTGCCTGTACTCTTTTCTTAAGATCCCTGCAGGACCCTTGGAAAATGTTGCCTCTGAGCTCCTGGTGCAGAATAATTGGCACACAACCTGTCCAGGGCACCCCATGGACGGCCTATCGGCTTAGTCACTGAAGATGCCAGGGTCTAAAAAATAGCCATTGGCACAGGTGACAGCAAGGAGCATTGTACTGGTTGGGGATGTTCCTTTGGTGTTTCTTTTCCACGTAACTCTAGTACCAGCAAAAGGACATGTGGCGGTGACTGGAAGCATCTGAGCCCTGGCACCAGTGTGATGCAAGTACACATAGTGGGTAGGAGTCACGAGAAGATGGGACAACATCGACTTTACCCTTTCCTATCATTATTCACATCTTAATTTAGTTTAATTGGCAGAGGAACTCTTAAATTTTCCTGTTGAAGGACTGGGTTATATAATAATATTTTTTCTTATTTTTTTTTTTAATTTATCTTTTTTTATTATTTTTGTGTTAGAGATGTTTTTCTCTATCTAGGACTGGGATTATGGCTTCTGAATGCACATTCTGGATTTCATTATTTCTATTCCCAGCATAAACCAGGGCCCATCTCTCATACAGTTTCCTTAATATTTGATCATTGATCAATCTGTCCTCTTTGGGTCCAATAAAATATCATCATGTATATTAAAAATCAAACAACTTCAAAATGAGATATTTGGAAGCTGTTCTCCCCAGCCACGCACACACTGTGTATGACTGATGGGAGACTTCAGAGCCATGCCAAGCCCCTGTTCTGACTTAAGCTCATAAACTTTTGAGCTGGGACTTCCCCCACACTCATTGTTAGGTCCCAACCGAGGGAGATCCTTTCTTTGCCTCGCCTTGTGTTTCAGTCCAACCCAGTGCTTTATTTTGGATGGATGTAATAGGCGGAGCATGCTGTTTCAGTAACAAGAGTGGAACAAGCTTGGTCTGGCCACCATGCTGCATAAATAAAGGGAATTTTCAGACCATTGTTTTTTGTGTTGAATGTACCAGAATTCTGTACTTCTGAAGTGCCTTCTATTTTTTATACACTTTAGGCAAGGGGCTCAAAACGAGGAAAACAGGATCCAAATTTTAACTATCTCATGTTCTCACTACTCTAGCAGAAAATAAATTTTCCAAAAGTATGCCAAGACCACATCAAAACATCATATTCATCCCATTGTCCATTTCCTGCTCAATGATGCATCTTTCATTATAGATTCAGTTAGCACAAACACTTATTTCATTCATCCTTTATACCTAAATACCACTCAGACCACTCAAAACATATAACTGACAATTTAAATGGAATGCTAGGAGAGGCAGGTTAGCCAGGCTGCGAGAGATTTAGGCCAGTAATTCGACAGTGTAATATGGAAGGCTCCTCAAACAACCCATAACGAATTAATTGTGAGGCTGAACTTGGTAAGATATGGGTTTTGCTAAGGTTAATTAACAGTGAACAGCTTGACCTATTCCTGCCAGTTTACTTACCAAATCTTATTGCTCCCAGGCTCAGATGTGTCCTCGGTCTCTCAGATCATAAAGATGGTGATGAGGGAGTCTGAAGTACCCATAGATTAAGAATCAAGCGGGGAATGCCAATGCAGGCAGGGACTGGTTCAGTAGTCTGTTACAGCCACCCGAGTAGGATTTTGAAGACGGCAGAGTGAAAATATTCTATAAGAAGTGGCGGAGGAAGTCTTCACCAATCTTCTGGCCCTTGTTCTTGTGCGGGGACTTCCACTTTTCAGACATCTGTGGAAAATATAAGACAACAGACAGTTTAAAACAGTCCAGGAGGTTTCCTTAGCCTTTTAATGATACGATACACTTGGTGACACAGATGGCTAGGAAAGCCAACAAGGAGTATTGTGTGCTCCATCACTGCCTTCTGGACACAGAGAAAGACTGGTGATCGTAGTCATCGGTGAATTGTGACAGTCAGAGGCATGCCTTTGGAAACAGTGAACCATGAAATGACACAGGTTTTTGGTTCTTGGGGGATAGTAAGTTTTAAGGGGAGTCAGCAGAACTGTTCAGGCCCTGAACTTCTGTGAGAAGTGCTGACCTTGGCTTGTCTTAGAATCATTGGTTGATAGATATCTTGGGAGCTCAGTCCTGAAGGGCCAAAGAGGTTTCTCATGAAAAAGTCTGGACAACCTTTAAGAAAGAAATCTTATAAAATTCAGGAGCAGGTTGTTCCCCTTATGTGAAAGATGAGTCTAGTGGGGTGAAGAAGATTTGCCGATGTGTTTCAGAATGTTTGGCACTGTTATGCACATGTGTTTAATGGTGGCCTTGGCAGTGCTGGAGTTATTAATGGTACTTTTCAACGAAATTGATTCTATGATTCAAATATCACAGGGGCTGTTGATTTAGGCTTTGTGCAGGGTTGGGCATTACCAGTTTAGATTCAATGCGTGGAGAACATTGTGGCCACCCTGACTCCCTCACTGCTGGATGTACCCAGGCACATGGCTGGGCTCGTGCTCTGCCTGTGCTCCCCAGAGGTCCCTCACCCCTGCTGCTGGAAGCACAGGGCTAATGCTGTGGTGGAGCTTAATGGGGCTTGTCAGTGTAGTAATATTGTGACAGCTGTTCATTTTGTAGTGTCATTGGGTGTGAAAGCATATACCAGCCTTAGAGTCTGGTTCAGCCTGCCCCGCTTCCTCCTGGGGGGCGAGGTCTGGCAGCAGAGTGACGTTAGCTGCCCGTTTCGAAGCGCAGTTGCTGTGGTGGCTCGATGCGCTGCTCTTGGCGTTTCCCGACCTCTGACGGCAGGCTCCGGTGTTGTGGGAGCTGGACTGGCAATGGTGGCACAACAGTCCTCGGGCTCGGCATTGGCGGTGCAAGTGACCAGGTTTTCCGCAGCGGAAACATTTTGACTTGCCACTGGATGAGGGACCAGAACCGAAAGTGGCTGCAGCCTGCAAGGGCGCTAATGCGGCTAAGACCTGATTTTGAGCAGCTTGGGCTTGTTCTTTAAGACCTAATCCCAGTTCCCTAACTGCTTCCACAAGCATTGCCTGCGGCCCCACCGGAATATTGGCAATGCGTTCGAGGGCTTCTTCTACAATCCAACTGGCCCCTAAGGTGGCAAGCACACTCCTGGTGGTGGGATTACAATTTTGGAGTGCACACTGCTTTAACATGGTGGTACTCATATGGCTTGGAACTCCAGCCTTCTGCATTGCACTAGCCACTCGATCAATAAAAGTGCTGAAAGCTTCACTGCTACCTTGTTTGATACTCAGGTATGCAGGGATGCCTCCCGGCTGCTTTATCTTGTCTATGGCCATTCTTGCTAGGTGCATAGACTCCTGGCATTTATCTGGGCCCATCAAAACTTGATCCTCAGTACGCAGGTGGGGCCCGCAACCTAGCAACTCATCCAAAGTAACTCCCTGGAGGGGGTCCCCGGGGGCACGGTCCATCGTTACACACTGTTGGCAGAGGGACTGACAGTGTGCATCAAATAGGAGCTGTTGATGTTGAGTAAAGATGAGCTTTGAAATGCCCCGGCAATCAGATGGCAGTAGGAGCTGTATATCCCAGATGTAATCAAGCATCTGCTTGACCGGTTCACTTGTGACTCCATATTGACTGACTGTAGCTCGTAGTTGGGACAAGAGCTTCCAATCTAGGGTGGTGATGGTAGCATCCACCTCCCCCTCTGGTACCGGACTAAAAACCACAGGGCACGCAAGGTCTTTAATTGCATCCATGCCCTTGCTGTCTCCACTATTTAAACAGTCTTTAGCTACCGTGGCCCACATGTCTCTCCTCTTCCAGGAGATGGAGTTTACCAGGCCACTTCCTGCCTGGGGGCCACTTCCTGCCTGGAGGACTTCCTTCCTCCCCCATCCCGTGACTTCCGTTGAGTCACTTCCTGCCCCGCCCCCGGATGTGGGCGGTGACAGTGGCAGGGGTGCTTCCGGCTCGGGTAGGAGGGAAGCAGTTGGTGTGGGCAGAGCAACCACCTGGGGAGATTCACTAGCTCCCCCAATGGCTGACGCTGGCAGCCTGACAGTGGAGACAACGGGGGGCAGGGGACAATCAGACCAGCTAGAAACAAACTCCACGTTTTTCTCGCGGGCAGCAGTAGCCTGCTGGACCGCTTTCTTTTCTGCCTGATGTTGTAACAGCTCCTAGTGGATCACCCTCCATAACTTCCCCATTCTTTCGGCCATTTTATCATCCTCCAGTAAGGCATCCCGAATCTTATCACCCAACCTTTCCCATTCACTTAATTCATGCACTGAGTGCGGGTTCTGAAAACAACCCTGATCACAATCATAATTTAAAAGATCTAGTAACTCCTTACGGAGGTCAATATTTTTTATCTGCCGCTTTCTTAGAAAGCAAGTAAATAAATCGTATGCTGCTTGTCTTTCCATTTCTAATACCCTATTCTTAACTTGCCGCTTTCTTAGAAGGCAAGTAAATAGGTATGCTGCTTGACTTTCCATTTTTCAAGGTCCGGCAGCACACCTTTGGCTGGACCCTCGATAAGGCTCGTCCATGGCTCGGTACCCAAACCCTTTCTTACTGGACTTTGCCTTTCCCCGCTTAGAAACCGGTTCACTTACGACACTCGCCGTGACCCTAGACCATTCGCCCAAGCCCAGCCGTGGTATCCATGTCCCTGACCGCGTGTCCACCTGTTCCCTTGACGATCATGTAGAGTCACCATTTGTCGGGAAGCGCCGGGAGACAGCACACAGACCACCACACATGATGATCAGCCAACTCGACATTATTCCTCAGAACACGCCTTATATAAACATGTTTAATGGACCTTAATGAATATTCCAAGGGTACACTTCTTACTTGGACAACATTTGTAACACGTCATTAGAACTCCTTATAAGGGGCAGATGTTGCAACCACCTGAGGGTATTGCATCAGCCAAGGGTCCGCTACTAAGGACCTAGTGGGAGAGGAGGAGGAGGTGTTTGGTGTTACATTAGCTCTGCTGTGGTGGCTGCTGACTCTTAGCTAGGCAGCTCCACACTGGCTACATACCCTTGCATGTAGCCATGTCCCATACATATTCCCCACAATTCCACATCTCCTGCAGAACAGAAGCAACAAAAAGCAGGAATCAATGAGCTAACCTCCAATGACAGTGAAAAAGATGTGCTTTAAAGTAGTCCCTGTTGTAAATATGAGGTTCAGAGTAGCTACAATGAGAATGAAGACAGGCTGGCACTTACTAGATTACTTGTCCTAGGACTGACATACAGAATGGAAAAGCCAACTAGTACATTTTGCAAATGGAGAATGTGGAGGAAACTCATGTTTGAGTCTCTGATTTAATGTGGAAGAGGCAGAACTGTGAAAAAATTCTCCCATTTTGCTGCTGCCTAACTTGTAGACCATCCTGCCTGTCTTCATATGTCATGTGTTCATCTTCGTTCTCTCTCTCATTTTTCTAGGAAACAAATTTTGTCAAATTGTATGCAAATATCTTTATAGTGTGCTAAAAGTAAATATTTATCTATTATTTTAAAATCCCCTTTAGATATTATAGTTATAAAATGCCTATCTCAGAACTGAAATTTTAATAGAAAATCACTGGTCTGGATGTTGCATGTTTCAGACCTGTCAGTCACAGAGTGGTTTTGGTTTCTTTCCTAAACTCCTGTAGTGCTCTAATAGAGGGCTCTGACTTTATATTAAAGTGTTGGAAGAAACTCAAAATCAGTCATAAGATACCTCAGCCCTCAGTCATTAAAGTCTTCAGATGTGTGTGCTACACAGATGCAGTATAAGATAGATATAATTCCACTGTAACATTATGGAATTAGGTTATGAATATATTAGTTATATACTTAGGGAATTAATGCTAATGATACAAAATAAGTGCAGCCTTAACGGATGTGAACTGCTCCTTAGCCACTAGCAGCATGGGAGTTTCTATCAGTGTTCAGGTTTCCTCTTCCCTCTCAATGAAAATTTTGAAGCATATCTGCACTAATCTCTGCTGATCACCCTCATCAATGAAGAAAAAAGCAGTTTATGTCTCCTGCCAAAGTCTGGGCTTTAAGTATCTCTGAGGCCAGGGAGGACTGAGCTCCAGACACTGCTTGCAGAGACCTTTGAACCTAAGAAATCTGGGCATCCTTTCTCCAGTGTTCCCTGCAGTGACAGCAATGGGGACTCAGAGGGCATTCCACAGCCAGGAGTTCAGGAGCCTCTCATCCCACATGTCTCCCTGCATTAAGTCTCTTCTGTTGCATATGCTGCTTAATCACTGCTGATCCTCCTTCAAACTCCTCTGTTTCTTCCTACTTAAGAAAGCTGAGATTTAACTTTAAAAGTCTCATAATATATTAATTCCATGACAGAATTGGTAGTTGAAAGTCAGTTTCTTGACATCCATGGACTTCTGCTGCTTTAAGCCCCAGCTGTTAAACAGCCATGAACGTGAACGTGCCCTTTTCTTCCAGAAAACTCAGTTTTTTAGCCCTTCACTTTGAAAATACCTGCGCCATTTCTTAATCAGAAGAAGGAAAGGGAAATAGTTTTTACACAAACCATAAAGATTCATTAATGGTTTCCTTCTCTTTTCATTTAGATATTTAAAAATCTTTTGTTTCTAGCCTTGCTACTTCCATGATCTTTGCCACAGAAAGTAGCTCAAAACAGGCAGGTAATTTCAAGGGTTTTGCAAAGACGTGTTGTAACTTCCTCTTGCATTCACTTGGTGAATGTGTCTGGTCTCATTTAAACTGGTAAATATCGAGATACTGCAAAATTCTCACCAGTGCTTCTGAAGATATGAACGAGTAGGAGGAAAAAGCTCAGAACAGTGACTTCATTACAATGTTGGTGATCTGGTACAACTAAAGAGTTGACAGCAGGCACTGATGAGTCAAATCAGGTTCAATTCATTTGGGTCTAATGAAAAACCCAAATAATTCTTGGAATGTTTGAGAAGATTTATTAGTAGTTTTGGGATCAAATGTTTTACAAAGTTTTAACATTATAGGAAGAGAGAAGCTGTCAGTGGAGAATGTTAGCCTTTCCCTTGCTGTGTGAGTCAGTGAGTTGGGAATTGGACATGTAAGGTTAGACTATGATAAATATTTCACAATACACAAGGGAAACATATATATATATATAGTTCATTCATTATTGCCATTTTAAAAGAAAACAGATTCTGATTCATCATATGACACTGTCAGTCTGTATCATGTGAAAACCCTATGCACTTGAACAGTCAGCCAATGCCGCAGGAAATCTGAGACCCTTGTGCCCAACCACTCTGTCAGTGTCCCATTATGGTGACCCTCCATGTTATCAGGGCGCAGTTCCACTGACTTCTTCAGGGAGTTATGCCAACACAGTATTGGAGAGTAATCCTTATTACAATTTAGAGAGACCCCCTCCTGGATCTCCCCACTCTCAGTTGAGTATGTTAGCTGCTGCCAGCAACAGTTAGTACCCTTGGAGGACTTACACTGAACAGTTCATGGAATAACAGACATTTTAAATAAAAGCACTGATAACACAAAAGTTTGACAGGTTAAAGTTCTAAGATTACAACTGATAGTACATGGACTGCAAAAACTAATTTAAAGCAAAATACAGATAAGCTCTAATCATAAATGAAATATAGATTGAGATAATAATTTAGCTCACATGGAGTGAGATTCTTACTGCATAGGTAAGACAGGTTCAATCTGTCAACTCATTACAGAACTTCTCCCCATTCTTAACCAACTTGTTTGCTATTTATTTACATTTAGCTGGAGCTTGAGTGACTATAGGCATAAATATTTTTGTTGTTGGTTGGTGCAAAATTCTCATGCTTCGCTCTTGAAGAAACAGTCAATAAAATATAGTGCATATGCTCAGAGAGATGTGATCATTCCTCGGAGGTAATTTTGGGATACAGGTGCACTAGCATTACAAAGAAATTCTAATGAAACAAGTTTATCTGAGGAAAGGTATTTTCCCACACTTACTGGTTCAGCACTATGACATCTATCCTGCCTGGCTGAGAGGTGTTATGCAGCTTCTCAGCTACATGGTACTGTTGGGTTCGTGACTGTGCAAGGATAGCAGCGCCTGGATACTGTGTCTTCGCTCCAACCCCCCCTTTCATCTCCTTTAACTGGTGCTTAGGTTGCAGGCTGTGTTGCTTGGTGAACTACCATGAAATAGGTACTGTGCATGCCACCTGCATTCCATCCAGGAACTGACAACTGTATTTCACCCTGTAATTTCCATACTGTTTTAGCCTCTGTTAGAAGGTGAATTTGGCTTACCAGTTTTCTCCATTTTTGTCTCCAGTCATTTTTACATAGTCTGGTACTTGATGTGGAAAGCGACATACAGGTATGTAGGTGTCTAAAAACATAAATGTGTGTCTCAGGTTTTAGGCATCATTAGAACTGATGAGCTAGGAAATCAGAATGAAACCTGTCACTACTTACCTTTGTACTTTCAGAAACCTTAATACATGCCTTACAATTTTTGGTATCTAAATACACATATGATTAGGGCTTAATGCTTCACATTGCAAAATGGACATGTCTGTTGTGGTTTTTTATATTGTTCTGTTGGGAGAAAAAAATTAATATTTATGTCTGTTACAAGGAGAGGAGCTTGGAAGAAA
The DNA here is from genome assembly GCA_009741485.1 of Malurus cyaneus samueli. NCBI lineage: Eukaryota > Metazoa > Chordata > Aves > Passeriformes > Maluridae > Malurus > Malurus cyaneus. The sequence continues at coordinate 193,527 of VKON01000291.1, read as the reverse complement.
AGTAGTGTCTGACTAGTCTCATCCATGTTATACACTTGTTACTGTGTTAATGACTTTACAGATTGAGCATTCTCAAAAGGGACTGTTGTTAGACACAAAAATGGTAATTTTATGGTCAATGAACTAAAAGTGAAGGAAAGTTTTCTAATAATTTAATAGAATGCTGGCTTGGGGTGATTTGATGTTGATACTCTATTCCTGATCATCTGCTTTAAGACCAGAAATTTAAGGTGTGTCTGGGGGAGGGCAGGAAGGAGCAGGATAAAGTTCTGATGATTCAATATCTTTAGTTATTTGTTTTCCTCCCATGCTGTGCGGGCACCTTATTTGTAAAATAAGCAGGGTTTTTTTCACTTTCACCAACAAATATTCATTTTATATCAGCAGGAAGGGATTGCTGAAACCCTTTTCTTTAGAGGAAATTTTCATTTCCGAGCATTTTCTCCTAAAATTGTCTCTAAACCAGGACAGATGCACAACTAGAAGTCAGGTTCCAATGATTCCACAAGTGTCTAAAAATCAGAAGATTTCAAAAGAATTAAAAAAAGTCTCTTAAGAGTATATAAAGTTACAAGCCTTGGTTAATGTTTCTTATTTTGTGCAATACTTCCAATACCTAGTGAAGCCTATCTCAAGCTTTTCTTGAGTTTCCTGAAATTTTTACAGCATCCTTAACTACTTTTCTTGAGTGCTGTTTGCCTGTCTGGGCTTGAAGGCAGGTCTTGCCATTTCTGGTTTTATTATCCTATTCTGCAAGTACCTTTGTTGTCAAAGGAGGCATAGCTTGCTCAAAGAAAGCATGCCAGCAAAAGACATGTGGCTGAAAGCAGGGAGATGGTCAGTCCTAGATGTTCATAGTACAGAAAGAGCTCAGACAGTGCTGGTAGGGGTTTCAGAGCATCATCCCTGCATTGTGAGTCACATTCTGGTACTGTCACAGTTCGAGGGACAGCTTTTGTTGGAACTGATTAAGAGATAAATATGTACATCAAAAGCCAAAGGCAAATAAAAGCATGGCAAGGCTGGGATTTGCATACAAGACTCTGGAAATGGCAGGTGGGTGAGACACGGTGGGAACTCAAGTGTATTCCTGGGGAGCAGGGTAGAGATGTGTCTGTGGGTCCTCCTCAGTAAGGACAGTTTAAGGAAGACCTTTGTGCTTGACAATATTGGGATTGGAGCACAGATATGGGTATGCTGTCCCTGACATCTTGTATGAAAATTAAGTGTTGCTGCGCCTTTTCAGAGTCTTGCATGACCTGGAAATTGAATCCTCTGAGCTGGACTTCCCACAACCATGCCAAGGGTGTCAGTGTCATATCTGCCAAGAAAGAAATCTACATGGGCAGAACAAGCAGGACCAGTTCCATTAGTCAAAGACCAGACACTGAAATTATTACATAAATTAGTAATGAAGAAGCACTGAATTTACAGAAACCCTTTGTAAGTCAGAACAAATTATCTTCTCTGGTAAAATTTCCATGTGTTAAATAAAAAGAGATATATCTAATGACTGCCCACGCATTTAAAATCTGTGTGTTAAAAAGCCTCATCCATAAGGCAGTATCACAGCAGTGTATTCAGGTTCACAGCTAAAAATGAAACTTCTGGCTGCATGTGGAATTGCTGCATTTACTAATACCATAATTGACATACAATATTGGATATATGAGTGCATTCAATGCTCAGGCAAGGCAGACTGGGCCTTTATGCTTTGAAAAACTTCCTGTTCAAGTTAACTAAAATACAAAGTCTATATTAACCACTGAATTTTCTGTGGCAGCTAATACAAGAAGTTATATTGCCTCCAGTTAATCAAGAGGAAGAAAAGATGTTCCTGCAGTCTCATTCAGAATCTTCTATGAATGACAAATACTGCATTATTGCTGGGGATAATTCCTTTATAGTATAAGATGTGGATATACTGCAGCAGACTTTTTAATCATTCATATTGCCTTGTCTCTCTTCAAATCTTTCTTCAGTATTCAATCACTAGTTCAAACATCATAAATGCCTTTGCTAACCAACTATTTAAAGGTTCCTGATTGCATTAACCAAAAATTGAGTGCCACAAAAATCTTGGGATGGATATCACGAAGATTAAAACTCTGTCTCATTTGACTATCACAATTAATAGATCTATTACACATGAACTGTGTCTGAGTTTCACCAGCATTAATTTCTCAGACAATGAAAATTCTATTTAAAGTGTTTAATCTGCCAGAAACAGAAATATCTATACTGATGTTTATTCTGAATTACTGTTTATTTTATTCCAAATGACTGGAAATACGAAAAATTAAGCACACAGAGAAAATGGTGGACCAAATAAACTTGCTATGGCATTACTGGGTTTAAGGAAGAGAGAACTCAGAATTTAGACTCCAATGTTGTCTGGTTTTGGCCCACATACCTGCTGTTTTAGAAAGAAGTGAATCACAGAAACTGATGGGTGTCCCAGCTACAGTCCTCTGAAAAGTGTCCCCTTACCTGGTAGTTCCAATTTAGTGCTGATTCACTGGTAGTCCTGGATTTCCCTTGCATGTCTCCAGAGACATTACTGGGCTAGGACAAACTGCTGTGATTTCTATGTGTATATGCTACAGAAAGCAAAGTGCTCAGAAGGGAGGACCCAGCTAAAAGAGATGTGCACTCTCAAAAATGTGTTTTCTCTCTGAAAATGTCACCTTCTTGCTATTTAGTCCCTAGTGGATGCATTTATTACACTCCAGTCCAGTTTATTAGAGTCAGTATTAAAGGCAGAAGAGGTTGAAAGCATAAATGACACTAGTGCCATGAAGGATGGAAAGGTGATTTGATCATTGACATAGAGAACTGTCAGCAAAAGGGAAAAAAAGTCTTAATGCTTAGCACATTAAAACCAAAAGATGCTCTTAAAATTGAAAGTAGTCCCCTGCAACATTATTAAAAAAGAATAATTTTCATGTCAGAACTACACTCCTTATTTTGTCCCCTGCCACTATCTGACTAACAATACAATCTCTAACTGCAATGTCTCCTGCAATTACTTCCCCGGGACCTACTACCCATTTCTTCAAGCTGTATTAAACAGAGATGGGCATGTTTCTGAAAATATATTTAAAAAAAACCCAAAAAAACCCACAAGCAAGCAGCTATTTCCATTGTGCATTTTCAAGAAATCCTGAAAAAAAGAAAGATATAGGAGATCCTAGGAGAAATTAATCTTTAAAAGGAGCAGGAAACTATTGAATACAATGCAAATAGCCCCATTTCATTTGCCTAACCCTGCTACAGTTCTGTTCACAGCAGATGAACTCTTTTTACGCTGAGTTAGGGCAGCCTTAAGGTAGATGTAAGCCCCAAGTGGCTGACCATATGTATTTTATAGGGACCTGGGACACAGACATTTTTCTCTTGTTTTGGCAATCCCTTTTGCCTGCTGTGCTGCCATGGGACAGTGCTTGCCTGGCATCCTGCCACGGAGGTCCCCTTTTCCTTGGCATGAAGTTGTTAGGGCATGATGTTGTTGGGGGAAGAATGGCATTGTGTTTGCAAGAATTATGTAGTGATGGAAAATCCAGCCCATTAACTAATTTTGCACCCCTGCTCTCTTATCATAGCCATCTCATCTACAGACCGTGTACAATTTGCTCTATATAAGTCCTACTTCTTTTACTACAGATTTCGTCATGCTGGAAAACCTGTCAATTTCTTTGTGTAGCAATGTTGAAGGTTAGGATTTCTGCTTTTGTTCTCTCTTAGGCAAGTTTCTCCCCATTTTATTGCTAAGGGGCAATAATGACCTAGCACTTAAGAGCAACAAAAGAAATTGTCCAACCCAGGGGAGGAGGGCACCTGGAGGCCCTATGCTCTTTTTGAGGGTTTTCTCTGAGAAGAGCAGAGATCCCGAGATAATTGCAGCTTGGGAAAAGTGGGGTGGGGGCAGCTCATAGCTCTCTCGTCCTGTTTGGGTTTGGAGTGGGACAGTGGAGCTGCTGCCTGAGCAGGGAGAACTTGCTGCTGCCGTGGAGCCTGGAGTCCTGTTTTCCTCCTGCCATCGGTGAGGAGCGGCCCTTGCATTGGGACATTACTAACACTGACCTGACCAAGGGACCCTTCATTTTCTGCTCAGCCCCCTCCCCTCCTCCCCCAGGGGAGTCTCTCAGCCATGTTCCGGAGCCAGGTGGCCACTGCCCAGCCTCCCGTCCCCGCTGTTTCTCTGCCATTGCTCCGAGGTTTCCTTTGACACACTGTGGCTCCCACCCCCTGCTCTCCTGGGACGCCCCACGGTTCCAGCTACAGTGGCCGACTTTCTGATATACCTGATCTACCATCCTGGGAATTTACTTATGCCTGCCTTTTCAGCTTGCTACTCTGCGGTTCCTGCTACAGCTCCTTTTACTATCTAGAGAGGGCACGAGGATCAGCTCCCACTGTGAGTTCGTAAAAGAAGCCATTTCTCCATCCATTTCTGCGGCCTGCATGCGCCATTACCGCATGAGGGAGAGAGGTGGACTCTGCGCCACAGCGCCCCTGCCGGCCGGGATTGGAACCGCACCAAGGGGAGATAGCGGCGGTTGTGGGTTTGTTGGTGGTTGCTAAAGCTGTTGTTGCTTGTTCACCTTGTCATATTGATACTTGTTTACCTTGTCATACATACTAGTAAAGAACTGTTACTCCTTTTCCCATATTTGTGCCTGAAAGCCCCATGATTTCAAAGTTATAATAACTCGGAGGGAAGGGGGACTCATATTTGCCCCACCAAGAGAGGTCCCTGCCTTCCTTGGCAAACTCCTTTCTTTCAAACCAAGACAAGCAATAATTTTATTCTGTTTAAGTTTGTGTAATTCTGACATAATACAGTTGAATTCAGAATACCTCATCCAGATTTACACCACAATAACAATGATAACAATTTGGTCCAGAGGGAGAAAAAGCTACATAAAACCTTGCCCTATTTATTAATTGATGATAGATGGTAGATGAAGGGTGAAGAACACACGGTAATGACGTACATTCAAATAATTCAAAACTATCATAAAATACAAAACATGTAACCTGACAATATTCACCTATGGAATTAAATCACTGTGCCCCACCTTCATTCTTTGAAAGCATGTTCATAAACAACATAGAGTACAAAGAGGAATCAGTCAAGGTTGTTTCTTTTGTTTTAGACAATAAATATTCATATGCATTTAAGAAGCTGAAATGCCTTGATGTCTTTAAAGCTATGGAAATAGGGTGATATAATCTTAAGAGTATTTTTTCTAGAGTTTTTGTATTTTTTACTTTTGGATCCTGAATTTTAATTATTCTTGTCTTCCTCAGGTTTCTCATTATGAAGGCTGATTGCTTATAATCTCTGGAGGATCCAACATATGTTAATCCTTTTGCTTATGAGGTTGAATGTATCAGACACCATCGGTGACATGCTCTGTCACCTCTTCTGTAACATTTATCCAAATGGGCGGAACAGAATCATGGAGTCATAGTACTGTGGAATCATAGAATTGTTTGGGGTTAAAAGGGACCATTAAAGGTCATTTAGCCAAACTGCTCCTGAAATGTGCAGGGGCATTTTCAACTACATGAGATTTGTCAGCCCTGTCTGCACCTTGAGTGTTTTCAGGGATGGGTCATCATCATCTTTCTGGGCAATCTGTTCCAGTGTTTCACCATACTCATCATGAAAACTCTTGTCCTTGTACCTAATTTTCAGTCAGTCTTCCTTTGCCTCCTTTGTACCACAGAAGCCCATTAGATTGGTCAGCCAGGACTTGCCCTTGGTGAAGCCATGCTGACTGTCTCAAACCACATCCCTGCTCTCCATGTGCCCTAGCACCGCTTCTAGAAAGATGTCTTCCATGATTTTCCCAGGCACAGAGCTGAGGCTGATAGGTTGGTAGTTTCCAAGGTCATCCTTTTGTCCTTTAAAAAAGTGGTTGCAATATATTCCCTTTTCCAGACATCAGGGACTTCACTTGACTGTCATGACTTTTCAAATATAATGGGGGGTGGCTTGGCAATACATTAGCCAATTCTCTCAGGATTGGGACAAATCTTGACAGTTCCCATGGACTTACATAGATTCCCTTTCCTTAAGGCTCTCAAACCTAAGCATCCCTTACAGTGGGAGGGACTTTGCTCCCTCATTCCCTCTCTTGTGGTCTATCCTGTTGAGAGGTGTGGAAAGTGGCTGCCAGAGAAAATTGAGGCTAAAACATTGTTGAGTGCCTCAATCTTCTCGTCCACTGTTTTATCAGTTTTCCAGCTGTGCTCATGAAGGGGAGTTAATTCTTTTTAACCTTCCTTTTCTGGCTGACACACCTGTAGAAGTTCTTCTCATTCTTTGTGTCCCTTGCCAGCATCATCTGCTTCCACCCCTTTGACTTCCTGACCCCATCCCGACAGATCTAGGTAGCACCCATATTCTCTTCCCGGGATGAGTGTGTCCATTGTTGGTGTGTTTCCTTCTTGCTCTTAAACATAATTCAAAGCAGGTAGTAGAGACATTAGTTATCTCTCCTCATGAGAAGACAGTAAAGCCCTTGACAATTCCCTTGGCACTCACTGATTTCTAAATGCTGCACAGTGCACTATTCTATGCAAAAATATTGCTGATTGGGCCCTTTTAAAATAGGTTTTATGATGACCATTCTTAAATCTACTGTTTCTTAAGCTGAATTTATAAATGAATGCAAATCTCTTTTTCTTCCTGTGATTCAGTAGGATGAAAATACACCAGAAAATGCTAAGCTGTGCTAAAAGGTAAGTATCCTGCAATGCTTTCCAGTTAAGAGTCACCTTGTAATTTATCAAGAATTGTTTATGAACATGCTTTAGTAAACATACAGGGGTATATATAATAAGAGGGATTACACAACAAACATATACAAGAATAAATAGAGTGGCAAAACACAGGATGTTTTCAGTGTCTCATGGGCGAAATGTGGGGTCTTTTAACGGCGTCAGAGAAAAAAATTAGAAGTTAAAAACAACAGAATCAAAGAATCATTTAGGTTGCAAAAACCCTGTAAGATCATTGACTACAATTGTAAACCTAACACTAAACCATGTCCCTAGCTGCCATGTCTATATATATTTTAAATAACTCCAGGGATGGTGACTGTACCACTTCCCTGGGCAGCATGTTAAAATGCTTGACAGCCCTTACAGTGAAGAAATTTTTCCTAATATTCAACCTAAGCCTCCCCTGGGACAGCTGGAGGCTATTTCCCCTTGTCCTTTCACTTTTTACCTGGGAGAAGAAACCAACCCCACCTGACTGCAGCCTTCTTTCAGTAGTTGTAGATGATGCTAAACTCTTCCCTGAGCTTCCTTTTCTCCAATTTAAGCAAACCGAGCTCCCTCAGCTGCTCCCCATGATTCACTCTCTAGACCCTTAACCAGTTTCGTTGCTCTTCTCTGGATACTCTCCAGCACCCCAATGTCTTGTATCATCAAAAGTTCAGTGTCATTAATGATGAACTCATGGGGTTAATAGTAAAAAAATTGAAATAGTCACCTAAAGCAGAAGATAGCTAGGGACTCCTAACATGGTTCTTGGAATGGAGAGGAAGGTGTTAATGAAACAGCATACAGCAGCAAGCTTTCCAAATCTGAGGAGCTATTAAAAGGCTCCAGTTTCTGATTTACTCTGGTGTATGATAGAAGACCATTCCATAACACTAGGGTTTCAAGATGTCCTGCAGAGCCAGCAAGATGTTTCGTTTATCACATATTGCAGACACTTGGTGTTTCCATTGCTGTTCGGCTTATATCCAGTCTCTTTTGTAGAGCAAAATTCTCTGCTTTCATCTCTGTGCTTGTAAAAACAACCAGCTCATGGTGTGCTACTGCGGATATAGAAAACCAGTTCATACTGTGTTACTGTGGATATAGATAAGTGCTACATCGTATAGGATGGCAACCAAATTTTTTTTTTTTTTCCCTGGAGGCGGAAAGTTCTACAGCTTATAAAAATCCTCCGTTGGTTTGTATTGACCTCAGTGGACCCCAGAACACAAGCCTCCCGAGTCAACTGTGAACATTTTGCTTAAAAGGCTGGCCATGATCTCTGTTTGCCTTTCAAAAGGGCAAATACAAATTGGTCTGCTTCCTCTTTGTTATTGAGCTCTCTGTTGCCATTGTGTGCTCAAGTGCTGTAAACTTGATTCAGCAGACTGTCTCTCCTGAGTCTTTGGTGAGTCTCCACCTATTTGTGAATACCAAGATTGACACAGGTGAAAGGGGCATAGTTGCTGAGTTGGAGCAGTTCTGCATATGTCCAGAAGATACAACCAAGCATAAGAACAGAACAGATATTACACTTTGTTTTCTAGAATGATATAGAAAGATTAGAGTTAAGGTAAGTCACTCAACATTATAACCTTCTCTGCTGCACTCGACATTCAGCTACTGTTTGTATTTGTCACTGTACAATTGTCAGATGCTACAAAAAATGCCAAGAAACCAGTCGTTTCAAAATTTGAGAAAAAATAATGAATTCTATAGCTGGCCCATGGTCTGGAGAGTTATGATTTCATTTCATATGGTAATTGAGTTCTATTTGATTTACTCACAGCATAGATATTTTTGTGAACACCAGTATGTGCTGGGTGAGAAATTTGTGGCCATAGTATGCATATTATGTTAGCCACAAGAAATCAGCTTTAGCCACCAAATCTGGTCACTGGTAAGTAAGATGTTTAAATGATGAGTTCTTTGCCTTCCATGTAGCATTAGACACATTTGTTTGCGGCCCTACAATATTTTTTATAACTACAAATGCTGGCCTTCTTGGGATCTGAGCTGGCTTATACTATTTGTCACCAGAACTTAAAATAGGAGAAGAAGGGTTTCAACATTTCTAGAGACCACAGACCTCTTGTTAAATTCAATGTATTTTGCTTCTATTTGTATGAAAGCAGTATGTATGCACCATTGGTCTAAGGGACACTTCTTTCTGATGTAACCATAACACTCAGATGATTGCCTAGAGCTTGAATTTTCTTCAGTCTTCTTTTGGGGATAAATTATTTTCTGAATTTTTACTGTGGCTATCAGCAAGCTACACAATTTAGCTTCTTTAAATGTGCGCTCTAGGCTTTTTGTACCTTGATTTCTTAAAGAAATCCAGTGTCATGCTAGGCTTTGCACACGCATTTGCCTGTTATATGGCAGACTTAATTGTATCTTTTTACTGCAATGCTTTCACTCAGGGACCTTTGGCAAGAAAACTGATTAGAGCAGTTCCCAACTAGTGTCTTTAAGCCAAAACATTATTTATTTTGTTTCCCAACAGAAAATGTTGGTAATGCAAATTGTGGTTCAAAACAACATTATCTGGGACTTTCATTCGTTCTGTTAGGTACAACAGAAATGAAAGGTGAAAGTAAATTTTTGGTAATGGTTGGTAGTGACCAGCTGGACCAAGCATATTATTTCTTTTGGCATCCGAGGCACACGATGTCTTTAAAGTTCGTGCATCAACACACCTATTACCCAGAGACAGAAAAATGAAGGAAACTATTTTGCACATTTTCCCATGCCCTACATAATGCTACTTCATGGTGATCCTATGCCTTGAAGTATGCACATACAAATTGTGATCCCAAAATGATGAAAAAACTCTTGTACATGTGGAAGCTGAAAGAAAATAACCTAAACTGAAATTGTTATGGTTTAACTGAAGTAGTTTCTTCCCCAATATTTCTTCTGATAAAAAAAATATTCAAAAGCAGCTCTTGGTACTGAAAACATCAGTTTACAGGAGGTGGCACTGTTTGGCCTACCTGTACCTGCTTCCAAATCATGGTGTTAACATTCAATTATTAAAATCACTGAAGAGAAACCTCTGCCTGAATCAAAGTGCAAACAAAACCATATGCTGAGGTCAAGAGCACAGATTTTTATTTACAGTAAATGTGTTGGAGAGAGAGAGAAAGAAATGGAGAGAGAAAGAAATAGAAAAAATAAGGGTAGAAAGGTACAGAGTCATCACCCACTGGATCTCATGACAAGACTTCATCGTTGCAATCCCTGTGTCTGTTGGTTGAGGTGATGGTCACTGTCTTGATCAGGGATGAGGGAAACCCATCAAACATCAAAGTTCCATGGTTTATAGATGCCTAGGTTCAGGGGGTTAGGTCCAAGTATCTGCCCTGGAGTGGGTAGTTTTACATTGAATGATGAAATGCTGTAGATCACAGGACACTTCAGGGCTCTCTGATGGTCCACAACACCTCTCAGGATGCCACAGCTGACTCTCAGTTGTGGCCCATCAGAGGGGGTGAATACCTTCAGGCTACATGTGACTATCCTGATATTTTCCCAGAGGGGAGTTTTCACATTGAGTCATTATGTAAAGGAGGCCATTGGCATGATAAAAAACACTATCCCACCTCACATGATTTGGATCTCATCATCATCTTCCCTTTTCCATCAAGTGGTTGATTGTTTGACTCATTAACCAGTTTAGTCTCTCACACATAGTCAGGTGGCATTATTTTTCTCAAAAAGCTGCCATTGTGACAAACCAAAAAAGTTTTTTTGCATAGACGTATATGGCTATGTTTGCTTCTGCAATTTAGAACTTATGGTTGTATTTATTTCCACCTACTGAATCACCATTGAAAGGGGAAGAACCTCTCAGTGTCATCCTTTAAATCAAAGACAAAAAATAGCCTGCTGGTTTATAATCCATGCTTTCAGCTGGATGACAGGTGTAACATCATTCAAAGATAAATTGTAATATTTCAGTTTGAGAATATAAACCGGAGATCACTAAATTATGGCCTACATATGAAATCTTGAGACTATTTTTTCTTTTTGAATGATGCAATTTTACTTTTTTATTTTTTTTTTTTTTTTTTTCTTTTTTGTCCTGTATGGAGAGACAAAGGAAAAAGAAAAAGTTGAGGCATACTTTTAATTCTGTTGGTTGTAAGCTGCTTCTTCAGTTCCCTTGGCAGTGGGCCCTGATGATGCCAGTCACCCACCCCTTGGCAGCTGAATTGCCAAATACCAATCTATGCCCTTAACCACTGAGCTTTTCAAATAAAAATTTGACTATGTTGTAATGATGAATTAATTAGTTCAGCTTAGACCTCTGCTCCATGGAAAATGTGGGGCTAGAATGCCTTTGGAAATGATGAAAATCAGGAAATTATAGGATCTCTTTAGCTCTGTTCCTTCTTATGGCAACTACCATGACACAGGTACTCATAGAGTCTGCTAATATCCAGCAGGGCTTATTTCTCTGGGCACAGGGTTTTCTGTGTTGACTGTGAGTTGTGTTTGCAAAGCCAGCTAGAGTTAAATGGTGCCGTGTTTCCAGCAGGACAAGTGAGAACAGGAGTGCACCAGGGATACTCGCAAAGCTTTTAGACACCATGGGAGCCCTTAGAACAGGGGAGCGTGGCCAAGAGCCAAAAATGTCCTCACAGAATCCCTCAGGCAAATGCAGGTTCACATATTTTTGGGCTGGCTGAATGTTTCTATTTGCCTCAGCTAATCATCTCCCTGGTGCCTGAACTGGCTGTGCTCCCACAGAAAGTGTGGTGTCATTGCTGCACACCAGCTCTCAGGGCTTGCCGACAAAGCTCTCCCATGCAAAAATATGGAGAATGCTTTTAAACAATTCAGATCAAATTACTACAGAAGGCATCTGTGAAAGAAGTGACACTTCTGATGTATTTTCACCTCTGATATAATTTATCAGTAAGGAGGGTAGGAATCCAAATCCCATGTTGATACAATTACAAACCCAGACTAAATTCATGTTCTGAACTCTGCCAAGCTTTGACATACCTTAAACACAAAACAGATTTTTCTCTCTAACTCTCATGTCATTTTGATTGCCAGCAAAGTTAAGTTTCTTTTCCTGGCTTTACCGTCTTGGTTGTGCAAGAAAACTTTCTAAATGCTTTCTATTTTCTACTGCCTTTTTAAAAGATGGAGTATTTTTGTTACTGCCCAGAAACTAAAATTATGCATAAATAGAGAGGTCTTGAAGGCAATAAAATATTGGTGGATTTAGGACTAGTGGTTTGCACTTTGCCTTCATGAAGATAGAAAGTCAGTCTTTCCTTGGTTCCTGGGCCCTTGTTCTTCCTGCTGTTTATAGGATAGAAGGGTGGGAGCATATAATTTTATGAGCTCTGTTTCCTTCTAAAAAGCACTCTGAGAACTAATTATAAATAGCTCAGGTATTGGAAAATAATGGCTCATTCAAACTATTTCAAGCAATCTATGTCAAATATTTCTGTGAGGGCTCCTGACAGAAACATTTGGTAAGATTATGTTGGTGCACGTACAAATGAGTATGACTGTGTCATTAAGTCTAAGGGATTATATTTCTTTAGTAATGAAAGAACAAAGCAAGTCTCCACTGTTGACACTGCCACAACACCATGTGCTGTTCTAAGAGCCCTTCCTTCTGTATTTAGATCTTTCTTGTCTTTTCTGGATGCAATTTTCAAAGTAGATTATGTGAATGGACATATTTCCTCTGAAACTACTGGCAAAACTCCCACATACTTCAGTGGAAAAGAAGATAAGACACTATTTGTAAGATGGTGACATTTTCCTATTCCTAAATATCCTCTGTGATGCTCTGCCAATCACTGCATTACAGATACACTTAGCTTTTGAATAGATAATGAGTCACCAAAACTTATCAAACTAAACCAGAAGAACACGTGGAATTTATACAGCAATTTTCATTATCTTTCTGAAAGTCCTTTTTAAGCACAGGTTAGTTAATCCTCTCTCTGTTACACAAAATATGGTTCCAAAGTAAAATAACCAAGGCAAGTGTTAAGATCATAGCAGGAACGCACATAAAATAGCATTAAGGCTGAGTTCTTAGCTGCCATACCTCCATATATTTCACAGGGTATGAAGACATGATTCCATGCTATCAATAGCTGTGCATTAGCTACGTCTTGATGCTTTGTCCTCCTTTTTAGTACAGTTAGATCAGAAGTAAATTAAAAAATCAAAAAAACCAAAAAAAACCAAAAAAAAAAAAACCCAAAAAACCAGGTTAGATGCAGAAGTAAATAAAAAGAAGAACCAGACTATATCTGTGTTTTTCAGTGAAATCAGATGTAGTCAGGCCAGATGCTGAACAAAGCAAAGATTTTAAAGTAATAAACTGGTTGGAGTTTTGCCTATGTACAGAGCATGGCACAGTCCCAGTCTGTGAATGCTTCCACAGGCTTGCATTAGCTTTTCAGTAGAAATTAATTTGACAAAATCTTTTTTTATAACTAAAGTAATCAGAACAAAAAAGAAGTTCTGCAAGTGCTCCCCTCTGAGCTCACTCACTTGAATAAAACCCCTGTTGTCATAAAAAGTACACCAAGGACACAGAAATACTTTTTAATGAACTAGTTCTTGTGGCAGCATGAAATCTGGGATTAGATACACAGTGCTATTAGTCTTATTTGTGTCTATCTAGTCAGTCTTGTGTAACTTCTACCTAATTTTCATAAATGTTTAAACTGGTAATATAAATCATTCTTCTTGTCTCCTGTAGTGCTCTGAATCTTAAAATTCAATGCTGATTTGCAATCAAGCTCCACGGTTTCAAATTGCATCACGTATTCTGCCTAATGATGATAAAGAGCTCCAGGAATGGCATAATGTTGAGGATTATTGGTCACAGTGATCAGCTGTTGGGTAAGGCTTAAAACAGTGACAAATATGTTGGTGGGATTTACTAGGGAAGGCACTAATTTTCCAAAGTGTATTTCCAGTATCCTATTGTTATATGTGGTTTTATTTTTGTTTGCGTTATACTCACATGAGCAAAGATTAGAAGATAGGATGGTGTTTTAAAAGTCACAAGGTGAAAGGAGCCTATACCGGGGCAGATCATCCCCTTGATTACAGTAATTCTTACCCCAAAACTTAGTACTGCACACAGCTCTGCTAAGTGAATATATGATCTGTATGTGCATTGAAGAAAAATATCTTTGATTTGGATGTTTTTAGCTATATTTATGTTGGATACAGTGCTATATAATTTCTAGAATTAGGCAGTGCAACAAGGGGCTTTACAGAACAAATATTATTCCTCACAAGTTGTGCACAGTCTTAAAGAGTAACGCTCATGGAGACCCTTTGGCATGATCCAGATTCAGTTTTGTAAGACTGTTTTGGCCTGATTTTGTGAGTATAATTAAATTTCTAGCTGTTGTCTTTTTTTCAGTCCAAATTAACATGCAGCACTAATGCTACCTGCTTACATTTCAAGCTTGCAGCACTAAGTCCCCAGAATATTTGGTTTAAAAAAATTCAAAATAAAGTCAATGTTTCTTTAGTGGTCTTTAAAGATGAATGAATGTGTATGCTGACCGTAAACCATTACACTGCCTGCTATGTGAAATATTTGTTCTCAAATTTCCTAGCACTTAGGTTAGTGAGGACTAGGAGTTGTTTTGATGCATTTTTCTGGGGATCCCTGTAGGTCCCTGTTGTAAAATCAAGGATGAAGCATATTTCAGCCCACTTTGAGCCATGGCAAATGTAGAACAAGCAGCAATAATTCACATAAAATCTGAAAAAAAACCTAACAGAAATTGATACTTTCCTCAGTATTGTCACAGGCTTTCTTACATTCTGATTTTGATCTGATCAATATAATTTGTAAGCATTTTTTCCTGATTGTGGCTTTTCCAAATGTTCCTTCTTCAGTAGAGGTACAGAACATAATTACCACTGCCAGACTGCTGCTCTGTCTTTCACAAAGCTATGCTACTGATGTTTCCTCATGGATTTTGAATCAGGTGCTTTCTCAGTCAAATACAAGATTACATTATTCCCTCTAGACTCTTCTTCTCCCAGACCAACTGCCTGGCAGACTTTCATCTGGAAATTCTTGTCGTTGCTTTTCTAAATCCTGCCTCTGACTACAAAGTTTTAAGATATTGTCTCATCAGTATGCAGCTGTACTTCACTGTTGTTTAGATATTTTCTAAACACTGACTAATTAATTTCCGGTTTAAGACACACCTGATCAGCATGTGCAACTGAAAAACAAAAATCTGAAAAATGTGTTGGCTGCAAAGTTCTTGCTTCTAAGAAAACAGATGGGATATATTTTGGAACCATTTCTATGTTCCATTCACATTGGCATCTGATGTCCAGATGTCACTTTTAAACTTAGCACTTCTTAGATCCAAAAGGAAGGTGCGGAAGGTGCGGAAGGTGCGGAAGGAAGGTGCGGAAGGAAGGAAGGTGCGGAAGGAAGGTGCGGAAGGAAGGAAGGTGCGGAAGGAAGGAAGGCGCGGAAGGAAGGAAGGCGGAAAGAAGGTGCAGAAGGAAGGTGCGGAAGGTGCGTAAGGTGCGTAAGGTGCGTAAGGTGCGTAAGGTGCGAAGGTGGGAAGGAAGGAAGGAAGGAAGGAAGGAAGGAAGGACAGGAAGGAGGAAGGGAAGGAAGGAAGGAAGGAAAGGAAGGAAGGAGAAGGAAGAGGACGACACTGAATGGTTCTCTGCATGTTTTGTATTCGTCTTCTTTTGTTTGTTTGGTGTTTATGGTCTTGTTCAGAGGTGACTTCTGGTTTCAAGGAAATCCCATTCCTGTTGGAATTTCCCCAAAAGACTTCCCATACATGGGAAGATCACCATGTCATTCCACAGATACTTTTTATAGAGGTTAGAGAATGAAAAAAAGTAATCTTTTTACATTAGTAAGGATAGAATCTGACACAACAAGAGATGTGTCTTGTTTTTTTGCATAGATTATAGATTCCTAGCACAAATGAAAAAAACTATTAATCTTCTGAAAAGTAATTCTTGAAATTTTTGTCACTTCCTTGAATTGCTGCTCATATCTAAATTTTCTGTTTGCTTCTAAATTTTTGCAGCAAATTTGCTTCTAAAGGCAGGAATTTTCTTTCATGTAGAGAGCATTTTATTTTTCAAAATCTGAATTGTGTCAATACAGTGCATATAGAAGAAATACAAGGTTTATAAAGGCTAGAAGTTGAACGAAGTGAAATAAAGCTGGAAAAGTACCTATTTCAGAAATGTCACAGACTCCTCAAATTTGGTGAGAAGAGTTACATTTCCATGAGCCCTATAAGGCAGGGCAGAGTGCTGTGAATTGCACTGTCTCTGTAGACCAGCAATTACATAGATCCAGCACTCGTCAGCTCTTGTGTTTTCCATTTTCAACCATGTTCGATAGAAAACATTTCATCATTAATAATATTGTAGAAACTTCCATTTAAGGATTTTTTCTAAGTAAGATTACTGTAGAAAGTGAGCAGGGCACCAATGAAAAATCTTTGAAGGATGTTTCATAATATGTTCTCCGGAACTCTCATAGGTCTGAGCAGTGAGAGTGCCATGAAGAAGTGCAAAGGAACTTAGAGCCTTTGCTTCTTGCCAAAGACTGTAGCTGTTAGTTACCCAAATGGAAGCCACCAGGTTTTGCAATATTGGGAAAGGCAGGGCTGGGTGCAAGGAGACATATTATTAAAAGGTGTGCAAACAGTATGTGCATGTGAGCTCAGTGGCATGTGGCCTTAGTTTTCTCATGCTCGACATTGAAAATTCCAAAGATCTACATTACTATACCTTGGTACCTAAAAACACATGTCCAATAGCAGTCACTGCCTCCATATAGAGACTGCCCTTTTCTCCACCCTGAAACAAGGGCCTTGGGAAGAACAAAAAAAAAATTGTTTTTGCTAACTTCAGGATAGCAGTGACAAAAGCAGGTTTAGTCATTTGGGGTGACTATAAAACTGAAACTCTTTGTAGAACTCACCTTATACAATTATCGCTTCCAAATCACTGAAGGAAAAAAATTAATTCCTTGGTTAAGTCTTTCACGTTCTGTCTTGTCTCTGCTCTTAAAAAGGATTCAGGAAATATGTATACCAACATTTCAATCCATATGTCTCACAAAGACAGAAGTAGAGATTAATTATACTGATTTTGATGGTATTGCTGCATTTTTGTGGAATAATCCTCACACTTTGATGCTATGATTTATGACAGTGCTGATCAGAATGTTTTGTAATGACTGCCTCTTTTAACATCAGGCTTCCAGAATGCTGGTTTTGCATGCATGCCAGACTGTGCAACACTTTTTCTTGGGTAAGCTACAGAAAGAAGTTCTTTGAGATAATTTTTTACAGACAGTCTGTAATTCTGCAGCTAGAGGAGAAATGGGGGGACATGAGGCATTAAAACTGTGTGTGTGCTAAAGCAAGCAAACCCGTAAGCCTGGAGGCACAGCAATAAAAGGTGAAGAACATTTGTGGTGAAAGATCCACTCTAGCCAGCCCAGGAGGAAGCTTTTTCTCCTGCATGGATGAGGTTTCTTACATGCCCAAGGGGTGGAGATGTTTGCTGAGCTCCCTGTCTGGACTTCGCAGCAATGTTTGAGGCTTTGTAGCCCAGGTCACTGAACAGATGGAAGATAAAACTGATGAGCCATGGGAAACACAAAATAGAGTAGGGATGCAATGATGCATTGAGAACAGGCAAAACCTAGGATCAACAGTACTTGGTGACCTGCAAGAAGAGTGAACACAAGCAACAAACAACTGGAACATTTCTGACTTACTTTGACATGCTGACATCACCTTCATCAAGAGACAGTTATGCCTCAGACAGCTCCACCTCATCCAACCCTCTTCATTTGACGGGAAAAGGGGCTGACCTGTTTACAAATGTTGTGCAGGGGAAAGATCTTGACTAAAATCCTTTCAACAGTCCTTCCTGTGTCTCATACTCTTTGTGAAGGACAGTTACCATGTAGGATCATGACTAATCATTTGAAAAGCTTCTGTCAGATGTAAGGAAATCCATGGGGCACTGGGCTACTCTACTGGTAAAAAATGAGTTGGTATAAGGCCAACTCAGCCTCAGTATCATCCTCATATTTATAGTTTGATGGAATGGAACAGACACACAAAGATTTCAGCATAAAACCAGAATTACCCTACTATAATATTCTTATAATATTCTTAGTCTTTCTCTGCAAAAGAAAGATTCAATACAGCATGATACCTGTTTGACTGTAAGAAATTCTGAAATACTTTAGAAGACTCTATATCATGTGGATTTGATATGGTCTGATTTGCGAACATGCAAATTTTACTGCTGTTGTTCACACAATACAGCTGAAAATTACATGCGGTTTGTGATTGCTCAAAATGATTCTCTATGTGAATAAAGAAGAAAGACTTCGGTCTGTCCAATGCATACATGTCTAGACGTAGGATTTGCTTTGAAGATGCCATTGAGTGAGCAGAGAAAGGGCAGCACACATTTCTGGAAACAGCTTTGAAGTTTTGGTTGTAGTATATTTATCAGGACTTGCACGAACGTCACTTCTTCTGCTGTTCATTAATGTCAGCAACACTAATGTACTGTCAAAAGAGATTACTGGACTTAGGTTACTTGAATAATGGATGTCTGCAACCAGTCCAAATTTTAGTCAAAACATTTTGTACTAAAATATTTCCTTAATTGAAATCGACATGCTTTTTTTCTTTTTATTATTTTTTTTTTTCCCAAGGAAAGTTTCCAATTCTTCTAAAATAAGTGGCTGGGGTTTTTTTTTTTTTTTTTTTTTTTTTATTTTTTTTTATATTTTATTTAACACACCTACATAATGTCTTTCTTAAAGATATAAATAGTGTAGTATACCCTGATCTCTTTACAGGTACATAGTATGAAGGGTGAAGTATTATGATCACTGTCATCATCATCATCATCACAATCATCTCAATAATAATGTTTTATTAAAATTCATAATAATAATGGCTATTTAGTGATTTCACACCACTTATTTATATCAAATATACTCAGAAATTTCATTTTTTGATCAGTCTGTACAATACCGAACTTGTTGGCAACAAATGGGGTCCAGCTATCTCAAAGGGGAAAATGGATCTTAGCTGAGGAGTTAAGGGGGCTTGTTGAGAGACCTTTAAATGGACAGGGACATTGCCTTTGAAATGGAGTAGGGACATAGCCAGGCTCAAAGAAATGAGATGTGGGAAGGGAAAAACTGCAGTAACCACCCCAGTGAAAGAAGTCTTAGAGGAAATACCTCAATCAAGCACGAGCAGCCAAAGATGTAACTTAACAGGACTATGGGGGATCCCTTTGCAATCCTACTGGGATACTGAAACACTGAAATGTAAACACATGCAGTGTGGGGAACAAACAGGAGGAGTTATAGATCTGTGTGCAGTCACTCAGTCCTGTTGCAGAGACATGGTGGGATAGCTTACATGACTGCAATACTGTCAAGAAGGACTACATGCTGCTTAGGAAAGACAGAGCAAGAAGTTGCTGTGATGGAGTTGACCTCTCTGTGACACAACACTTGGATGGCATCGAGCTCTATTTTGTGAGGATGATGACCAGGTTAGGATTAGGATGAAAGGGTAGACTAATAAGGGTGATACTGCTGTGGATGTTTGCTCCAGGATACCTGAGCAGGCACGTGGAAGCAGCCAGACCATCACAGGACTTGGTTCTTGTGGTGTCTTTATCTACCCTGACATCCAATGGAGAAGCAGCACAGCAAAGGTGCCTGGAAAGGACTGATGACAACTTCCTGTCACAGATACTGGAGGATCCCACAAGGCAAGGTTTTCTGATCATCCTTATGCTAACAGATGGGGAAGATCTTGTTGGAAGCGTGAAAGTTGGGGACAGCCCTGGCTGCAGTGACCATGAGATTGTGGAGTTCAGTATCAGATGAGGAGGAAGTATTACAGCAAGTAAGATTGCAACCATGGACTTAAGGAGAGCTAACTTTAGTCTCTTTAGGGCTCTTCTTGAAAGAATACCATGGGAACATCCCTGCAGAGAAGAGGGGTCCAAGAAAGTTTGTTGATATTCTTTTAGGCTCAGGAACAGTGCATTCTGAAGATCAAGAAAGCCAAAGCGGGGAAGGGACCTACATGGGCAAATAAAGAATTCCTATCATTACTCAGGTGTAGGCAGGAACTCCACAGAAGATGGATGCAGTGAGGCCACTTGGAATGAATATTGAGAGATTGTCAGGATAAAGAGAAATGAGATAAGGAAGGCCAAGACCCATCTGGAATTAAATCTGGTCAAAGATGTCAAAGACAGCAAGAAGGGTTCATTAAAGATAATCAGGTGTTTCACCAACCTGGAACAACTACCTGGATGGAGCAGGGGACAGTCGTGGTACTGTCTGCATCAGCTTCAGCAAGGATTTTGACGCTCTTTCACAACATTCTCATAGGCAAACTGAGGAGGTGTGGACTGCATGAGTGGAGACCAAGGTAGATTGAGAACTGGCTGAGTGGCTGGGTCCAGAGGGACATTCAGCCAGTTCTCAATCTACCTTGGTCTCCACTCATGCAGTCCACACCTCCTCAGTTTGCCTATGAGAATGTTGTGAAAGAGCGTCAAAATCCTTGCTGAAGCTGATGCAGACAGTACCACGACTGTCCCCTGCTCCATCCAGGTAGTTGTTCCAGGTTGGTGAAACACCTGATTATCTTTAATGAACCCTTCTTGCTGTCTTTGACATCTTTGACCAGATTTAATTCCAGATGGGTCTTCCTTCCTTATCTCATTTCTTTTACTCTGACAATCTCTCAATATTCATTCCAAGTGGCCTCACTGCATCCATCTTCTGTGGAGTTCCTGCCTACACCTGAGTAATGATAGGAATTCTTTATTTGCCCATGTAGGTCCCTTCCCCGCTTTGGCTTTCTTGATCTTCAGAATGCACTGTTCCTGAGCCTAAAAGAATATCAACAAACTTTCTTGGACCCCTCTTCCCTCCAGGACCCTATACTTGCTCTTCCAAGTAGATCCTAAAGATCAAAGTTAGCTCTCCTGAAGTCAATTGACTTACTTGCTCTCTTCTCTCTGATACTGAACTCCACCATCTCATGGTCACTGCAGCCAGGGCTGTCCCCAACTTTCACGCTTCCAACAAGATCTTCCCCATCTGTTAGCATAAGGATGATCAGAAAACCTTGCCTTGTGGGATCCTCCAGTATCTGTGACAGGAAGTTGTCATCAGTCCTTTCCAGGCACCTTTGCTGTGCTGCTTCTCCATTGGATGTCAGGGTAGATAAAGACACCACAAGAACCAAGTCCTGTGATGGTCTGGCTGCTTCCACGTGCCTGCTCAGGTATCCTGGAGCAAACATCCACAGCAGTATCACCCTTATTAGTCTACCCTTTCATCCTAATCCTAACCTGGTCATCATCCTCACAAAATAGAGCTCGATGCCATCCAAGTGTTGTGTCACAGAGAGGTCAACTCCATCACAGCAACTTCTTGCTCTGTCTTTCCTAAGCAGCATGTAGTCCTTCTTGACAGTATTGCAGTCATGTAAGCTATCCCACCATGTCTCTGCAACAGGACTGAGTGACTGCACACAGATTCTATAACTCCTCCTGTTTGTTCCCCACACTGCATGTGTTTACATTTCAGTGTTTCAGTATCCCAGTAGGATTGCAAAGGGATCCCCCATAGTCCTGTTAAGTTACATCTTTGGCTGCTGCGCTGCTTGAGGAATCCTAAGCTTCGTTTATTGGGTGTTCTCGTTTTTCCTTCCAACAATCTTCTTTCTTTAGCTGGCTATGTTCCTACTCCATTTTTAAAGGATGTCCTGCTAATTTTCCATTAAGTTTCAGCGCGCATATATCTACAAAGCCGCCCCTTAACTTCTCAGCTAAGAATCCATTTCCCCTTTGAATAGCTGGACAACCCATTCTTTGCCAACAGTTCGGTATTGTAACAGACTATCAAAAATGAAATTCTGATATTATTTGAGTTTCATAAATAAGGGGGCTAAATGTTATTATTAATGATTTAATAAAAATTATTATTGAGATGATTGTCTGATTGATTGAATGATTGATGAACATGTATCATAAACTTCACCCTCCATTCACTATGTACTGTAGAAGAGATAGGGTATACTACAACTTCATTTATATCTTTAAGAAGACATTTGTAGGTTGGTTTAGAAAAATAAAAAAAAATAAAAAAAAAAAAAAAAAAAAAAAAAAAAAAAAAAAAAAAAAAAAAAACACAACCCAACCAATTATTGAGAAGGAATTTGAACTCTTTCCTGGGGAAAAAAAAAAAATAATAAAAAAAAAAAAGCATGTCGTTTCAATTGAAGGAAATATTTTAGTACAAAATGTTTTGACTAAAATTTGGACTGGTTGCAGACATCCATTATTCAAGTAACCTAAGTCCAGTAATCTCTTTTGACAGTACATTAGTGTTGCTGACATTAATGAACAGCAGAAAGAAGTGACGTTCGTGCAAGTCCTGATAAATATACTACAACCAAAACTTCAAAGCTGTTTCCAGAAATGTGTGCTGCCCTTTCTCTGCTCACTCAATGGCATCTTCAAAGCAAATCCTACGTCTAGACATGTATGCATTGGACAGAACACAAGAACCCCCAGTCCAGTCTCTTCTCCCTATATCTCCGATCTTAGTCTCCTTACCCATTTACAAGTACACCTCGAGACCTAAACCTCCTCCACCATCATCTGCGCGCACATTCGTCATACACTCCCCCACGTCTTCTCCTGTATGCCCTCATCCCCACATCAAGATCTTCTCCATATTAACATCCCACCATCGCCTCGCGATTCGTCCAAACTACATCATTCCACGCTGCCAA
Organism: Malurus cyaneus samueli; assembly: GCA_009741485.1. Lineage (NCBI taxonomy): Eukaryota > Metazoa > Chordata > Aves > Passeriformes > Maluridae > Malurus > Malurus cyaneus. The sequence goes on along the minus strand of VKON01000291.1, from coordinate 170,869 downwards.
CACTCTTCCCGCCCCCACCGCTCGCTGCCCTTACCCCCCGCACTCATATAACTCCACCATCATCGTCTCTCGTATCGACCATCCGCTACCGTGGAACAAACGAGCACTGAGTAAAGATTTGCCATCGTCCCCTTCGGCAAGATTCCAGACCATATATCAGAATGCCAACATGATAACTAGAGTGCTATCTAAAAGTATTTCCAGAATTTCTTCAGTTACGAACAAGGTATTCATCTAGGTACATCAAGTGATCTTATCCTCTCTTTGCGAGAAGACTAGAATATTTTAATAAAGCATATTAATAGTAGTGTTCTAAGTTCTGTTTGGGTTATTTATGCATAGAAATCTTGTCGCGTGTCTGTTCCATCTCAAATACAACACTCTAAAGATATGAGGCCAATGAACTTTATGCAGGCTGAGTTGCCTCTGATCCACCTTCATTCATTTACCAGTAGAAAGGGGCTTATTAGTCCCAGTGCCCCATGATTTCCTTACAATCTTGACAGCAGCTTTTTTCAATATGATTTATCATTGGTATCCCCTACCTGGTAATTCCTTCACAAGAGTAATGAGAACAGGAAGGACTGTGGTGAATAGATTTTAGTCAAGATCTATTCCCCATGCACACTTTTCGTAAAAGGTTCGCCCTATTTCCGTGTGTCATAATGATGTAAGATATAAGAAGAAGAGTAGAGATATATATACA
>VKON01000291.1:154768-170138 GCA_009741485.1 Malurus cyaneus samueli | reverse complement strand
CTCAATCAAGCACGAGCAGCCAAAGATGTAACTTAACAGGACTATGGGGATCCCTTTGCAATCCTACTGGGATACTGAAACACTGAAATGTAAACACATGCAGTGTGGGGAACAAACAGGAGAGAGATCTGTGTGCAGTCACTATCCTGTTGCAGAGACATGGTGGGATAGCTTACATGACTGCAATACTGTCAAGAAGGACTACATGCTGCTTAGGAAAGACAGAGCAAGAAGTTGCTGTGATGGAGTTGACCTCTCTGTGACACAACACTTGGATGGCATCGAGCTCTATTTGTGAGGATGATGACCAGGTTAGGATTAGGATGAAAGGGTAGACTAATAAGGGTGATACTGCTGTGGATGTTTGCTCCAGGATACCTGAGCAGGCACGTGGAAGCAGCCAGACCATCACAGGACTTGGTTCTTGTGGTGTCTTTATCTACCCTGACATCCAATGGAGAAGCAGCACAGCAAAGGTGCCTGGAAAGGACTGATGACAACTTCCTGTCACAGATACTGGAGGATCCCACAAGGCAAGGTTTTCTGATCATCCTTATGCTAACAGATGGGGAAGATCTTGTTGGAAGCGTGAAAGTTGGGGACAGCCCTGGCTGCAGTGACCATGAGATTGTGGAGTTCAGTATCAGATGAGGAGGAAGTATTACAGCAAGTAAGATTGCAACCATGGACTTAAGGAGAGCTAACTTTAGTCTCTTTAGGGCTCTTCTTGAAAGAATACCATGGGAACATCCCTGCAGAGAAGAGGGGTCCAAGAAAGTTTGTTGATATTCTTTAGGCTCAGGAACAGTGCATTCTGAAGATCAAGAAAGCCAAAGCGGGGAAGGGACCTACATGGGCAAATAAAGAATTCCTATCATTACTCAGGTGTAGGCAGGAACTCCACAGAAGATGGATGCAGTGAGGCCACTTGGAATGAATATGAGAGGATTGTCAGGTAAAGAGAAATGAGAAAGGAAGGCCAAGACCCATCTGGAATTAAATCTGGTCAAAGATGTCAAAGACAGCAAGAAGGGTTCATTAAAGATAATCAGGTGTTTCACCAACCTGGAACAACTACCTGGATGGAGCAGGGGACAGTCGTGGTACTGTCTGCATCAGCTTCAGCAAGGATTTTGACGCTCTTTCACAACATTCTCATAGGCAAACTGAGGAGGTGTGGACTGCATGAGTGGAGACCAAGGTAGATTGAGAACTGGCTGAGTGGCAGATCCCAGAGGGTTGTAATCAGTGGCACAGGGTCTAGCTGGAGGGCTGTCACTGGCAGTGTCCCTTAAGGTTCAATACTGGGCTCAGTTACGTTTAAGTTCTTCGCTGATGGCACAAAGCTGGGAGCAGTGGCTGATGCTCCACAGTGCTGTGCAGCCCTGCAGAAGGACCTTGACAAGCTGGAGAGATGGCGAGGAGGAGCTGTCTGAAACTCAACAAAGGCGAGTGCAGAGTCCTGCACCTGGGAAGGACTAGCCCAATGCACCTGTACAGGCTTGGGGCAGACCCATACATTGTCCTTTGAAAGATGCTATGCTTGCTCTATGGTAGTTTAAAGTTGCTGTAGGATAATGCAGATGGATATTAAATCAATGTCTGAAAAACATCAGTGAAAAATTTCTTCTTCCCCACATCAGGGAGCCAGTACAGTATTTTCCTGATGAATTATTTATTTCCATGGGAGGAAGATTTCCTGGTGCAGAAACAACTACTTTAATCCAATTGAATGACTGGTTAACTGTCATCAACAAAAGGTTCTCTAAGTCTGATTTTGCTGGAAGTCAGCTAAAGAAAAACCACAAAAGGAATGTAGGAGTGTCACAGAGTGTGCTGACTTACTCACGGAAATCTTTCACTGAGCAGTGAAATGACATGGGTGATAATACTTGCAGATCTGCACAACCTAAAGGGTAACCATCAACTTCCAGAAAAACTTTGGTTCAGATTTCCCATTAAAGACAACTAGCAAAAAAACAGATATTGGTCAAAGAAACACTGTAAAATAAACCACAGCTAACTAACCAGCTCTCCACAATGCATTGCACTCTCTGAGTCACAGGATCATTACCAGCCCTGGGACATCGTGTGGTCAGTTAAGAGAGACTATGAAGATTGACAGACATTCTATATGGTAACTTTGCAAGTCCACAGCAATCCTTCAGAAGATTGAGAAATGAATTCTTGAGTTTTTACTGTTTATTTAGCACTGGAACTGTAAGGATATATTGCAAAAGTAAAGCCAAAAATGTATGCAACTCAAGGTATGAGTCTCATGCTTATTAACAGCTAAGCTCCAAGTGACCTCAACGTCCTTCTCTCTGAATTTGTCTACATCACATACTTAAGATCTTCTTGAAATGTTTCATATCCTAAATGGAGTATTTTCTGCATGAAAAAGTTAGTTGTTACAAAACAGGGATTTTATTAGGTAAAACTCAGTCACAGAAAGGGTTTTTATTGGGTATGGAAAGCGGATTTGTGTGCAATTTTATGTCTTCCCTGTCCCACTTTTTACCTTTCTGGTAATGAAAAAAAAAAAAAAAAAAAAAGCTAGCACCAAAATGTCCTGCAGTAGCTTCTGAATATGGAAGCCCATAGTAATCTTTCCACATAGTTTTGAAATAAAGAAAACTGCTCATTACTGAGTTAGTTCATAGTCTTCAAAAGTGCTTTCTGAAGTCTCTACCAGGGAAACATCATTAAAAATTCAGTACACAGCTCACTCATCTCATTTGTCCCCAAGTGTGCTGTGCATCTGCTGCTCTGGATAAATTAAAGTATTTCAATTCTTCAAAGAGTGAACTTTGAAAAACACAGAACCTGTTGGTCAAAACTAGAAACATTGCTTTAGTTTAAAGAGATTAAGGGGTAAAAACCTGATTTTTCTTTAAGTAGCTTAGCTTCAAATGATGGTGAGGCTCTACAGGGTGCATGCAAATATAAGAGGATAGTAAAACTACCATCAGGAAAATTATGTTCTTTTTCATATGCAGATTCCTATCCTTAACGTGGCCTTTTAATTAGCTTGATTATAGTGGTGCTTACTTGTTAGTGCCTCAGTGCTTTAATTTAAGAAACTGACTGTGTGTTCATTATAAATTCCTATTTTCAAAGATTTATAAATAAAGCTGAGCAGCAGCAACCACAACAGAAATGAAAGATAAATTTACTTGGAAAGTGTGATGAGAGAAATATCACTTGGGGATATTTCCAAACACTTTCAGCTCAAACTTGACTTCAGCTTGGCACAGTTAACAATTGTGCATGTTACAGATGAGTTCTTCTAGCTTTAAAGTGTAGCATTTTATAGCATTTCTGCTGTTCAGAATATGAAATGCTTAATTAAGAAATAACACCAATGTATGGAAACAATATAATTAGTGTAAGTGAAAAGGTTTTTTGGGAACAAGAGCCTGTTTGTTGAAAGAGTTGGAGAAGAATTGGTGTGATGGTTTGAAAGTAAACTGGTGGGAGAAATGAACCCCATTCATTTACCTTTAGAGAGATTCCAGGTCGGAGTTAAAATTTATTAAAAAGATTACAATAACAGCAATGATACACAGAAAACTGGATCAAACCCACAAAGTAAGAATATATAATTGGCATGTTGGTCAGAGTCACAGCTGCAGCTGAAAGCGCTGGTCCTGTGGAAGTTCTTGTCCTCGTCTGATCTGTCAAGCAGTGGTGTCCCAAATCCCCAAACCCAAAGATCCTATGTGCTTATGTCAGGAGTGCTCAGTGCTTCACCCTGGGTGGGAGTCACACCATGGAAAATGTGATCCCCTGAGCCATGGGGTATTCACAAGTCCTTGATGGTCTCAGTCCCTGCAGCTGCCTGTCCTGCTGTGTCATTGAGGCCATTGTGGCCATCAGCAGAGATGACCCCTCAGGATGGGTGGGCTGTGCGGTGCCCCCTGAGGGAGTTACTCGCAGCTGAGCATTGGTGTGAGGAGAAACAAACCCTGCCCTGCCTTGCAGGGCTGCCTCTTTCTCCTGATCTCATTGAACACCCAGCTTAGCCTGAGGTGTCGTGTGCACTGGGCAGCTCCTGCAAATGACCCCTGGACAGCAGTTCATCAGAAATGACACAGAGGGGAGCAGAAAACACCGTGTGATTACACCCACATGGTGCAAAACTGGCACCCGGCTCCTGTAGCCAGGACAACTGGTAAACATTTTATGATTACTGTACTGAGGAAAATATTGCTTTGTGATTGAGGTTTTGCCTCAGAATTATTGCCAGAAATGTGTTTTAATAAATTCACATACCATAATATTTCAAACACCTGGGAATCTATATATGCACAGTTAACACAGGTGAAGAAAATATTAGGGCTGGCTCAATGGGACAACTCAGTTTGCCGTGACAGCAGAAAGGATTTTAGTGGGAAAAGTGTTTGAAAGCAGGATTGGAAAGAGTCTTCAGGAGTCTCAGAAGGTAAAAGTGAGTAAGGAAGGCTAGCAGAGATAAAGGAGATTTTCAGGTTTGTCATGGTTTAACATTGTTTGGTAAAAAAGCCCTGCAGAGCTGTTCATTCACCCCAGTGAGATGGGGGAAAGAATCAGAAGAGTAAAAGTGTGAGAACTGGTGAGTGGGATGGGGATAATTTGATAGGTAAAAGCTGTGCTTGCAAACAAATCAAACCAAACCAAGGTTCCATCACCACTTCCAATGGGCAGGAAGATACTCGGCCATCTCCAGGAAAGCAGGGCTCTGTTACATGAGACAGTGAATTGGGAAGACAAAGTGAGACATCTTTTTGTCCACTTTTCCTTCTTCTGCTCACATGCTTTTAGCCCCTGAGAGGAGCCATGCAACTTCCCACACATCAGCTCCCTCTCATCTTGACGCTCCTTTCTGGGAAAGGAGAGGAAGCAGGAATGTGCTTGCTACCCAAGCACATTGCTGTGAGGAAAAGGATGAATCAGAGGAGAGTGCCCAAATGACTGGAGCTTCTGCTTCTCTGTGTCAGGAAAGGAGTTGGTCCTTTGGCTCCTGCACCTTCTCTCAGCAGCAGCCAATGCAGGAAGTAGGGATGAGGTGTTGAGTTAGATCGGTTATACCTTGTTGGCTCCAGCTCTCTACCCTCTTCCTGTGGCCTTGGATCAGCTCTGCTGAGGTTGATGAAGGAGCGAAGAGCCATCTGTGTTAAATGACTGCAGCTTTAGAATAGGCAAGTTGGGTACCTACTTGTTCAAAAGCTCATTTGCAACACTTTATGGAGAGAGAAGATTAAATCAGACCATATACTTTAATGGACAATTCAAATCGCCAGCAAGCTGACACAGATTGGATAGCTGTGAGTGATCTGTACCAGAGGCACAGTGGTTCACTTCATCACATCATATTTGTTTGGCTATCTAAAACCCTTTTTTAATTATTTCAGGCAAATGTATTATTTAAACAGAGGAACGTTACTGAATCCAAGATACACAAAGAGAAAACAAGGTTGTTCTGCTGACAAAAAGAAACTTGATTTTCTTCTTATGATAAAGGTGACTCTTCAAGTGCTATGACTTTGTACAGGTGCAATCCAACAACTGTTCAGTGCTCATCAACAAGTTTCAGGGTTTTTAAGATCAATTGATGAGGTCCGTCTGTCAGTGAGGATACTCCAGGATATTTTAGGCAGACTTCAGAGGGAAGACTATTTCACTTACAAAGAAAGGAGTACTGGTGTTTTAACTTACCACTAGCAGCAACCTCAAACTCCTGAATTTGACTTTTGCAACTATGCAAATTCACATTTGCAGGATCTCTAGCTCAATATGCTTTGGTACCTTTGATAGTGGCACCCTGATTTTTCCTTTTTAAAGAACTTTCAGTGGAGAAGTTCAAACTTAGTCCCAAACTTGAAAGAATTGGCTACAATTTCAGTTTCTAAGGGCAAATAGGAAAAGAAGCCTTGGAGCCTAATACACATTGGCTTGGACAGGATGAGGGAGGGCTTAAAAACAGAGAAGACAGCATTTGATAGAATGGCTTTCATCCACAGCTGTCAGCTGCAGTCGCCAGAGGGCACATTCTTGTCCCTGAATAAAACAGAGAGGAAAATAGATGAGACCCTTAGAGAGCCAATTTGTGCTTTAAAGGTATTATGTATTTCCAGGTGAACTATACATAACATGGAGAATGTAGCTAGCACAGGCTTTTGAAGTGCACACCTGCTGAATATTTCATACTAGCTATTCCTCCAGATTGAGCAAGGTGTATGCAAATGGTTTCCAAACTGGTTTTTGACAGGGAGGGCAAAAGCTCTGTGTCATGTGCAGTAATCACAAGGAGGCCTCCTTCTGTGTAAGATCCCACTGCTTTCCCAACAGCTCCTATTTTCTCTCCAGATTTTATCAGCAGTGTGACAGACAAACAGTCTGCTAATAATTTGTTCTTCCACCCTCTCCTCCTCCTCTCAACTATTTTTAAATGGAGTGTGTAATTTCACAGTATTGGATGCTTAATATTATCTGTGCACAACATGAATTGCATATTCTTCCTACCTGCTGGAAGACATTCATTTAACTGGCAGCTGTTGCAAGAATTAAGAGAAATAAGGGCAGAGGAGAGAAACAATTGAAGTTATGTACTGCAAAGGAGGAAAATAAATTAAGTTTTGATTGATGGACAGAAATATGCTGATTATGTGACAGAAATTAAACATTTTCTTCCCGTGATATTCTGCTGCATCCCTCCTCTGACTTTAAAATTCAGTACAAATAAGCAGGATAAAACCACAAAGCATTCACAAAAACTTCTCTCTTGGTCAAATTGGATCTAATAAGAACTTTTGAATGCATGATCTGGGGAAAACATGGGAAAGTGATAGCTACTAAGAGCTAATGTTATGTTTTTAAGAGAAATTTCATGGTGATGTACACTACTAATTCATGGACAGGCATAAAGGTGCTGTGCCACTATGGGCACAAGAAAGAGGCAGAGTATGAGAGCCCCAAGACAGAGCAGGGTTATAATGTTGCTGCATCTGTGGAGTGAGGCAGATTTGTAAATTCTGGATCCAGTGTGATCAAGAAGCACACAGGAAAGTCCAAGCACTCAGCTGCCAGATCCAGCATTTCATGACATGAATGCCAGGATTTTTGGGTGCAAACAGATGAAGTTACAGTTGTAACCTGCATCCATATATTGGGAACAGGGGTAAGAGAGTACCAACATGGGTTTTTTTTGAATGCTTTCTCTGTATATACAAGCAAAAAGCAAAGCGGAATGTTTAGAAAGTCCTTGGGAAACCTAAAATACTATTGAAATTACTAAATATTCACAGCAGCAGAATCTGAGGCTGTACAAAAAGCCATGAATAAGGACAATAAATTTTACAATATTCTCAGCAAAAGTGCAGAAGTTGAGCAGGAAAAGCTTCAATATAAAGGTTTGTAAGTTTAAGTTACACAGGATTGTTTAAAAGTTCTCAGTGGCAAGAAAGAAACACAACAATATGTTTACTGCTAGTTTGTTATAAAGAAATAAACTTCTAGATATTTGAAAACAAAGAGAACAATATCCACCTGCCTTTTTTTCAATATAGAGTCAGGTTTTGTTTTCATCTGGAAAAAACCATGTACTAGGCTCACAATCTTGATTTACCTGAGGGCTTTTAAGAGCTGTGCATGCTGAGTAGACATAACATGAGAGTTGCAAGATCCTTTGTCAATGCCAAGTGGAGAGCTCACAAAGGACTGGCAGAGGAAGGGAAGAGGCTCAGGAAGAGGCTGTTTTAGAGTTTAGGGTGCTGGTGTCTTTCTGGCAGCAGTTCCAAAGACAAAAGTTGGATTACACAAGCCAAATTTGAAGCACCGGGTTTACGTTGAGATTTTTTCCTGCACTTGATGGTTGTCTAGCAAAGTATGAAGAAGGTAAGACCAAATCACTCTTCCCAGCTTCCCTGAAGGAAAGGCTAATGGAGATTGTGAGGAGATGGTTTGTAAAATGCATCTTATATTGGTTTGCATGCCTGGTTCTTGCAGTGCCCCTCAGAGGTGGCTTCTGTGAGATGCTACCAGAAGCTTCCACCATGTCTGGCAGAGCCAACAGTCCCTGGTGGCTCCAAAGATGCGACACCAAGGTCAGTGCAGAAGTGCAGAAGGAGGGACAGAAGGTGCTCCAGACACCAGAGCTGAGTTCCCTGCAGCCGTGGCCCATGTGAGTCAGCTGGCCCCTGACCATGTACATTCCTGGGATGCAAAGATCACCTGACACCCAATTGGAGCAGATGATGCCTAGAGGGCTGTGAACCTGTGGGATACCCATGTAGAGAGGGTCCATGCTCCATGATGGCAGTCTGTCCAAGGGCTCACCCCATAGTAGTGACCCACACTGCAGCTGTTTGGGGAGACTGTTGACTGTGGGATGGCTCACGTTGCACAGTTCACAGGGAGAACTGTTGTTGTGAGATGAAGCTGCATTGGAGAAGTTAATGGAGAACATGGGAGACGTAATCCTGCTCTGATTTTGTTAACAGCAAATTCACTTCATTTCTCTAAGTTGAGTCTGTTTTACCCTTATTTCATTTGGTGAGTGATATCTCCTGTTTCTTATCTCAACCCATGAACCCTGTTGTTAATTTTCTCTCTATCTACTTTCAGAAGGGAGAGTCAGCAGCTTTTGTGGGGCCTGACATCTGGCCTGAGTCAACCCACTGCAGCCAGGCAAGCTCATTCTTTTAGTCTGAATTTTGGCTAGTCCTGATAATCAAGGTTAGGACTCAAAGGAATACTAAGTTTGCTGACAACACTAAATTGAGGAGCTGTATGACTCCCTCAAGGGCAGAGGCCCTGCAGGAGAGAGACCTTGACAAATCAGAAAGATGGGCAGTCACCGATGGTATGAAGTTTAACAATGGCAAATCCCAGATTCTTCACCTGAAGATGTGGCAACTACTTGTATGTATAGAATGCAGAATGAGATACTGGAAATCTGTGCCACAGAAAGGCATCTGAGTGTCTTGGTTGATGGCAAGTTGGACAAGAATCTATGCAGTGCCCTGGCAGCCAGGAGGGCCACCCATGTCTTGGGGGATCAGGCACAGCATACCCAGCCGGGCAAGGGAGGGATTGTCCCACTCTGCCGGCTGGGGCCCTCACCTCAACATGCTGGTGCAGTTTGGGTGCCACAAGTATAAAATAGATACTAAGCTGTTAGAGAGCATTAAAAGTAGGGCCATGAGGATGGTGAGGGTCTCTGAAGAGGAAACCATATAAGGAGAGGCTGAGGTCATAGTTTTTCACTTGGTGGAGACTGAAGGGAGACTTCATTGTACTCTACAATGCTGTTTTGAGAGGAGTTGTAGAGGCAGGTACCGATCTCTTCACTCTTGGGAACAGTCACAGCACTCAAGGAAATGGCATGAAGAATGATTTGGGCGAGGTTTAAATTGGATATCAGGAAAGGTTTTTCACTCAGAGAGAGGTTGGACACTGGAAGAAGCTCCCGGGCGTGGTGCACGCACCAGCCTGACAGAACTCAAGAAATATTTGGACAATCTCTCAGGCACATGGTGTGAATCCTGGGGTGTCCTGCACAGGGCCAGGAGCTAGACCCGATGATCCATATGCATCCCTTCCAACTCAGCATATCCTGTGATTCTATAACTCTATACTTGAGTTGGGAGGCACCTTATTTTTGGACTGGAAGGTACTTGGGCTGTATGCACTGAAGCTTATAGCTAGCTCATGATCATGAACTTCTATACTGATATGTGATTTAAATACTGACACACAATTGAGAAGTGAAGCAGTGATATTTCACTTACATTTTACCCTGACAAGAACTCCCTGTTTATTCAAGGTGAAAATATGCTTTTGTAACCATCTCCTCATATTATCTTCATGAGAGTGAACAGCATTCAGAAATAAAAATAACTGTTGAAGACGCAGTATGTGATGCATACAAATAAGGGATTATAAAAAAAAAAATCAGGTATTACACCAGCTATGAGACTTAAATTTACGCAAGAATTAAGTAAGAAGTTAAGTTATTGCAAATGTTGGTCCAAAGCAGTAAATCAAGATATGTTTTACAGCCCCTGACTGGGAGCCATAGATTGGTATCCAGTGAAACAATGAATTTTTTCCATCACATCTGTTGTTCAGCTTACAGGAGAAAGGAATAAATTAAATGCAGTGCATTTATGCATTTATGTGAGTAAATGTCCAGTATTACCAAACTTGGTATGGAAAAAAAAAAATCACTTATAAAATACGCAGTGTTCCAAATTCAAACCAGAATTTGTCCATAAGAGTTAGAGTAATGACTTCAGTTAGGAGGATTAACTTGTGCCGACGTATGTAACGAAGGAAGGCAAACAGTGGATGTTATTCCCGTAACACAGTATAAGAACCCCAGAAATGTTGTACTCTCCCTCTTAGCTGCAGACTATCAGACCACAATGAACCCTCTGCCAGTTTGTACAGCCACTAGAAGTAAATTTTTTCTTTTTTTTTGGCATGTTAGAGGATGGATGAGCCTATTGTATGAGGAAGATGGAGTTGATAGCTGTTTGCATAGTCTGGACCTTTGTGGGAGCAAAAAGGTGTAAGCTCTAAGCTTATTTAGGAGTGGTGGGCTGTTAGAAAAAAAGATAGAGGGAGATTTCAATTTGCCTATTTTAAAATACCCTGTAGGACACATACGCCAGTAAATGTTGTAAATGTCAATGCTTGATTCATTTGCCTGCAAGAACTGTCAATGAGACACTGTTAGAATTAAGGCCACAGGGGTTTATTGTGCTACTTTCCCAATGTGAGACCAACTCACCCCTGTACTGACAGAGAATTTGTATATGCAGAACTTTCAAGATGGCTTGTAAACTCATCTTCTGCAAATTGAGATGGATATAAAATTCCAGTTTCCTCAATGCTTTCTACAGATTTTTATGGAACACATCCTTGTATCTGAGAAGCCAGAACTGGTCGTGGAAGCAGTTGTAAGACTGAACTGGGAGATTCATCCAAAAACAGCGCCAGAGAGGTCACAAGAGCTGCAGGTAGGTTTGAGTCCACCAGAGCATGCAAAACTCCATGCAGAAATCTGGTGAGCAGTGGCTGGAGTTTCAGAAGACAGGATGTGAGTAGTGACAGAGTTGGCAGTGAGGTATGGAAATTTCCATCTAGGTATTATCTGCACTTCAGATATTCTGTGTAAGGAGAGTGATAGAGAAACTGAATAACTTTAGATATAATAAATACAATTGAATAACTTTCTCGGACAGGGAATGGATAAAAAGAAATCTTCAGGAAAAAAACCTAAAAATGCTGGATTAGAAAACTTGAAAGAACCAATCTGCATTGCTGATAATTGGTTATTGGTTTGGTTTTCAAGCTAAACTTTGACCTTTTAGGAAGAAAACTTAAGAAGCAAATACAGCTAATGAGGACGTAGTAGGACACAAGAAGAATACAAAACCAGTGCTATTCCACCCCTTGAGATGGACTGCACAGAGATGAATGTGATAGTTCAGCCCAGTTATTTACCAAAGACAAATAAAATGCTGTGTGAAGTTTAGTGACAAGAAATAATCAAAGATACAGAAAGCACTCCTCTGGGAAACCGAGAGGATTAGATTTGTTTGCCTTGCAGAGGAGATTAATTACTGTTACTGAACATAATAAATGCAAAAGAGGAAGTAGATGAGAAAAGTATGTTTGCCAACTCTTACAGCAAAAGAATAAAATGACATCCAGTGAAAAAATTAAAGGCAAGAAGTATAAGATTAATTGCAGGACTTCTTTAATGATAACATAAAATTAACCTCTTGAATTGATTGCCACAATATGTGGGCTCATAAGGTTTGGGAAGAGAAATGTATATGGCTAATGAGGCTCTCTGCCGTCACAATAGTGCAAACTGAGAATAACTAGAGATATAAACCAAGGACATCATGGATAACTGGAATATTACATATGCAATCAATCATGACTGGCATTTCTGTTGTCTTCCTGAACACCAAACTGCACTTCGAGTTCTTCGAGTGTGTAATAAAGTGCAAATCACGGTACTGTGTTCTGTAAGAGGAGGCAATCTCTGTCCTGGAGCATGCATAAAGGGTGCACAAACAAACATTGGTACACTGGAGAGTCCAAGGCACTTTGAAAGCCAAAAGAAATTTTGTTAGTGAATGCTAAATGTTGGGCAACTGTCACATATTGAGTTTGCACCCCTGGACTATCAGTGATATCAGGCAAAGTTTGTCAGGTGGCTTTCTCTCAGCCTTTGTCTTTTCTTTTACTCACTTGAAAGGCAAAGATTTTCCAGTGATATCCAGGCAACTGGTGCTGAAAAGACTAAATGAGACAAATACTGAAATCTTCGCTAAGCACCTCTCTTATTTAGGACTGAGCACTTGGGATTGATCATATATACAAAATGTAATGAAAATAATAAAATGTATTTAGTTTTGACAAACACACACACACACACACACCACCACATATACCACATGTCCTAACTAAGAGCTGTAATTTGGTTTAAAAAACTTCTTGCATTATTTCATTCTCTTTTTGACAAAAAGTCAGACTTTGATACTCTGTTCAAAGTGCACAATACAAACATCTTCTGTTGACAAAACACAAAGTTCATTGCTGAATTTTAAATTCTATTTTGTATCAAATTATTTAAGAGGGTAAAATAAAAGTTGGAAATGTTGTTTTAGTACATTGAAACCAGACTGTGGGTGCTTTCTATTTTCCATTATTGTGGTATGCAAGAACCTCATAATCCGTTAATAATTGTTCTTCATGAAAACTGACATAGTAAAAGAAGAAAGGGTGAATTGAAATTTGATACCTTCTTTCAAGGATTGAATTTAATCAAGAGTATAAGACAACCATTACTTGACATTTTTGATAGAAATGGGTTAAGGACAGTGTTATTGGAAACACCAAAAAAGTCTGAAATTTGCCAATTAATCCATCTCAAAATATTTTGTAGTATATCTAAGATGACTCATAGTCTTCCCCAAATTCTATCTAAATGATTGGGAGCCATTTCGTTCATAATTTTGTGGGCCCTTTTGTTTGTGAATCAAATGCAATGAGATGCCTGGGTCTATGAGAGATCTATGAGAGCAGGTCAAAGACATTTCATCCCAGCATGGCAGGAATTTACAGAGGAAATATTACAAAGGTTTGAAAACTATTGCCTTGTTTTCTGTATGGTTGGTAGGCCTATGAAAAAGACCACTGGTTTTACACAGGCTGATTACTCCAGATTGCATATAGTAGTCACCTGTGAAAATCATGCCATTCAGCATATTTGTGTCCAACTTGCATTGGCTTTGGTGTGCATATGTTTGCACTTCCATCCAAATTTTCTCGAAACAGTGGGAGCGCCAACATAAAAGATTTTATTTTTTTTATGGTTGAGCATGATGGATTACTTCTGCAACTCTCAGGGGTTTTTGTTTGGTTGTTTTTTTTAATAAGCATTGAAAATTTAACATGGCAAGAGCCAGGGCAGCACAAAGATTGGTGTTGAGATAGGCAAAGAAATAGTCTTGCTTTGCTTCATTTAATGAAATGCTCATGGAGAGAGTGAAATTATTGTATTGTGTGTTTCCATAACACTCTGTTAGCATTTTAGCCTTACTGACTGTGTTTTTGCTTTAGAGAATGTATATTTTTTTCCTCTCCTGCTGTGTGAAGGATCTATGCATGAATAGTAGACATGCTACCAAAATTATATAACCACAAAGTCCTGTATGTAGTATAAAGCAAATAAACTAAAATAAAAAAAAAGACTTTTAAAAAGAAAGAATTTATCTTTAATCCTTTTCTAGTATAGGTTGATAAAGTGCCTTTTATTGTATAATGCTTCTGTTTCACAGGGACAGCCTCAGGCTCCATGATTTCCCAAGGAGGCCAACGACAGCATTAATGTGCTTGGAAAATCTAACTTCAGTGAAGCATGTGCCAGTCATTCCTCCTGTGCCTATGCTAGCAATGAAGCAATGGCGGCCAAAACCATCCCAACACCTTACACTGAAAGCTTCCTGTTAGCTTCTGATGTGTCTAGGACATTTCCCTCTCATACTGTAAAAGGAAAAACACCCCTGTTCATGTGGAATAAGGATTTATAATGTAAACAGCAGTATGGACAATTCTTCTGAAAAGTGCTCTTTAGTGAATCTATATAAAAATACTTTTAAAAAAAATACTGTTTTTTTACTTCTGAAAGCCTTTTCTTGCTATGTTTTGCTTATGACAGATATTCTTTTTTCTTAATACTAAAAAATTAGGTCACTAATTTCTACGAAAATAATTTTACATTTTAAAAAAGTTTCATTACTATGTCTACAATAAAATTTATCCTGATCTGTTCTAGATGCGATTTAATTTCATGTATGTTTGTGTATTTATATACAATAAAAGGCCACTTTATCAACCTTACTAGAAAAGGATTAAAGATAAATTCTTCTTTAAAAGTCTTTTTTTTTTTAGTTTATTGCTTTATACTACATACAGGACTTTGTTATTATAATTTTGGTAGCATGTCTACTATTCATGCATAGATCCTTCACACAGCAGGAGAGGAAAAAAATATACATTCTCTAAAGCAAAACACGTCAGTAAGGCTAAAATGCTAACAGATGTTATGGAAACACACAATACAATAATTTCACTCTTCCATGAGCATTTATTAAATGAAGCAAAGCAAGACTATTTCTTTGCCTATCTCAACACCAATCTTGTGCTCCCTGGCTCTTGCCATGTTAAATTTTCAATCATTTAAAAAAAACAACCAACAAAAACCCCTGAGAGTTGCAGAAGTAATCCATCATGCTCAACCATAAAAAAAATAAATCTTTTATTTGGCGCTCCCACGTTTCAGAAATTTGGATGGAAGTGCAAACATATGCACACCAAACCAATGCAAGTTGGACACAAATATGCTGAATGGCATGATTTTCACAGTGACTACTATATGCAATCTGGATAATCAGCTTGTGTAAAACCAGTGGTCTTTTTCATAGGCCTACCAACCATACAGAAACCAAGGCAATAGTTTTCAAAACCTTTGTATATTTCCTCTGTAAATTCCTGCCATGCTGGGATGAAATGTCTTTGACCTGCTCTCATAATCTCTCATAGACCCAGGCCACTCATTGCCATCTGATTCACACATACAAAAAAGGCCCCCACACAAAATTATTTTGAACATGAAATTTTGCTCCCCAATCATTTTATACTACGGGTGGGGGAAATTTTCTGTTGGTGTGAAATTTAAAAAGACTTTTTTTTATTTGGGAACATTTTTTTCTTTTTTCTTTTTTCTTTTTTTTTTTTTTTGCCCGTCCTTTTTTTTTTTTATTTTTTTTTTTTTTAAAAAAAAAAAAGAAAAGTGGAAGAAGGGGGG
>VKON01000291.1:141772-152079 GCA_009741485.1 Malurus cyaneus samueli | reverse complement strand
ATGCTTCTGTTTCACAGGGACAGCCTCAGGCTCCATGATTTCCCAAGGAGGCCAACGACAGCATTAATGTGCTGGAAAAATCTAACTTCAGTGAAGCATGTGCCAGTCATTCCTCCTGTGCCTTAATGCTAGCAATTGAAGCAATGGCGGCCAAAACCATCCCAACACCTTACACTGAAAGCTTCCTGTTAGCTTCTGATGTGTCTAGGACATTTCCCTCTCATACTGTAAAAGGAAAAACACCCCTGTTCATGTGGAATAAGGATTTATAATGTAAACAGCAGTATGGACAATTCTTCTGAAAAAGTGCTCTTTAGTGATCTATATAAAAATACTTTTAAAAAAAATACTGTTTTTTTACTTCTGAAAGCCTTTTCTTGCTATGTTTTGCTTATGACAGATATTCTTTTTTCTTAATACTAAAAAATTAGGTCACTAATTTCTACGAAAATAATTTTACATTTTAAAAAAAAGTTTTCATTACTATTGTCTACAATAAATTTTATCCATGATCTGTTCTAGATGGCGATTTAATTTTCATGTATGTTTGTGTATTTATATACAATAAAAGGCACTTTATCAACCTATACTAGAAAAGGATTAAAGATAATTTTTCTTTAAAAGTCTTTTTTTTTATAGTTTATTGCTTTATACTACATACAGGACTTTGTGGTATATAATTTTGTAGCATGTCTACTATTCATGCATAGATCCTTCACACAGCAGGAGAGGAAAAAATATACATTCTCTAAAGCAAAAACACGTCAGTAAGCTAAAATGCTACAGAGTGTTTATGGAAACACACAATACATAATTTCACTCTTCCATGAGCTTTCATTAAATGAAGCAAAGCAAGACTATTTCTTTGCCTATCTCACACCAATCTTTGTGCTGCCCTGGCTCTTGCCATGTTAAATTTTCAATGCTTATTAAAAAACAACCAACAAAAACCCCTGAGAGTTGCAGAAGTAATCCATCATGCTCAACCATTAAAAAAAAATAAATCTTTATGTGGCGCTCCACGTTTCGAGAAAATTGGATGGAAGTTGCAAAATAGGCACACCGAAAGCCAATGCAAGTTGGACACAAATATGCTGAATGGCAATGATTTTTACAGGTGACTACCTATATGCAATCTGGAGTATCAGCTGTGTTAAAACCAGTGGTCTTTTCATAGGCCTACCAACCATACAGAAACCAAGGCAATAGTTTTCAAACCTTTGTAATATTTCCTCTGTAAATTCCTGCCATGCTGGGATGAAATGTCTTTTGACCTGCTCTCATAATCTCTCATAGACCCAGGCACTCATTGCATTTGATTCACAAACAAAAGGGCCCACAAAATTATGAACGAAATGGCTCCCAATCATTTAGATAGAATTTGGGGAAGACTATGAGTCTCTTAGATATACTACAAAATATTTTGAGATGGATTAATTGGCAAATTTCAGACTTTTTTGGTGTTTCCAATAACACTGTCCTTAACCCATTTCTATCAAAAATGTCAAGTAATGGTTGTCTTATACTCTTGATTAAATTCAATCCTTGAAAGAAGGTATCAAATTTCAATTCACCCTTTCTTCTTTTACTATGTCAGTTTTCATGAAGAACAATTATTAACGGATTATGAGGTTCTTGCATACCACAATAATGGAAAATAGAAAGCACCCACAGTCTGGTTTCAATGTACTAAAACAACATTTCCAACTTTTATTTTACCCTCTTAAATAATTTGATACAAAATAGAATTTAAAATTCAGCAATGAACTTTGTGTTTTGTCAACAGAGATGCTTTGTATGTGCCTTTGACAGAGTTCAAAGTCTGACTTTTTGGTTCCAAAGAGAATTGAGAATTAGCATGCAAAGAATTTTTTTAACAAAAATTAAGCTCTTAGTTAGGACATTGTGGTATATGTGGTGGTGTGTGTGTGTGCTGTGTGTGTGTTTGTCAAAAACTAAATACATTTTCATTATTTTCATTACATTTTGTATATATGATCAATCCCAAGTGCTCAGTCCTAAATAAGAGAGGTGCTTAGCGAAGATTTCAGTATTTGTCTCATTTAGTCTTTTCAGCACCAGTTGCCTGGATATCACTGGAAAATCTTTGCCTTTCAAGTGAGTAAAAGAAAAGACAAAGGCTGAGAGAAAGCCACCTGACAAACTTTGCCTGATATCACTGATAGTCCAGGGGTGCAAACTCAATATGTGACAGTTGCCCAACATTTAGCATTCACTAACAAAATTTCTTTTGGCTTTCAAAGTGCCTTGGACTCTCCAGTGTACCAATGTTTGTTTGTGCACCCTTTATGCATGCTCCAGGACAGAGATTGCCTCCTCTTACAGAACACAGTACCGTGATTTGCACTTTATTACACACTCGAAGAACTCGAAGTGCAGTTTGGTGTTCAGGAAGACAACAGAAATGCCAGTCATGATTGATTGCATATGTAATATTCCAGTTATCCATGATGTCCTTGGTTTATATCTCTAGTTATTCTCAGTTTGCACTATTGTGACGGCAGAGAGCCTCATTAGCCATATACATTTCTCTTCCCAAACCTTATGAGCCCACATATTGTGGCAATCAATTCAAGAGGTTAATTTTATGTTATCATTAAAGAAGTCCTGCAATTAATCTTATACTTCTTGCCTTTAATTTTTTCACTGGATGTCATTTTATTCTTTTGCTGTAAGAGTTGGCAAACATACTTTTCTCATCTACTTCCTCTTTTGCATTTATTATGTTCAGTAACAGTAATTAATCTCCTCTGCAAGGCAAACAAATCTAATCCTCTCGGTTTCCCAGAGGAGTGCTTTCTGTATCTTTGATTATTTCTTGTCACTAAACTTCACACAGCATTTTATTTGTCTTTGGTAAATAACTGGGCTGAACTATCACATTCATCTCTGTGCAGTCCATCTCAAGGGGTGGAATAGCACTGGTTTTGTATTCTTCTTGTGTCCTACTACGTCCTCATTAGCTGTATTTGCTTCTTAAGTTTTCTTCCTAAAAGGTCAAAGTTTAGCTTGAAAACCAAACCAATAACCAATTATCAGCAATGCAGATTGGTTCTTTCAAGTTTTCTAATCCAGCATTTTTAGGTTTTTTTCCTGAAAGATGTTTCTTTGTATCCATTCCCTGTCCGAGAAAGTTATTCAATTGTATTTATTATATCTAAAGTTATTCAGTTTCTCTATCACTCTCCTTACACAGAATATCTGAAGTGCAGATAATACCTAGATGGAAATTTCCATACCTCACTGCCAACTCTGTCACTACTCACATCCTGTCTTCTGAAACTCCAGCCACTGCTCACCAGATTTCTGCATGGAGTTTTGCATGCTCTGGTGGACTCAAACCTACCTGCAGCTCTTGTGACCTCTCTGGCGCTGTTTTTGGATGAATCTCCCAGTTCAGTCTTACAACTGCTTCCACGACCAGTTCTGGCTTCTCAGATACAAGGATGTGTTCCATAAAAATCTGTAGAAAGCATTGAGGAAACTGGAATTTTATATCCATCTCAATTTGCAGAAGATGAGTTTACAAGCCATCTTGAAAGTTCTGCATATACAAATTCTCTGTCAGTACAGGGGTGAGTTGGTCTCACATTGGGAAAGTAGCACAATAAACCCCTGTGGCCTTAATTCTAACAGTGTCTCATTGACAGTTCTTGCAGGCACATGATCAAGCAGTTGACATTTTACAACACTTTACTGGGTTTATGTGTCCTTACAGGGTTTTTAAAATAGGCAATTGAAATCATCCCTCTTATCTTTTTTTCTCTTAAAGCCACCACTCTAAATAGCTTAGAGCTCTACACCTTATTTGCTCCCACACAAGGTCAACTATGCACAACAGCTATCACTCTCATTCCTCATACAACTGCTATCCATCCTCTAACATGCAAAAAAGAAAAAATTTACTTCTAGTGGCTGTACAAACTGGCAGAGGGTTCATTGTGGTCTGATAGTCTGCAGCTAAGAGGGAGAGTACAACATTTCTGGGGTTCTTATACTGTGTTACGGGAATAACATCCACTGTTTGCCTTCCTTCGTTACATACGTCGGCACAAGTTAATCCTCCTAACTGAAGTCATTACTCTAACTCTTACTGACCAAATCTGGTTTGAATTGGAAACACTGCGTGAATTTATAAGTGAATTTTTTTTTTTCCATACCGAAGTTTTTGGTAATACTGGACATTTACTCACATAAATGCATAAATGCACTGCATTTAATTTATTCCTTTCTCCTGTAAGCTGAACAACAGATGTGATGGAAAAAATTCATTGTTTCACTGGATACCAATCTATGGCTCCCAGTCAGGGGCTGTAAAACATATCTTGATTTACTGCTTTGGACCAACATTTGCAATAACTTAACTTCTTACTTAATTCTTGCGTAAATTTAAGTCTCATAGCTGGTGTAATACCTGATTTTTTTTTTTATAATCCCTTATTTGTATGCATCACATACTGCGTCTTCAACAGTTATTTTTATTTCTGAATGCTGTTCACTCTCATGAAGATAATATGAGGAGATGGTTACAAAAGCATATTTTCACCTTGAATAAACAGGGAGTTCTTGTCAGGGTAAAATGTAAGTGAAATATCACTGCTTCACTTCTCAATTGTGTGTCAGTATTTAAATCACATATCAGTATAGAAGTTCATGATCATGAGCTAGCTATAAGCTTCAGTGCATACAGCCCAAGTACCTTCCAGTCCAAAAATAAGGTGCCTCCCAACTCAAGATAGGCGAGTTATAGAATCATGGATTATGCTGAGTTGGAAGGGATGCATATGGATCATCGGGTCTAGCTCCTGGCCCTGTGCAGGACCCCCCCAAGGGGATTCACACCACTGTGCCTGAGAGTATTGTCCAAATATTTCTTGAGTTCTGTCAGGCTGGTGCCGTGACCACAGCCCTGGGGAGCCTTCTATCCAGTGCCTGACCATTCTCTCAGTGAAAAACCTTTTCCTGATATCCAATTTAAACCTCGCCCAAATCATTTTCATGCCATTTCCTTGAGTGCTGTGACTGTTCCCAAGAGTGAAGAGATCGGTACCTGCCTCTACAACTCCTCTCAAAACAGCATTGTAGAGTACAATGAAGTCTCCCTTCAGTCTCCACCAAGCTGAAAAAAACTATGACCTCAGCCTCTCCTTATATGGTTTCCTCTTCAGACCCCTCACCATCCTCATGGCCCTACTTTTAATGCTCTCTAACAGCTTAGTATCTATTTTATATTGTGGCACCCAAAACTGCACACAGCATTTGAGGTGAGGCTGCCCCAGCCTGGTGCAGAGTGGGACAATCCCTCCCTTGCCCGGCTGGTGTTGCTGTGCCTGATGCACCCCAAGACATGGGTGGCCCTCCTGGCTGCCAGGGCACTGCTGATTCTTGTCCAACTTGCCATCAACCAAGACACTCAGAT
Source organism: Malurus cyaneus samueli (assembly GCA_009741485.1). Lineage (NCBI taxonomy): Eukaryota > Metazoa > Chordata > Aves > Passeriformes > Maluridae > Malurus > Malurus cyaneus. Next base: position 146,639 of record VKON01000291.1, on the reverse strand, counting down.
GCCTTTCTGTGGCACAGATTTCCAGTATCTCATTCTGCATTCTATACATACAAGTAGTTGCCACATCTCAGGTGAAGAATCTGGGATTTGCCATTGTTAAACTTCATACCATCGGTGACTGCCCATCTTTCTGATTTGTCAAGGTCTCTCTGCAGGGCCTCTGCCCTTGAGGGAGTCAACAGCTCCTCCCAATTTAGTGTTGTCAGCAAACTTAGTATTCCTTTGAGTCCTAACCCTTGATTATCAGGACTAGCCAAAATTCAGACTAAAAGAATGAGCTTGCCTGGCTGCAGTGGGTTGACTCAGGCCAGATGTCAGGCCCCCACAAAAGCTGCTGACTCTCCCTTCTGAAAGTAGATAGAGAGAAATTTAACAACAGGGCTTCATGGGTTGAGATTAGGACAGGGAGATATCACTCACCAAATGAAATAAGGGTAAAACAGACTCAACTTAGAGAAATGAAGTGAATTTGCTGTTAACAAAATCAGAGCAGGATTACGTCTCCCATGTTCTCCATTAACTTCTCCAATGCAGCTTCATCTCACAAGCAACAGTTCTCCCTGTGAACTGCTGCAACGTGAGCCCATCCCACAGTCAACAGTCTCCCCAAACAGCTGCAGTGTGGGTCACTCTATGGGAGTGCAGGCCCTTTGTGGACAGATGCCATCATGGAGCATGGACCTTCTGACATGGGGGTTATCCCACAGGTTTCACAGGCTCTCTAGGCATTCATCTGCTCCAATTGGGTGATCAGGCTGATCTTTGCATCCCCAGAATGTAATGGGCTCAGGGGACACAGCCTGCTCACGCATGGGCGACACGGGCTGCAGGGCAAACGCTCTGGTGTCTGGAGCACCTTCTGTCCCTCCTTCTGCACTTCTGCACTGACCTTGGTGTCGGCATTCTCTTGGAGCCACCGGGACTGTTGAGGCTCTGCCAGACATGGTCGGAAGCTTTTGGTAGGCAATCTTCACAGAGCCCTTGAGGGCGCAAACTGCTAAGAACCAGGCCATGCAAAACCAATATAAGATGCCATTTTACAAACCATCTCCTCACAATCTCCATTAGCCTTTTCCTTCCAGGGAAGCTGGGGAAGAGTGATCTTGGTCTTACCTTCTTCATACTTTGCTAGACAACCATCAAGTGCAGGAAAAATCTCAACGTAAACCCGGTGCTTCAAATTTGGCTTGTGTAATCCAACTTTTGTCTTTGGAACTGCTGCCAGAAAGACACCAGCACCCTAAACTCTAAAACAGCCTCTTCCTGAGCCTCTTCCCTTCCTCTGCCAGGTCTTTGCTGAGCTCTCCACTTGGCATTGACAAAGGATCTTGCAACTTCTCATGTTATGTCTACTCAGCATGACAGCTCTTAAGCCCTAGGTAAATCAAGATTGTGAGCCTAGTACATGGTTTTTTCCAGATGAAAACAAAACCTGACTCTATATTGAAAAAAAGGCAGGTGGATATTGTTCTCTTTGTTTTCAAATATCTAGGAAGTTTATTTCTTTATAACAAACTCAGCAGTAAACATATTGTTGTGTTTCTTTCTTGCCACTGAGAACTTTTAAACAATCCTGTGTAACTTAAACTTACAAACCTTTATATTGAAGCTTTTCCTGCTCAACTTCTGCACTTTTGCTGAGAATATTGTAAAATTTATTGTCCTTATTCATGGCTTTTTGTACAGCCTCAGATTCTGCTGCTGTGAATATTTAGTAATTTCAATAGTATTTTAGGTTTCCCAAGGACTTTCTAAACATTCCGCTTTGCTTTTTGCTTGTATATACAGAGAAAGCATTCAAAAAAAACCCATGTTGGTACTCTCTTACCCCTGTTCCCAATATATGGATGCAGGTTACAACTGTAACTTCATCTGTTTGCACCCAAAAATCCTGGCATTCATGTCATGAAATGCTGGATCTGGCAGCTGAGTGCTTGGACTTTCCTGTGTGCTTCTTGATCACACTGGATCCAGAATTTACAAATCTGCCTCACTCCACAGATGCAGCAACATTATAACCCTGCTCTGTCTTGGGGCTCTCATACTCTGCCTCTTTCTTGTGCATAGATGGACAGCACTTTATGCCTGTCCATTGAATATATTGTACATCACCATGAAAATTTCTCTTCAAGAAACACTAAACATTAGCTCTTAGTAGCTATCACTTTCCCATGTTTTCCCCAGATCATGCATTCAAAAGTTCTTATTAGATCCAATTTGACCAAGAGAGAAGTTTTTGTGAATGCTTTGTGGTTTTATCCTGCTTATTTGTACTGAATTTTAAAGTCAGAGGAGGGATGCAGCAGAATATCACGGGAAGAAAATGTTTAATTTCTGTCACATAATCAGCATATTTCTGTCCATCAATCAAAACTTAATTTATTTTCCTCCTTTGCAGTACATAACTTCAATTGTTTCTCTCCTCTGCCCTTATTTCTCTTAATTCTTGCAACAGCTGCCAGTTAAATGAATGTCTTCCAGCAGGTAGGAAGAATATGCAATTCATGTTGTGCACAGATAATATTAAGCATCCAATACTGTGAAATTACACACTCCATTTAAAAATAGTTGAGAGGAGGAGGAGAGGGTGGAGAACAAATTATTAGCGACTGTTTGTCTGGTCACGACTGCTGATACAATCTGGAGAGAAAATAGGAGCTGTTGGGAAAGCAGTGGGATCTTACACAGAAGGAGGCCTCCTTGTGATTACTGCACATGACACAGAGCTTTTGCCCTCCCTGTCAAAAACCAGTTTGGAAACCATTTGCATACACCTTGCTCAATCTGGAGGAATAGCTAGTATGAAATATTCAGCAGGTGTGCACTTCAAAAGCCTGTGCTAGCTACATTCTCCATGTTATGTATAGTTCACCTGGAAATACATAATACCTTTAAAGCACAAATTGGCTCTCTAAGGGTCTCATCTATTTTCCTCTCTGTTTTATTCAGGGACAAGAATGTGCCCTCTGGCGACTGCAGCTGACAGCTGTGGATGAAAGCCATTCTATCAAATGCTGTCTTCTCTGTTTTTAAGCCCTCCCTCATCCTGTCCAAGCCAATGTGTATTAGGCTCCAAGGCTTCTTTTCCTATTTGCCCTTAGAAACTGAAATTGTAGCCAATTCTTTCAAGTTTGGGACTAAGTTTGAACTTCTCCACTGAAAGTTCTTTAAAAAGGAAAAATCAGGGTGCCACTATCAAAGGTACCAAAGCATATTGAGCTAGAGATCCTGCAAATGTGAATTTGCATAGTTGCAAAAGTCAAATTCAGGAGTTTGAGGTTGCTGCTAGTGGTAAGTTAAAACACCAGTACTCCTTTCTTTGTAAGTGAAATAGTCTTCCCTCTGAAGTCTGCCTAAAATATCCTGGAGTATCCTCACTGACAGACGGACCTCATCAATTGATCTTAAAAACCCTGAAACTTGTTGATGAGCACTGAACAGTTGTTGGATTGCACCTGTACAAAGTCATAGCACTTGAAGAGTCACCTTTATCATAAGAAGAAAATCAAGTTTCTTTTTGTCAGCAGAACAACCTTGTTTTCTCTTTGTGTATCTTGGATTCAGTAACGTTCCTCTGTTTAAATCATCTCTTCTCTCTTTGAAGCACCTTGGACAACAGACATGGAATACAACTTTACTTTCAGAAGTAAAAAGAGACTTCTCTTGCATGTATCAAAAGCAGAAGTGTTCAGGAGACAGGAGTCACTCACCAGTCCTGGCATGGAATATCTCTCTGACTGTGCTCCCTTTGCAGCATGTGATCACCGCTCGCACGGTTAGGTCAGACCTAACACAAAATGGGAATCTCTTCAGACTTTTGCAGAGGTTTGTCAAGAATTTTTAAGATGTCCTGGGGACATAATATATGATGGAAACCAAATCCAGAATGCCTGCAAACGAACTGTCCCGGAACATGAAGTTCATGAAGTTCACACGTGTACTTGGCCATCAGACTCAGAAACCTCAAAATCCATCAAATGCTATGAAGAGCTGCTTGAAGTCTGCTTGTGTGAAGTCCTTCATGAAAGGGAAGGGAAACCACTTCATCTGAGAAGTTACAACCACCACGAAGTCCTCTCTGGAGAGCCCAAAGGCCAAGCAGAGCCTGAATAAGAAAGCTTTGTACTAATAATAATTCAGGCTCATAATGAACTAAGGTTATTTCTTCTGTCATGGCTGGAGCAACAAGGCAAAAATAAACATCCTGAAGTTTGAGAATTAAACCAGGTTTGTTTTCAGAAGCAATGTTATGATTTCAGAATTGGTCATGGCCTTGAACTTGAAAAGACACATTTTATGAAGCCAGGACGGGTCTGGGATGGCTGTTTTCCTTCCTGAAAAAGATTTTAGAAAACGGTAGGTAAAAGTACCAGGGGAAAGTCCATGTCTCTTGACATGCTCTCAGTCACAGGTTATAAAGAGCAGAGCAATGAGCAGCATTTGCTGTGTCCTTCTCTGAGGGAGTATTGTTACACAAGGCTGATTTTCAACACAGAGGATGAGGATCTCATTGTGGAGGTGAAGCACTTGAGTGCAGGTTTCCCCTGACTGGATCTCTGCAAGTTGCTCTCAGATTGGATAAACAAGGCAAGTGCTTCATTTGAATTTGTTCCCCAAAGCTCTGTACCCCTCTAAAGACAGATCTTCCACTGTATAGGATTAAGCCTTTAGACCTCGAGTTCCACCTGCTCCAGTCTGAAAAGTCCCTCGTCTAGAGCGACTGATGTTGTACACACAATAGGAATACAGACAGGGAAGAGACAAAATTTGTAGTGGCCCTCCAAATTTGCGTTTCATTAAATGAGCCTATAACTTCCTGTACCATAGAGATACCATCTAATTCTGGGTGATTTAAAATGATTTATTA
>VKON01000291.1:126076-141747 GCA_009741485.1 Malurus cyaneus samueli | reverse complement strand
CTGTGTCCTTCTCTGAGGGAGTATTGTTACACAAGGCTGATTTTCAACACAGAGGATGAGGATCTCATTGTGGAGGTGAAGCACTTGAGTGCAGGTTTCCCCTGACTGGATCTCTGCAAGTTGCTCTCAGATTGGATAAACAAGGCAAGTGCTTCATTTGAATTTGTTCCCCAAGCTCTGTACCCCTCTAAAGACAGATCTTCCACTGTATAGGATTAAGCCTTTAGACCTCGAGTTCCACCTGCTCCAGTCTGAAAAGTCCCTCGTCTAGAGCGACTGATGTTGTACACACAATAGGAATACAGACAGGGAAGAGACAAAATTTTAGTGGCCCTCCAAATTTGCGTTTCATTAAATGAGCCTATAACTTCCTGTACCATAGAGATACCATCTAATTCTGGTGATTTAAAATGATTTATTAAATATTAGGTTTGTAGATACTTCTCCCTTCAATTTCAAACAAACAACAGGAAAATGCCTGTGGTTTTTTATTACCCTACCCTCTTTACAGCCTTTTCCTTTGTTAGATTTTCTAGGGAATCACGAATTCAAGCTAGAGCTCATTCTGTCAGCTCTTGAAAACAAGAACAGAAACTACTCTAAATATTTTGCCAGAGACATGCATTCGCATAGCAAAACATTGTCAGCAAGACTAAAAATTATTCTAAATTAAATGTCATGATTCAAAGATCTCACTAATAGTAATAAACTTCTTATGACAAAGTTGTGAAATTGGACAAGATGTCTTAGGTAACAGTCTGATTAATAAGACACTTGATTATTGGCACTAATTACAGCCATTCAGTGTCATCCATAACACTTTTACTGAAACTGATTTCAGAACTAATGTCAGCATTACTAGCACTGTTGTAATTCTCCTTCTGCACCAAATTCATTAGAAAGGCTCCCAGATTTCATGGCCAGAAAGATCTCCCTCTGTTGATACACGTTGCTATAGTGTGAAGTTTGTTGGCTGTACATAAAGAAGGCTTCTAAGTTTCTTAAGGTTAGAGTATCATATATTTAATTGGTGGAAGCATGCTTAAAGCCTTAATTAGACATCCTTTTACACGAACTGTTGAATTCAGAAAGCATAAACTAAACATTAATTCATATGGTCTGAGAATTTATTTAATCTAACTGCAGGAGCAGTGGGAGAAGACCCCCAAGTCTGCTCTCTGAACATATCACACTCCTCTGAATATTGCATTTTCAGATATATTTCTTGGTAGGGTTGCCCAGTTTTTTCCATAGCATAAGGTTCTTAGCAAATGAAATTCCTTTGCAAATATTTCTGCTTGTTTATTTGTCTTTATAGATTAATTATCCTGCATTGTCAGAAAAATACTCATAGTGATAGAAGACTATAAGTATCTCAATTGGCACCTTTTTGAAGTTAGAAAAGCTTAGAAGAAAAAAAATGTCAGCCTAATCCTGTCCCACTTGAAAGCTGAAGAAAACTTAAGAATTTTATGTGCTTGCCTGCTCCCTCCTGGGTGTTTCTGTTTGTTCTTATTTATATTTTGATATGAAAATTAGGTTGCTTGAGAATTTTTTTGCAAGTGTTTAACCAAGATACAGTTTCTTAAAAAATCCCACCAAAATGAGAGATGGAATGAAGGTTAAATTTTATGGTTCAGATTTCAAGTGTTGAGCTTCATATCTCAGACATAAGTACAATGAACAGGCATGAGATACAAATGAATCAATTCAGGAGGTACTGAAATGCAACTGAGGAAAAATATTTAACAACATAAAGCAGCAGGGCACAAGGAAAAGCAGGCAGGACAGTTTGTGAAGATGGTTTGCCTTTGCATGAGTGAGGTATAGTCATGTTGACTGTAAACTCTTTAACAAGGAGGCTGCAGGTTAATTTATGCTATGACTGGAAAAGGCCCAATCTCCCAAAAATCAGATAGTTTTGATCTAAGCAGCTGACTTTGAAGAACAGGATGCCAGGGCAGCCTGGGCATCAGTCACTTGTTGCATACCCCAGCATTTTGATGAAGCCATGATTTCATGATCTTCAGCCTGTATTTCTGTTGGTATCTGAGATAAATAGACTAGGTCTTGTGAACTACAAGTCCTTCCATCTGAGTTATAATACTGTCATTTCGAAGTTGTTTAAGCAGCTTTTGATCACAGCTCTTCAGCTCAGACAAAGGCTGGATCCAGTACTTCAGTACCAGTTCAGGTTTCTTCAGAAGCACAATGATGGAAACCCATATCTGTGCAGAAGGAAAAATGCCACCTACTGAGTTATGATGAGGTTTTTTCAGCAATCTCATGGTTTCAACTGATATTTCCATTTCAATAGTGAACACGTGCCGTTCTACAGAGCTTGAAAACTGGGGAAAGCACAAACCTCAGCAAAATGTTTACTCTTCCCCCAGGTGGACTCTGAATTTAAATGAGATGAGAAGCAAGCTATAAACTTTGCAATGGTTGATTTATAACAGGGGACAACAATGAGTCATGAATCAGAGACTGTTTTAATTGATTTTGCATACATCATAAACTACAGAAAAACTGATTAAATGGCTTGTAGAAGGCTTTATGAGTGAATTTCATTCCAGAGTTGTTCAAGTCTCTATTCAGGGACATAAAAACATACAAAAGTGCATGAGAAATAGTTTTTAAAATTAAAAAATAAAAACAGTCTTGGAGGTTCTACAGGTAGCAGGAATCTTGAAAGTCATCCTGCATGCAGGATAAGGGAACGTGAAAACTACAGAAACCCATTAATCCTGGCACAGAGAATTTTGGCAGAGGGAATCTTAGATGGTATTGAAATTAATTTCAGTAGCTTGCTATTAAGATATCCAAGCACTCTTGAATATGTCATTTTTTATTACTTTCTCTTCAATCTTTTTGATTTCTCCTGGCTATTTTCTGTTCCATCTCTCCTCTGAACTCAGGACAGGTGTAAGAGCTCAGTGCAATCAAAGATGGGTAAAGATATATAGCTGAACTCAGGTGAGACCCTAATAGCAGTTGGCATTTAGTGGCAGCTGTTACCTCTGCCACTTACGAGGTGCAACAAAGCTGAAAATTAGTTTGAATCTAGGGAAAATAAAGGTTTCACACAATGCCACAAAGAATTCTTTGGAAAAGACTTTCTGCTGGATCTTTGGCTCCCTAGTAAGCGGTGCATGGTTTATAACTCATCCCCGGGTGAAGGTCTGGATCCATGGGTTCATCAGTTTTGAGTACATCTGCTCCTTGTAATTACCTTTTTATTTTATATACTTCATCTGTATATTAATTGTGCTGTATGACACTGTTAAAGACATGTTGAATCACAGAGCAAATGTCACAGGATTGTGAAATTGGAAGGAACATCCTGAGATATTGCAGCCTGTCTTCTGTTTCATTGTGCAGTGCTTGCTATTTAGAAATGTCATCAAGCTATACCTTAAAAACATATTTTTAATTCTGTACAACTTGTGCTTTCAAATCACAACCTTAAAAATTTAAAACTTACTTATATTTCCCAGTCTAAAATATAATCTTGATTATTTTGCTTCCAAATGTTGTTGTAACGTTATAATCTTGTTTGGTTTTGGTTTGGGTTTTTTTTTTAAGATGTTTTCCAGAGAGGTGGAGACTGTGTAACTGGGGTTATGTTTTGAATTGCTGAAGTCTTTCAAGAAAGTATGATGGTGGTCAGGGGATGGTCTCACAGACACCTATGAGTCCTGTAAAAAGGTGAACAGCTTCTGGAGGAGAGAGGCTCCTGCCACCACAGCAGGACCGAGGAGGCTCTGCCACTTTTCACCATGTTTGGTAGAAGCCTGTCAGCATGTCTGCATTAACTATAAGATGTGCTTTTTTTTCCACATGCCAGCAAAAAGATATGTAAAGCATGCACATGGGACTGCAAGGGGCCGGTGGGAGAGGCGGGGCATGAGAGGAAAAAGAAGGGATGAGGAGGCAGGAGGAGGTAGGCATTGCAAGAGCCTCAGCAGATGTGATAGAAGGGAAAACTGAGGTTTAAAATTGAGGTTTAACAAGTGTGACATGGGTACTGTGCAAATGAAATGGAAGGAAACAAACCTCTAGGAGATGGATCCTTTTGATAGGCTGTTTAATCTTGGGGAAAACGTGCATCTTGAGCAGTTTTCTAAGATTACTTAATCAACACAAGCAATCATGTTTATCCTTAGTTTTCATTTCTCTAGGCTCAATAAAGAATGCCTTTCCCTTATTTAGTAATTGTCTTTTGGCAATTGTGAGACTTTCTTATCTATGGTACACTTCCATATGTTTTATGGTGAAGCAGGGAAGCTGGCAAGTGTCCCTCCTTTGGAGGGAATATTATATTGGTATCTTGGGTTGGGAATCAGAACAGCCTTAAGAAAGCAGGGACGTTAATTAACATTCCCGTTTTCTGCTATGAAGTAGAGTGGTTTTTTCTACTTCTTTCTCATGCTTCCTGTTAGAATTCCTTGGCTGCTCAGGCTGGAGTTGCTTGTTAGATGTTATTAGAGTACACATCAAAAAAATAACATTCCTGTTACAACAATTTTGTTAATCTTGTGGAAATGACATCCTTAACAAGATAATTTTGGGCTATAACTGTACAGTCACAACTATGATTACCTTTTGATATTGTGCTCTTAATTCCTATTCTAGGCATTGGATTTTATTTAGGGTTATATCAGGTTTTTACCGCAAGACTTTATAATAAACACTCAGCACCAAGCAAATGTAGATGCCACAGCTGAATCTATCTGTTTGTCTAAATTTCAGGTGATTCCTCTTAACTGATAGGTGAAAGTCCTATTTAATGTACCTGAAATGAAATATTCTACAGATCAAAGTGCGTTCCTTTTAAAGGTTTTTTTTCCCCCGGTGAAAAAGATTAGCATTAATTCATATTAATTTTAAAACATCATAAAATGTCTTTTCCTACAAAGAGGACATAATAATAACTAACATTTAATGTCATTCTTCTTTGAATAAAACAGCATTCTGAAGCCATAATTTGTGTTGAAATCTATTAAGTACACAAAAAAAACCAAAAAAAGCCCTAGCAAAAGGAGTAGGAAACAATAAAGTCAGCCTTGGACTATACTAACCCAAATAGTTAATCTGCTCTAACCATTTAAAATTCACTCGGTTGGTTTGCCAGAGATGACTGTTAGCACAAATGAAGGGACTCTGTTTGCAAGTTGATACAGGTACCCTTTCTCTTGGGCCAAATACCAGATCTGGCCATTTAATTAAATAATTCTTCTGCTGAACTCAAAAAAGCCTGGTTTAGTTTGATTACACATATGAGACCAGTTATTCAAGGACCTGAGCTCAGACCTGAAAATGAAATTAAGCCTGTTGGACAGATTCTCACTGAAATAGATATGCACATGTCTCTGGCAGTGCAGGCCTCTTCTCAGTCCAGCAACAAAAGGGCACTTAAGGGAATAGGGAACGTTCTGCACGACGTGATTTAACAGCACAATCCCTATTAACTTTAATGAGAGTTGCACAATTAAATCTTCACACAATGTGCTAAAAATTACTCTTTCAATTTAATGAATAAACTAATAGGTCCACTTTAAAATGTGAAAGGATAAGGTAGGTGAATAATTTTTGGAAAAAAAAAGTCAAGACTTAGGTTGATTAGATGCTTAAGAAGAGGGGACAAGTTAAATGTGTAGTATGAATCTTGTTGAACTAGACATTAGAGTTAGAATCTTGTTGTACATATAATGTGAATCTCATAATAGAAAAACAGAAGGCATGAAAGGTTTGTATTTTTTCACTGTGAATCAGGTAAATAACTAGGTTGCCTCCATTTCAACAGCTTGTGTAGAAGGATGTCTAATTAAGGCTTTAAGCATGCTTCCGCCAATTAAATATATAGTACACAAACCTCAAGAAATTTAGAAACCTTCTTTATGTACAGCCAACATACTGTAGCAAAAAAATAACTTCTCTTCCTCCTTTTTATTTGGACAAGTTGTAGACGAGGAATGAATTCCCACAGTGATAAATCATAATTAAGAATTTCGTGTACTTCTCTGAAATACAGTGGAAAGCCAAAACAGGCTGTGGATCACTAGTAATTTTCACTCAAAATACAATAGTCAAATTTACCAGTGGACTACTACATTCTGTGGAAACCCCTAATCCACAGCTGGGCCTCAAGTACAAGGAGTAATTACACTTTGATTTTGTTTTAATGCAGCTCTATATTGAATGTAATTATATTGACAGTAAACATATATTGTATTTACAGACAAACCATATTTTTATGTATACAGCCATATCCGTGTATAACGAAGAGGCTTCACTGGTGAATTTATTCATGGTCAAACTTAACATCCAAATCCTGTTCTCCCGAGTCTGTGTTTGGAGAACAGCAACAAAACCATACAGACTGCCCACATAATTGAAATTCTAACACATTTTTTTCGCTTAAGTTTGAGCTTGTTCGCTACCAAGAAATTTATGGAAGAAAATATAACACTCTTCCAGTTCTTTAGTGTCCTTAAAACTTGACCACACTTTATATGATTATATGAAGGCATGAAGTCTTGCCGATTACTCTCAAAAACAGCTGAATGGGGAAGAAGAGGAATCCTAGAAGATAAGGGCTTAGACGAATGAAAATACCAATACTTTCACATTTGGTATTCTGCAAGACACAGTGAAATTTGTTCTCTGATCCCTCTCTTGACCGTCACGCTTTACAGTCTTCCCATTTCATAGCCTTTCTCATCAGAAACAGACTCCTGCAGACCTGTGAGAAAACAACACTCCTTTTTCCAAGATAGAATATATTCAAAGCAGCACTCTTGTATGGGGTGTCCAGTGAACTGTCTTGGTAACCTGAAAGTCAATAAATAACTACTCCTCTCTGGTGTATGAAGTGGAGTGGAACCTGAATGTCACCTCTTGCAATGGAATTTTCTGGATGCCCGTACCAAGATATTTTCTGGATGCCTTTACCTTTCCATCAGCCTTAGCTGTGACTTTAGCACTTCAGTTTGCAAATGGTGTTGAATGAGGCTGAAAAATGATTATCAGGCATCAAATATGGATGGTTTTACTGAATTCAAGATCTCCTGTGAACTTCCTGAGCTGGCATACAGCAAGTAAAAACTGCCACTGAACAATTTCATAGTGAATCTCTCACACTAGGATACAAGAAACAGTGCATGAGCCTTTCAGTTCTGTTTTTTCTCTAAGTGCTCCAATTTTTGCAATAGAGAATATTATTCTGAATTGAGTCTAAGTGAGGGTAGGTGGCCAAGAAGCAGATATATAATGTGTCACCTCAGCAGAGGTGATCTTCAGGAAACAAAGTAAAGTAATAATAATAAATTACTATAAAATAAAAAAGTGGTACATGCTGATGGGGCCACTGCAGATATGTGATGAGAACTGATGGCAGAATCAGTACAAAGGATTTTCTCAGAACATTTTCTGATGCCAAATATAAATAAGAAACAGACAAACTGAATGCCAAAAATGCATTCTTGATTCATTCCAGAAGAGCATTTGGGGTTCTGAGATGACTGTATATTTATCTGTGATGGGAAAAATTATACACTAATTGGAATGAAAAGCAAGAATTTTAAGTGACATCTAAAATTTAAATGACAGGAAAACTTTTTCTAGAATTTTTCTGGTAACTTTTATCCTATAAATGTGAGTTCAGAAATGGATTGATGGTACCCTGTTGCACTCTAAAACTCTTGCTGCTAGACTAAATCATCATCCTTTGGGAATGAAGTCAAAGTTCAGGTGAAAATTCAGGCACAGAACCTGAGCTGCCAACTGGGACGAGCCACAGGTCTTATACTGGAAATGGGATCTCCAGCTGTAAAGTTCTGGAATCCAAGTAAAAAAAATTCCATATTCACAGGGAAACTGAGCCTGTTAATATTACTTACAGTGGATCACTCAGGATAGAGTTTAAATAAATACTCTGTTGTGCAATAAAACTATACCTTTAAACTCATCCCTGTAGGGTATTTGCCATGCCTCCCAGTCTTTATTATTGGCATTCATAAAACACACAAAAGCCAATTAGAAACTGCTGATAAGATATGGTTTAGGCTATATTAAAACCAGAACAACTTTAATTTGGGAATTTTTTGGTTGTTCGTTTCCTTGGTTTGTTTTGTAACACAGGAAGTGGTCTGAGGGACGACTGAATTTGGAACAGTTTGCATTTTCACAACATGACTACGTGGCTGATGGTACAACTTCAGCAAAACTGCAAAGCAGAAGTTGCATTTAGTGTTCTGTGTCTCCTCAGATTCCTGGTTTTGGATAATCCTGCAAAGATAATGATTTTGTGGTTGTATTAATTCTGAAAGGCATTGAGATTTGACTAGTTCTTGTGGCACTAAAAGTTATGTTTATGAGCTGAATTACCCACCAATATTCTAAATTGATGTAAAATAGATAGATAAAGAACTCAACTTCAAGCTAATGTTTACTCAACTATTTGAATCAGTTTTCCCTGAGTGCAACAATACAGATATAATCGCTGTTTTTGCAGCATGGCTCTTTCTCCCCATTCTCCCATGGTATCAAAAGGAGGATCCAGTGGTCACAACTATATCAGAGGCTCTGAAAATGTTGCTGACCTAGGGTTAAGATTAATGATGAGATTTGGAACAAGTCAGTGTCTCAGTGTCCTCTCCAAGCCTGTTAGAATTTGGAGCAGAAGCCACAACACAGAAATAAATAGAAGCAAAAACCTCATGGTATTTTACTGGCAGACTATTGCCACTTACACATTTGGAATAAACAGCCATGTTCTGCAGCAGTGCTTTCCCAGATGATTCATCATTTGTGCCACAATCATGTGGTGCTAGGATAACAAGTCTATGCCTGGCTATACATGCACGTGCATCCAGTACTCAAACATTCCCTTGTCAAGAGTTGTGTTCCATCGCTCATCTCCACTGCATGGTGTAAACATCAGTGTGATCTGGCAGTGCAGACACTTGCACTCGAGCCAGTATCACCAAACTCAACCATCCAGGTGAACTCTGTCGTGGAGATTTACAGTGAACTGCCTGTTGTGATCCTGCCTTGGGCTGTCAATGTCCCATCTGACATTGCAGATCAGAGAAGTTTTCTCAGAAACCAGAACATTACTGATTTTTTTTTTTTTAATTCAGGAAGCCTTTCTGTTTCCAGTTCCATACTCTAGCACTCACAACAGAGATTTGTGTATAAGCCTGTTTGTGAGGATGCATATTATGTGAAGGGAACCCAGATTAGTAATCCATTTTTTCCTGCTGAGGCCATCTTTACTGAAATGTCTCTGAGCTGCCCACAAATCTGTTACGAAACACTGCAAGTTATCTATTTCTTTTATAAATGAAGCATTTATAATGACATCCATATAACGTTTTTCTTAATCTTTTATCATACTCTCCTTAGCAAGTAACTCTTTGGGGCCATTTCTCAGCTATAGAATGGATCTATTTCACATTTCATGTAGGGTTATTAAGAGCATTACTTTTCTTAGACATTGGTTTATTGATGTCCTAAAGGTTCCTCCTCAGCACATCTTCTAGATACTCAATTCAGCAGAAGATCTGTCTTTTGCACAGCTTAAAAATGTTTTAGGACCTAATTTCATGCTGTCTGCTGCTTCTGCCACAATATTTCTGATCCAGTCACCTATTTCTTTTTCCAGGGGGGAAAGAGCTAAATCTTTTCTTGGGTTAAAGAGCTAAATCTTCACTGGTATTCTGATGTTCATAATTCCTTGTTATTTTCATATCAATTTCTCCCTGTTGTTTGCAATTTGCTTCCTATTTTTCAGGTTAGGCTGAGTAAAGGTGATACTTGTTAACACGAAGGGGTCAGCAGAGGTATGTAGAGAAAAAACCCCTGTAAATCAGATCCTGTACAATCTTCCATTCAGGCACCTAATCTTCAATAGCAATAACTGCTTTTTATCTTGCTATCTTGGCCTCTCCTAAGGAGACATTTGCAATCACACTGAAATTGAGCTGAACTATCTGTACCCATTAGCGATTAAGGGTGATAAACCTGCACTGAATTCACTCTGAATTTAACCTGACTGAGTACCAATAAGTTGCAGTTTCCTGCTGAAAGGCAGCTGGTGGTTGCATCACCTTTTCTGAGCTACCTTTACTTAGGGTGAAGTGATTTGATAATTTAGATGACAAATAATTGGAATAGAATAATTGAAGGATACGTAGCCTAAAGTTAATGAGAAATGTGTAAGGTACTATGAAGGTACTTTTTGCAGAAAGGCTTTAAAAAAAATATGCCCCTGCTGTCAAAATAAACAGATATACACAATAATTAAAGAAAAAATGTATATACTAAAAGTAATTCTGGAATGAAAGACATTAAAATATCTTTTTGCATGCCATTGTTGACAAACCTGTTGCTGACAATAAGACAGCATTTCCTCTGAAGTGGTAAACTGATGGTATAAAAACCACAAAGATGATTGGCAATAATATTTTGTTTGGAGATTGATATGCTGCATTGAAGAAGTCTACTGATAATAGAGGTTTATCCTTTGCAGAAGAGAACAATTTTATACTAGCAATATTATATATTTTTGAAAAAGTCATTAGTTTGAGAGAGGATTTAAGAGAACATGATCTTCTTGTTTCAGAAGAAGTAATAAAGTATCTATTATATCTATTCAGAGGGTAACATTCTGTAACCAGTCAGTTTTCCAGCAGGGAAATTCTATCATTACGATCATCTTTTAAGAACAAAATTTTCAGCTTCCTGGCTTTCAGCATCTGAGTGCATTTTCCTTCCCGAATTTCTCTGTACATTCTTGCCAGTCACACTAACTAACCTGCCTCTTTTATGCTGGTGGAGAAATCTCTGTATATCTGGGATGCTGGATTTCTCTTCCAGAAACAGGAAAGATCTTGTAGGAAGAAGAAAAATCACCTCAGGATCAATAGCAAAAGTAGCCAAGGACCCAGGCAACAGAATTCAACTGGCCAACAAATTAAGACATTTTTTTAGACCAAGCCATGCAGGAGCAAAGTGGCACCTGCCCAATAGGAAATTGATGTTGATGCTGAGAAGGAAATGAGAACAAGTAGAAAACGTTTTGTCGATCTCTGAAAAAAAAAACCCAAAACCCCCAAAAAACAAAAAAACAAAACAAAAAAAACCAAAACCATAATGGAGGAATGCAGCTACAAGGATGGTGGGGTACACGTTAATAAGAGTATAGAGATGGTCCCAAGAGCAAATGTATATTTTGCACCAGTTTTCAGCAAATGCAGTGGTCCCATGACAAAATAGGCTGCTAAATGTAAATGAGGGTATGCCAATGGATTTTATCTTAGCAATAAAGGAGATGATGCATTTTAAAGTTTTGGATTTTAAAACGGCTCACGACTGCATCAAAGGCACAGAAAAAGGTGTTTACAAGAGCCCAGTGAGAAGAGTGGAGTATTTGATTTAAAATGGCAATATTCCTGGCTGTATTAGAGGAGAGGAAAACTATTAGGAGAAGAGATCTAAATAACTGCTATTCTTTTAACATGATCTAAATGACATGCAAAACATTGCTATATAATAGAATAATGGTTGAAGAGACATATACTAACAAAAAATATATATGGGTTTTCAGAGAGACTGTGTCAGTATTCATCTTTCTCAAGGAAATTAAAGATTTTTCACAGAAAAACAACCTCTCTCTGAATTTCAGTAAGATTCTGATTTGAAGTCACTAGAAATTACTAGTCAAACTAGAGAAAATAGGGGTGAAAACCCAATGAAAAGAAAAGGGTCTTGCCTATGAAGTAAAGCAAATTATTCTAAATTAGGCTCTGAGCACCATCGTTTTGGCTGTTTCTTGTACCAGAGCAAACTCACTATTTGAATTTACGCATCTGCCTGCAGGATACACTCAGCTAAAATACTCCCAGAGGTGACAGCCTATTTGATTTAGTAAGGCAAAAGCTAGAAGCACACAAGTAAATACACCAGGGTAGCCAGGGTGTATAGGGAAAAAAAAAAATTAATCAGAATGAAAATATCAGCAAAAAAAACCCTTGAGAATGAACTGGCCATAGCCAGATATAAACTGCTCAGTAAATGTTTCTAATCAGGAGAGAAGGTACATCCTAGCCAAATCCTCCATGACAAAAGGCGAGCTAATTTTAGGACAGGATAGGGGTGTGTGGGGGAGGGAATCTCACTGCTTTTATCTGCTGCTTTGTAATGCCAAACAGCTTGTTATACCATCAAGCCACAGCCTTTAAATCATGTCACAACAGACTCCTTCGCTCCAGTTTTTCTTGCAGTTTTTCTTACTACGCCAACATAGAATCAGAGCCTCAGAAAGGTTTGGATGGGAAGGGACCTTTAAAGGTCATCTGGTCCAGCCCATCATAAAAAACAGGGACACCTTACACTAGATAAGGCTGCTCATGGCCCTGTTTAATCTGACCTTAAATGTTCCCATCTAGCACCTCCCTGGGCAACCACTTCTAATGGTTTGCCACTCTCATGATAAACAAATTTGTTCCTTATACCTCGAATAACACGCAGTCCTTTTGATGTGTGCCTGCAGGCACACCCTGCCAGGCCATTAGCTGCACTGTCCACTGCACTGGAGAGATAGAGCAGAGCATTCGTGCCCTGCAAGTGACCATCTGTGGGTTACAAAGGCAAGCACAATGCTGTTTTCTGCTGTGTGCCACATACACAACTCCCACTGACTTCTGGCTGAATGAGAGCAGTGGGAGTGTTGCATAGCAAGCAAACACAGATAAACAAAGAGCAAGTTTCTACCTACTATGAAACACAGGGATGTATTTTTAAATGAGATTTTCAGCTTTTTATCTGAATTTGCCTCCCGTGCCTTGAATGCAGCTGTTTGAATGTGTTGCTCTCCATCATGATGTTTTGATACAGAAATAATACATACCCACATGGAAGACCATGTGGATACTTTATCATATAAACCTGACCAGGTGTAGATTTTGTTTAAATTATTTATTAATTTATTATTTACATTTTAAAATTTTTTTTACACTACAATAGTGGCAAATTAGTGTTTGCCATAGATAGTCTTTGGCTTTTATAAAAATGGCGAGAGTAAATAGCTATGTATCATTTTTTTCCATGGTAATGTTATCCAATTAAGTTTTTGTCAAACTAAAATAACTGAGATCAGTAAGACTTCATGCAGGTTACAAAACTTCCTTTATTAAAAAATCTGTGGCTCTCTAATACGTATACAGCACATGCTACACATCTCACAAGTTCTTCAGAGATGGGGTTGTTTCATCAAGTACCTCTGTTTAGGAACAATTATTGCGTTCTTGGTGAGATTGTTCCAATGAATGATGGTTCTTCCTGTAAAAATTTACTTTCTTATTCAAGAAGAAAACCCACTCAGATAATCCATAAAATTTAATTCTTTTTGTAGATTACAGCACAAAGAATTGGTAAAAGAAGATGAGAGGGCTCAGAGGTTAGTTCCTGTGATGCGGGCATCAAAGCTTATCTAAGACATTTTGCTTTTAAGAGTGCATTTTATTTCATGGGACACCAGATTTTCCCTTAAACCATGCAATAATTCCTGGTTTAGGTCAACTTCAGTTTAGTAAAAATAGAGATTTTAGTGTGGTTTAGCACATTCTAAATGTACAATATACAAAATACACATGAAAACTTGGAAACAGTGAAATTACAAGTACTTCTTAATTCCTCAAAAACTAAGGAAAAGTGAAAATATATTTTTTTCTGACTGACATTAGAATATGACATTGATGTTTTTTAAAATTAGCTGGGTTTTTCATTTTTTTTGTCCACTTGAATGCTCTTCCCAGTTGACGGGGACAAGTATCTCTGATAAGTACTGGGAACAACTCTCTCTTTTCAGAAAGATCTTCCATCTATTCCACTGTCTAAATTAATCTTTCTGATTAGCCAGCTCTTCTTTTTCAGTTCCATTAAAAAAGCCCTTTGATTTTTTTTTGGTATTAGCATTCATAGCCACACTCTAGTTCATACCAAGATGAGAGCCTTGTTCACAGCAAGACAAGAGCTTATCTTTGTCAGTTTTCTGTCTCCAACAGTTATGCAGATGCCCAAGCAACTGACATCAGTGATATTTACTGTAAGATTTTTCCAGCCTCTCTGTTTTTTAATATAATTAATTTTCTTACCCTGTTTTGTTTCTCTATTCATTAACTCTCAATAGCTCTCTTTATGAGTAATTTTTCTGTCCTCATTTGTACTAAGATGGCATCCTCAACATACTGCAGCAAGGAGATACCAATCTGCCACCTATTCTGTGAAATGCCATCTCCTCATACTGGTTCCAAATCCAGCTTTGTATGACAGCTACTATTTCTTGCCTTGAGAGATACCAACTGTATTCTTCACTCTGGGCTCCAGTTTAATTTCTCTTCATTGCATCTAGTATCTCACTATCTATGCTATTCCTTTTTTCCCCCTGTTCATCTTAGAGCCAGAATGAGGATTCCCAGCCTACCAGATTGGGTTTTCCATGGCAGCTATCCTGTGCCTGTCACTGCCCTTGTTGTTCTTCCCTGATTTTTTTTTCTGTATATGTCCATACTACTTGAGACAGTGATGAGCTCAAAGTTGTACAGCAGTACATAAATGTCTGTTTTGTTTCCTATGTTTGCTAACTGTAATTCATAGCAATTTTTTGTTCTATGACTGCTTCTAGCTACTCACCTGAGGTTTTCCTAGAGTTATCATGATCCCAAGTTATTTTGTTTGGAAATATCCTAATTTCTTCCATCATGAAAAAAAAATGTGTCATCCATTGCAAAGAAAAAAAAAACCCGGTCAATTTGTCTACAGATAGTAATGTTTTATTAAAATGTTCCTAGATTTTATGGCCTTCAATAAACTGAAACACTCTTGCCTCTGATTTAGCAATCACATTTTTCTGCTGCTTCTTTTTCCAGTTTTACACCTATGAGTTTATTAAAGCATGATTGTTCTTTCTGCACTGCATTATATGATATGTCAATATATCAATAATGCAATATAATAATACATAATATGCAATATATAATATATAACATTAAATATTATAAATGATTCATATATCATATATCCTATATATCCATCATTATTATATATCATACACATTATTATATCATTTAAATAATAAGTATATAATTATGACTAATATATATTATATATTACCTAATTTATAATATCTTTGGTAATTATAGAGTCAGTGTCTGGTAACATTCCAGATGTTCAGCAGGGTTTTGTATGTTTTTTGGGCCACCTAAGCAGAAGCTTTGTTATGAATGTTACTTTCAGAATAGTAGAAAAAGTCTTACTCTGTTTCCTTCTGCTCCATTGTTACATAAACCAGAATAATGGTGAAAAAGAAATTTTAAGAGAAGGAAGGTCTCTTTTTAATGGCAGATATTAAAGAAGTTTGCAGCAATAAATGTGTATTATAATCAAATCCAAAATTAGAGGAACATATTGTGACCTCGCAGCAAGGCCTCCAATGTTTGTAGAACCAAGGTCTTCTAAGTAATTTCTGATTATCTTGAAATATGGTGTCTATTAACATGCAAAACAAAGGGTGGAACAAAAAGATTAAGATGCACTAGGAAACCGTTGACAGCAATAGATTCTAAAAAATAAAAGACAATGACGATACATTAAAAATAGC
Organism: Malurus cyaneus samueli; assembly: GCA_009741485.1. Lineage (NCBI taxonomy): Eukaryota > Metazoa > Chordata > Aves > Passeriformes > Maluridae > Malurus > Malurus cyaneus. The sequence goes on along the minus strand of VKON01000291.1, from coordinate 126,083 downwards.
AGTTTGT
>VKON01000291.1:77604-104407 GCA_009741485.1 Malurus cyaneus samueli | reverse complement strand
TGACGTCACCATTATCTCATCAACAGAACGCTGGTTTAAGAAGAGAACTAGGCTCTAGCTATAAAATTTGAAATCCTAGCCTTGAAAAATGAAGCTTGGGACCCTGCTGTTACGGTTCAGTTGTGGACTTCTACAAACACGGTCTGTAGCAGTCACACCATGGGGATGGAGGCTTTCCTTATCTCGTGTACAGTGCACGGTGGGGGAAGGTTCATTTGCTGCAAATCTGATTTATTGGTGAGATTGGTATTTTTCCTCATGCACCTGGGTTGCACTTGGCAGCAAGTATGGAGTAAGAAATACTTATTGCCTGAAGACATGTTGGCAACTTTTTTTCTCTCTAGTGCTTTCTGCTTTCCTTTCTGGTGCTGGTGGAGCTGATCCTGACAAGTTATTTGCTGTTGCGGAGACTTAGGATAAATGCCAGCCCTACAATTCTTTCTGTGGTACATAGCTGTGATTCTGGCCTTTGATGTTTTGCTTCAGGCCTTTAGACTGCTATAAAGCTCTGGGAAGTTTCACAGCCTGTGAGACACAGGAGTATGTGCATTGTTTGTCCAGAGCTAAGTATCTCTTCCATCACTGCTTCCAGTCCCAGCATATAAAGCTTATAGAACAGTTCAGATTTTTCCAGTTTCATACACTGATTTTTAGCCATCACCTTACATGTAGCTCTGGACTGCAGCCCAGATTGAAATTAGGAACTTTGGTGGCCCTGATCTTGCAGTAAGGTTTTAAGAGACAAGATCTTTAACGTTCTTTAACATATTCCTGAAAGGCAAATTATATTTCCACCAGAGTTAGAGTATTCCAAAAGCAGCACATTCCTGCATGAAAAATCAAAGCCTACAAGAGAAACAGATTTTACCTGTGTAAGTATATCCTCCTTGTGCCATAAGATGAAAACTCATAATTTCTCTCCAGTCATAATGGGAGGTATAACCTTACCCAAAATAACCTCCCCAGCAACATTAATGTTACCTAAAACTGAACTGTGAGTGTTTCCCACTGTTAAAATCAGCCACAAGAACATCCTTCTTCTTAGGGATTAAAGCTGTCTGATAATGTTTTGCCTCACTTCCAATCATCAGTCCACCTAGACTGTTTTACATATGCATAAAGAGGGGAATATTGTCCCTGCATGAAGACGAAGAGTAAAATTAAAAAAAAGATTTTAAGTCAAAGAAATTGCGAGAATCTCTTAAGGAAATGTTTAGATGTAACTTTTCCACTTTGTGGCATATTTCAGAAAACCACAGAAAACTGTACCACCTGAAGTTACACCTCAGCGTACATACCATTTCAGAGGCTCGGTATCATGACATGCTCATTTCCAGAATAAAGTATATTAGTCACTGTAAACTCAGCATTTTTTCTGATGGATTTTTTCAATATCCGACTTCCTTTTCTCATTACAAAGCTTTAAATATGTTACTTTGTTCTATTAAAACACTACCCTGGCAATGATTCTGCTGCCCGTAGAAATGTGATCTGTGCAGTAGCCACTGGCTACAGAGAAAGTTCTGGAATGTTTTGAAAACTTAGAAGCCTCTCTTGAAACGTCTTATTTGGTCCCACTTTCTATGTCTCCGTTAGGTCCACTTTCCAGGCAGAACTCACCAGATGGGTGTGCTTGCTTTGGATAGCAGCCAAGGTTCATGGAGTGTCTCCTACTCATATGAGGTCTTCGGGGTTCCACCTCAATCCTACTGAATATCAAAATTTGAGCAAAGTATTACTGACAACAAACTTCAATGAAATCGCTGGGTTTCACGTGAAATGACACTGGATTAGTTCAGGAGCTAAATATATATCATAAAATTAATCAGGTTAAATGCACGTATTCTGCATAAAGAAAATGTCATTATTACCTATATTTTATGGAGCAGACATAATAAATGAGAGGTGGTGAATAAATAGAACGATTCTGTGTGTTTGTTGTACCAGTAAATAATGAGCTTTAGCTGTAGTAAAGTTTTCAGTGCTAGCATGGGTGAGGACACTTACTGATGAAATTGTTGCTTGCACCGACATATAAAGGTTAGAATATACTTTTAAAATAATCCACTAAGAATGGAATCTATTGATTTTACATGATTTAAAATAATGTTATCATTGACAGTGGTTCTTAATCGTTAGGGTTAATTTTAAGCCATGGATTATTTGAAAACATTTTTGGTTGGTTTCCTGTTGGTTGAGATATTTTAAACGGGTTATGGTAATTTAAAAACCTGACATATCAGCTATATGGTTTCATATTGAACACGTTATTAACCTCCCATATTAAACTCACTCTGGGTGAGTTTGGAGCACTTAAAAGAGTGAATAATCCAGGCTCCTGTTTATAAAGATTGTAGTAAATCTAACTACCACATTTTCACTTAAAATAAAGAAGGGATTATCTCAGATAAATACTACTGAATCTCAAATAGTTAATAGATGAATTAACTTGTGTCCCCTGTTTCTTTCCTCAATCACAGATCAGTTACAAAATTGGCTAACTTGCCATTTAAATGGAGTTTATGAGCGCTTGCATAAGTGAAACAGCAGTAAACATAAAGGCTGTATTGATGAATGTTCACGAAAAGCTTTGCAGAGGTTTATATTTTTCACTTGACACCAAGGCTTCATTAATGTAATACTACTGACCTTGTTAGAATTACTCTTTATTGAGTAAGGAGTACTCTCTCGTGCAGCCCTGTGTGATTGGAAGGGTAGAGGAGACTCAACAAAACCACTTTTATTTTTTACCTCTGTAGACTGCTACAATCATCACAGGGTCTTCAAAGTGCAGACAACATAGGGCAAAATAACTCCGGAACAATTAGTGATACACCAGCAATCCTGAGTTAAGTTTCCTGGAGTCAGAGTTCCTGACATCATAAGTTTTGCAATGCAAATTCTCTTAAATCATATTAAGATTCTTTGATATTCTTTTATACTGCTTTATCTTGGAGTCAGAATGGACATTGGAGCCAGAATGGGCACTGGGACTCATGAAAAACACATTTCTAATAATCCCAGTTCTCTAAGAAATATTCTTCCCACCTCAAATAACTGATCTACAAGATGGAGGTAACAGTAAATACTGCCCTGTCTTGTGTGGATACATGAGTTATGAGGCTTTGATCCATAGTATTTCAAACACAAAAATTTATATAGTTATTTACAATAAAAAGAAGTCATTTGGTGCTGAATAGAGAAAAGACATTATATTATTATTTCCAGTTTTAAATGTTTTTGTTGAAGTTAGGATTCCCCACTGTGGAAATTTCTTAAAAATAGTACCAGAAGCCAGGTTTAACTTAAAGAAGTTACTGCAGAGGTGTTTATTTTTTCAGTGAGCCTTGATAAACAAAGCAAATTTACTTTTTTCTTATTTAACTCATGCATGTACATGATGTCTTTGTACACTATCTTTTTTTACTGTGTGATAGTTAAAACCATTAATCCAGTTCTAGCACAACCAAGACTACATTTCAATATTTTCATTTCTTCTTGGGCTAAGAAAGTCTCAGTCTGCTTTGAGGCTTATAGCGGAAGTCTTGCAATTTTTTTCTTTCTTTTTTTTTTTTTTTTTCTTTAATTGCTTTCTTAGACACTTATTCCTAGGGGGAAATGACCTTGTTAGAAAGGGATTATGGTGAAGTCTGGAAAAATCATTCAAGTGAATTCTGATGGCTCAAAATTGGAAGGTAACAAAAATACACTTTCTGTAAGTTTTCTTTATAGAACGCTAGGAGGTGACCAGAATACTGTCTGAACAGTGCTGGAAGCTTTCTGCTGTTCTGTGAGCCTTCCCTATCATGTTTTCCAGGCAGATCTGCCATATGATGTCCCAAATCACAAGAGATCCTCTACCACTGCCATGTGTAAGAGGGAAACACATTCATTAAGGGGTTGATATCTTTGATAGTTGATACTTATAGGGCCCATTTGGAGTCTCATTTCTGTGACTGTATCTAACCTTGTGGATCGCAACGCATGCCCAGACTTCTTGACCCAAGCATGTATCTTCTCACGGCTGAAAGGATGAAATGAGAGACAGGAGTTCCTCTGGACATTGGTTTCTTCAGAAAAAACTTGGGTATCCAAGTCAGAAGGAAACCATAGTACTTTTCTAGTAGATTCCTCACCTGTCAGTCAGATGACTCTGGTGTACATTACTGACAACACTCATTCCTTACTATATTTGAAGATTAATCAGAAGTTTATGTTTTTCCATTTTACTCTGACAGCTCATGAACATTCCAGGTATTTTTCCCCCCTTTTGCGCAGAAGATCTGTCATTAACTGAGCTGGGAACAATATTAGTATTCTCCCTAACCCCTCCCTCTTCATCACAGACCTTAGAAAATTTACTGTTGTCTTGAAAATAATGGATGGGCACTTAAAAACATATACCAGTGGCCTAGTACAAGAAGATATCAAAACCAAATTTGAGGATTAAAAATCTTTTTATCAAAAAGAAAGAGCAAATAGTTGCTATAATGACAGTCTTCATAACCATTCCTTTTGCGATGCTCAGATTCTGAGGCCCGAGTAATTTTTCTACCTTGTAATTTTGCAAAGATTAAAACTTCAGCACTGCAGCTGTTTTCTTCAAGAGAATCTATGGCAGTGGAATTATAATACATATGGTAATGCTACATTAGTGAAGTATTATTCGCATCACTATGGTTAAACTTGGGTCAGCACTTCCTTTTAGACTCTATGAAGTTAGGGTTTGTCCGTACACATTTCCTTTTAGCTGACTTTGAACATGATGGCTCAGCCTTATAACTATATTTGCTTATTTTTTTTTTTGCAAAGCTGTTTGAAAAAGCTCTGATTGAAAGCTCTTAATCTTATGGCTAAGTGTTACTATCTCTCGTTTAAAAATATGTGCCATATTCAACTGTCATTGTCGTGGTAAACCTTTTCTAATTTGTAACTTTAGAAACAATATGTTACAGGAATTAAAGTCTTAATGTAAGGATTTTTTTCACTTAAATTGCTCTCCATTGGCTTACTGACCCTATAAATGCATCTTGTTAACACTCAGAGTGCTAGGAGAAGGCGAGGTAGTCCTGTTTTCCTCTTAATCAGCTTTATCCTATTTAGCAACCTTCAAATCTAAACTGCTTTGAACAGGGGAAATGCAAACATTCAGTCATTGAATCCTTTAAAGTAAATTTACCCGTTGGGGTCTGTCATGCTGGCCATGGTTCAACCACAGCCAGCAGCCAAGCCCCACATGGCTGCTCACTTGCTGCCTCAGCAGCAGAATCAGGGAGAAAATCAGAGGGGTAAAAGCTGGAGAACTCATGAGTTGAGGTACAGACAGTTTAATAGGGAAAAGAAAAGCCCTAAAAAAAAAGCAGAGTGAAACAAGGAACGAATTCTCTGCTTCCCATGGGTAGGCAGTGTTCAAACATCTCCAGGACAGCAGGGCCCCATCACGTGTGACAGTGACTTGGGAAGACAAACTTCATTACTCCAAATGTCCCCTCCTTCCTCCTTCTTCACCCACATTATACAGTGAGCATGATGTCACATGGACTGAAATAAGCCTTTGATCAGTTGGGATCACCTGTCCTGGCTGGTCTCAGCCTCCCAGGCATTCCCAGTCCCCTCCCAGCATGGCAGTACCAAAAGCAGAAAAGGCCTTGGCTCTGTGTGAGCCCTGTCAGCAATTAAAAAACCATCTCCCTGTTATCAGCTCTGTGTTCAGCACAAATCCTAAACACATCTGCATGCCAGCTACTGTGAAGAAAATTAACTCTACCTCTGCCAAAGCCAGCACAATACTTCATGACATTTCTGAAATTCCTGAGTGTGGAAACATAAGACAGCCTTTAGAAAAATTCTCTTCAAATACTTCCATCTTCATTCAGTAAAATCATTACTTGTTTAGATAGCATCCCATGGCTTCACACCTTTCTACTTTTGAACTCACTAACATATTTTTCTTTCATAATCAGGTGTTGATATTTTCCTAAGCATCACCTCAGAGTCTAGAAAGGGGAGCCAGAGAAAGTGAATGACTGAAAGGAGAAAGTGCCTTTCACAAGCCCTGGTTTATTTGGGATTTGCAGTCATTGTCTATGCTTCCTTCTCAGCAGAAAATTTCTATTCTTCTCCAATTGTCACTCTTGGCTGGAAAGACTTTAATAACCTAGCTTGATAATGCTCTATATTTCAATGACCCCAAAATATGCCCTACAATTGAGTTTAATAGAAAAGTACCTTGGAGATGACATGCAAACCCCTTTCTGTAATGGTTTTCTTGGGTAACATGATTAATTTGAACTGCTTCTTAGGTTCTGGGTAATTTTAACCCAGCCAGTGGGAAAAAAACAGATATAACACATGCACATGTCTCTTTTTCCCTCTTATGCTAGGCTGTATTTCCTCTTCTTTTCCTACAAGCAGCAGAATGGTAAGGGCTTTTCTAAACACTTAAGATGTCAAGTATGATGACTCATACGTCCAGTTTATAGTAACTAACTCTTACTTTGCATCAATGGATGTCTTCCTTTGGGCAAATCTGCATCTTCCAGCCATGATGAACCTCCTCTGCTTATCTTTACTTGGGCCAGGTAGTTATAAAATCTGCCAAAAATTTTCCAGTCACATAAATATTGTGCATAGAATGATACAGAGAGACCCATTTCTACCCGTTAAAAGTGCAGCATACATACCAGTTACACAGAGGATTTTAGATTTCCCTCTTTTTGATAAAATGCCTTGTTTTAAAATCCCATTTTACCAAATGTGGAAAGATATTTACTCTCAGACATTTTATCATACCTTTTTATTCCTAATTAAAATGAAGTTGACTTCTCTCTCCTGCCATATCCTGTAACACTAGTGGCCACTGGTGGTGTTTCCATTTTGCAAACTGCAGTCACTCAGAAGATGTCACACTGCCCCTTGGGATTGGCTGCATCTGAAAATTGGTCCAGCTAATAACTAAATGGAGGAAGAAAACTGTGGGGACAGTGCAATAGCTGCAGAGCAGGAGGACTGGAGCAACTTGGCATAAAAAATGCTTGCCAAGCAAGAATTCTTGGTGCTTTATTTTTTTTGAGGGAAGAAACCCTGTGGTTTTTTTTGCCAACCTCAGGAGCTTGCCATAAATCTTATGCTGCCTCTGATGGGCAGTTGGCTGCAGCTTCCATTGGCACATGTTGGACATTGGTTTTAGAGTTTCCTGAGTACAGCTGGGACCATGCCTGCCATGGATAAATACATTGCTTTTGGTTCAAGCAGAGCTTCACCATTGTCCATGCAAGATGCAGACAAACTTTGTCTGGATCTGCATGTGTGTAATTCCACAGTATTTCCTACTGTCCCTTAGGCACACTTTTTCCCACATTCTTTTCAACTTGTTCAGGCTTCTTTTTCCAAATCTCACACTTTGAAATCATTAATGAGTGGGAAAAAAAAGTGTGAATCATATATTGTAATAATTCTATATAATATGTAGTAGGATTTTCTTTATACTTAACACGAGGGTTTAATTTTACACCCACTCTGCACAGTTGTACAGTACTGCCAAGGCAGTGTCTATACCTCTGTCCCTTTATCTTGGACATTAACTTGTCAAAGAACATGTCTGTCTTCACATGAATTACTGTGATAAGCTGCCTGTTCTCTCACACTGAGTTCTTCTTACTGTCTTTCTTGCCTTCTATTTTTGACTTTTTTTTTTGATAAGTGGTGTCTTTCTTGCACAGTTTGACCTGCAAGGACATATATTCACTAGAACTTGTGTGACTTGCACACGCCTGAATTTCACAGTTAGGGCTACAGTGTGTGGGTGGAGAACTGACTGAGACATACAAGGACAATTGGAATACCCAAGCCTTTGTTTCAAACTCTGCCTTTTCATGGTTTAGAAATCCTGCTTATCAGGGAGGGTCCTACTCTTGCTTAATACTTAGCTCTCAAACCTCTCCTGAAGTGAGGCATCTAAATTATGTTTCTGCAAAGAAAGTCTAGGTAATTCTTTCCTTCAAAAACCTGTTTGGAAGTGACAACACTCTCATTCAGATAAAATACCTAATTGGAGACCTTGTGCACGATATAGTTCAGAGTTGAGCATACTTTCCACAGAGATGAAATAGACATTCGATCAATATATGAACAAACCTTGGAAAACAGATTATCTCCCTATTTCCTGTGTGTAGGTGAGCCATTTTTGTAGCAGACCACACAACAGGATTCAGACTTTGTTCCTTTCTGGATCCCAGACACTCTTGATCTTTTGAGCACATGGAAAGAGACTCAAGAGAAAGCTGAGGTCGCAGTCCCTTGGGGCCTTATCAGTAATGGTGAAAGCAGTGTCTGGAAGTTGATCTGTAATGCAGAATGAGTGGCACCTCAGGTCAATGATTCTAATCTTCTTGGCTGAGATAATGATTTGATTTCTTGCCTTTGCAAGATAGGAAGATAGAAAAACCAGGAACATCCAGCCTTGGTTTTTTCTCATTGGTGTCTTCCAGTCCAATGTTAAATGTGCAGCTGCACACATAATAGTACAGCCTTCTAAACAGAGGACTCTTCCCAGTCCTCCTCATCTGAAAACAAACTCATACGGGATTTCTGTTCACAGCTGCTGCGCAGAACATTCACAGGAGTTTCCTCCTATCATTGGTAAATGTCGTACATGGCACATAGGATACAAACACACATTCATCAGTGCAAATTCAATTAGTTTAGGTTTGTTTCAAAAGATTCTTATAGAGCTTTTGTAGGCTTATCATTCCATCTCACACTCGTGTGCTGAAGCTAAACATAGTAGTAATTTTTAACTTCTCTTTGATTTTAAACTTCTCTTATGTAGGAAGATTCAGTATCAATAATAGTAGTTCCCAGATGACATAGATGCATTTCTGTAATTTGTGGAATAGAGGAAAGTCAGTAATGTTTTCAAATTTCTTTTAACTGTTTAGAAGGACAGAAAACACTGTCTTTGTATTTAACAGAGAATCAGTTCTTGCCATTGCTCCCAAAGCAAAAGATGTTTGTCTCTTTGCTCCTGAGGGCATATTTTCAAAGGGAATAGAACATTTCCTGCCTGTGATGGTTCCCCAGAGGTGACAACAGCCTATTTTCAAAGGAGTAAGATTTGGGGAGAGACTTATAACTGAACTGTGTGACAAATGTTATAATTTTTATAACTTTTTTCCTTACCCTTTCTCTGCAGGTCAGAGTGAAGATGCAAGGACCGTCCAGTACCATGGGGATCATTCTACTACCTGGAGATCTCACAAATTCTCTGAATGGGTTTAAGGTTTCTATTGTTCTGTACTTCATATGTTCAGTACTCCTGTGTGAATTTGTATAGTAAAAGTCTACCTTCCAGAAATCGACCTTTCTCTCTCATTTTGCAGAACTAAAAAGCGCTGAATGAAGTCAGTGAGACTCCTGCAAGTAGGAGGGGAAGGCAATACAGTGGATTGTATTAATTTAGTACCTCAGCATAAAGACTCTAGCACACAATGCACGGAGTGTGTAGATATATTTGTACACAGACAGACAGGTAGGTAGGTATATCATCATACTAAATAAAACAAGACTGGGGTAAGGGTTAGTTGACCAAACTATCATTTGTCCATAGCAAAGCCACTGAGGCTGCTGCAGCTTTTTCAGATGTGTAAGACCCATCAGAATGCAGCATGTGTCAGGGATTCTTCTTAGCAGAGAGTTTGACTGCTGCCTTTTGGAGAACATGCAGCTGTGCAAGACCAGACTGGTCATGACATTTGGTCTCAGGACCACACAATTGTCCCTGAGGGGTTTTAATTAATTGTACAAATGTAACCAAGGTGACAAAATAAATGTCATAATTCTTCCTCTGATACAGATTCATTCTGGGATACTCGAGTTTGAAGCATGGAATTTGGTTGAGCTTGGAGTGTCTCATCCACTTCAGCAACAAATAGATTTTGGTATGAAAATATAAAAAGTAAACAATTAAATGCTTTTTTTTTGTTTTCTTTTTGGGTAATTGAAGTTACCTGGGTGCAGATTGGTAGGTTCATAAATGGACTGTGGTCAGCTGAAAGATGTTTAATGCTCATTCTGCTCATTCTGCCTCTAGTCTTCACTACCATGTTCCTCCTATTCCAACTTGTAGCTTGGCCTTGGCATTTCACCTAAAAAATCTCACTTACTGAGGTTTCATCATCAATAAAACTCCAGCACCTTGATTTTCAAAACATTTGGCATCCCCACATACGATCCTGTTAGGATCCTCTGGGTGTTGAACTGGGGTGCAGCTTGAGAAGGACTGTGTGTGTTGATGAACAGAGGTACATGCCTTTAGGGCAGCCAGAAACAGGTCAGCCTCTAAGAAAGAGAGGAAAGAGACATGAAATAAGCAAGAAACAGATTTGTTAGCAAGTACCCTTCAAATGGCTTATGGAAAAAAAAAAAAAAAGGTCCAAAGGTTTATTCCATACAGGAAAACACAATGTGCACTAAAAATATTTTCTTCACTGGTTATGGTGACCTTGATCCCACTGTGAAAGTAACACTAAAAGAGAAAGCTACTACCTCAGTTTTTTTAAAAAAGCCATCATCATTATGTTTGCCTTAGTTCTTTTTTTGTTACACAAAGTTACTTACCTGATTAAAAAAACAATAAAAAGAAAGGAAAAGTCATTCTTTTTCTGATTTAAATTGCTGTGGTTTATAAACCTATGATCTACAAAATCAGGAAATTAAACACGTCTCCACTGCCTCAGAGAGAACATTCTAAATGAGAAACATTTAGAGATGTCCTTGAAGGAGCAGAACAAAATCAGTGCTAAAGTGCAGTTCTTTTGGTAGCTCAAGTCCAGTGACTGACAGGCAGTACCTGCTGCTTTCAGTGTTCAGGCATCACATCAAGCTGGACAAACCACAGGGAAAGTTATTACCCAGACTCGATGCAGTACTTAATCCCTTTTCTGAGAGTGAAGATAACAGCTGATGTAATCTCTCATGAAATCAGCTAAATTACTATTGTATGAGCACAATATGCTACAAACAATTCTATCTGCTTTGTGGTTAAATGATGAAGCAAGGAAACAGTGTTGTACAGTAGTTAAAACTTATTATCTTCTGCAACGGGACTTAATAACCATGAAAATATGATCTACCACTGAACTCAACCTTCATTTGATTCATTTTACTCTCCATTAAAAAGACATGACTTTCATAATTTTGCAAGATCAAGTTTCTTTCACATTAAATTCTCTCTAAATGATATTTTGAGACCATATGGTCTGAATTAAAGCATAGATCCTTCAGTGCATGTATACATATTAACCAGAAATACCTGTTTATGTTGACCTGTCTTCTGAGGAAAGCTAACCTTTGGCCATACAAAATCATTTTTATGTTCCTGCACTTATTACAGAGTTGCCTGATACTCTGATATTTAAAGCTGCAGAAATTCATGCTATGGCAAAGGTTGGGATTTTTTTTTTTTTATTCTGCTTATTAAAGGAACCAGATTTTCTTCATTCTCTATGAACCATAGAAAATAAATTAGAAATACAAGGTATTTCCATTCCAAACTCTACTTGGATTTTTCCCAGCTCTTTAAGCTGCTGTGGATCAGTTCCTGCCAGGATGTTAAGCTCATGGCTTCTGTGCCCTGTGCCCTGTGCCCTGTGCAGTGCTACAGAAATGTCACACTTTGGGGCTAGCTGCTCCAAAAGACTTCCAGAGACCACTGCCAGGACAGTGGGAAGGTTTGGGTCCTTGGCCCTTCAGTAGTCTCTGGGGAGACACTCTCTTAAAAACAAAAACAAAACATCTGAAACCCAACAGAGGCCACAAGACTTCACTCCACTTCAGCCTGTCTGATCTAGGCAAAACTACCAGTTTTTCAGGCCTGTGTGCCTTAGTATCACATTAAGCATGCAGGATTCAACCCTTTCTGGTCAAAATTTGACCTGCCAGGAGTTTCAGGCTCCTAATATTATATCAGAAAACTCTGGCTCTCATCTTTGCCATAGAGAATTTGGTACTACAGATCTTTAGAATAACTTTCAAGGTTCCTGGAATATTCTAAACTCAGCAAGATTTTGTGTAGCTGAAATTTTGGGAACAATCTTTTCAATATTTAATTTTTAATGAGGCAATTTTAAGCCCATCCCTCCTTTTTTATTTTTTTCCCCTCTCCCTCAGCAGAAATTGATGCCTTTGCTATGTGAGTGATGGCTTTAGAAACGAGCTCCTGGTGAGTGTGTCCCTCATTCACATGGGGATGGTATCAGTGTGTCACTGTGTGAGGTCACCTGCAGCAATATTGCTTCTACTAAACGCTGTGACTGCTACCTCAGTCTTCTGGAGGACAGACTTTGGCCTGTTTAGGACGCTTGTTAACAGAATCCCTTGGACAGCTGCCCTGAAGGGCAAATGAGTCCAGGAAGGCTGAACATTCTTCAAGAAGGGAATCCTAAAGGCACAGGAGCAGGCTGTCCCCATGTGCCAAAAGACATTGGGGAAGCAGGCTGGCCTGGCTGAGCAGAGAGCTTTGGTTGGAACAGAGGGGTGAAAAATAAAGTTTATGACCTTTAGAGGACATTGCAAACAACTCCAAAGGACTGCAAGGATATCATGAGGTTATGCAGGGAGAAAATTAGAAGGGTGAAAGCCCAACTAGAACTTGCTACTACTGTAAAGAACAACAAATGTTTTTATGAATACATCAGCAACAAATCACGGCCTAAGGAGAATCTCCACTGTTTAGTGATGCAGAAGGAAACACAGTGACAGAGAATGAGGAAAAGGCTGAGGTACTTAATGCCTTCTTTGCCTCAGTCTCTAATAGTAAGGCCAGTTGTTCTCAAGGTACTAAGTCCCCTGATCTGCAAGACAGGAAAGGGGAGTAGAAATAAACCCTTATAATCCAAGGAAAAATGGTCAGTGACCTGCTAGACTAGTCACATAAACACAAGTTTATGGACCTGGACAGGATCTACCCAAGGATACTGAAGGAGATGATGGAAGTCCTCACCAAGCCACTTTTTATCAGTGCTGGAGGCCTCAGCTGGATGGAGGTTCACAAATGTGATGACCATCTTCCAGAAAGGCTGGATGTGGGAAGCTACAGGTACATTAGCCTGACCCTAATGCTAGGGAAGGTTATAGAACAGATTATCTTGAGGGAGATGACATGGTACCTACAGGAAAGCCAGGTGATCAGGCCCAGCCAGCACGGGTTTGTAAAAGGCAGGCCCTGTCTGACCAACCTGGTCTCTTTCTATGACAAAGTGTCCCACCTAGGGGATGAGGGAGAGGCTGTTGATATTGTCTATTTGGGCATTAGGAAAGCCTTTGACAGCATTTCCTACAATCCCCACCAGGAGAAACTGGCTGCTTGTGGCTTGGATGGGTGCACAGTTCAGTGGGTTAAAAACCATCTGGATGGCCTGCAGTGCTGGGGCAGAATGGCTGGAAAGCTGCCCAGGGAAAAGGACCTGGGGGTGCTGTGACAGCAGCTGAACATGAGCCAGGGTGTGCCCAGGTGGCCAAGAAGGCCAATGGCATCCTGGCCTGGATCAGCAATGGTGTGGCCAGCAGGAGCAGGGCAGGGATTGTCCCCCTGTCCTGGGCACTGCTGAGGCCACACTTTGAATCCTCTGTCCAGTTCTGGGCATGTCAGAGACTGAAATAGTTCATGCCTCAAACTTTGATATAAAGTTTTACTCATTATAACAAAAACTGTATAAAAAGAAGCTGGCACAAAAGCGCTCTGAAGACACTTGACTGGGACTTTGTAAGTTCAGCTGCTGAGATAAGACACTATTGTTCATCTCAGCCTAGTGAGAAACAAACAAGACTGAGGGAAAGGAATCAGTAAGAGAGCCAAACACAGCAGAGATAATTCCCTGGATGGATTTGGGGTGGGGGAGAGCACAGCCCACAGAAGCCGAGTTTACACAGACTCCCCTGCCCCTAAATGAACACCCCTCCTTCCTTACACAGACTGGCCCCACTGTAGAATCCCCAGCCCCACAGGCCACATCCACAGGACATTGACGTGAGAGGCAGCTGAGGGGGTGTCACAATCCATCAAAGAGCCCCAAAATGCTGCCCAGAGGCATCGCACCACAGGACTGCACCTGATGGAGCAGATCCAGAGTCTGCTGCAGGAGACTGCCCCCTCCCCTGAGGGGACATATCTGGACATTGTCACCTGGACTGATTGCATATTAATGCATGGGATTCTGTGCTTTCCAGGGGGGACTGTCACCACCAAGAAGACCAACGTTGTTGGGATCCACAGATGGTGACATTTTCTTTATACTGTCTCTGTCACTCTCATTCTGTTCCCCCACCTCTTTTCCCACTTCTCTTTTTCTTTTTTCCTCTCTTTTCCTCTTTCTCTCTTACATTTACTATCAAATAAAACAAATACCATATGGCATATGGTATTGTTTGCACCTTAATTTGGGCAGAGGTATTTCTAAGAATATTGAATTATCAGATCATAAGAGCTCTCCACAGCAAGAAGGACATTGATGATGAATGCTGATGAGTGTCCAGAAAATGGAGCTGGTGAAGGGTCTGGAACAAAAGTCCCATCACGGCAAGGAGTATGCACTGGTCCAAATTTGCAGCAGATTGTTAATCCCCTGCCTGGTTGTTTGGGCCAAGAGTGCCTCATGTTCATGTCTCCTCCTGACAGCAGCAGGACTGTGTAGCTGTCAACAGCAAACATCTTTAGAGTGCTATTACAAAAAGGTAAAGCCACAAACACATTCTGCTTTTGATTCTTTAGGTAACTGAGAAAGAGTTCCCTGCAGCAGCAATAACTATTTCAGCTGTAAACTAAAATGAGAACACTTTCCTTTCACTGTCCAGTTCCAAAGTATGTATTCAGACTTCAGGCTATTTACCAAAAAACTTGTTAAAGTCTCCAGTATCATGAGATTTATGAAATGCTACCAGGGCATTCCCTCATTTCCACTCCCCAAAAAGCAAAGTTCAAAGATCAGAACAAAATACCTGAAGGAGCAGAATGCAGCCTAAGCTGTCTTATTTGTCTATTCTGCCAGGCCCCACTGAAAAGCTCTTTTGTTTTCCAAATTTGCTTTGATCTTCAGAAGTTAACATAGGTATGCTCAGTGTGAGAGCAAAGGAGCTTGTGATGACTCCCTCTAGACTGTACCTTGACTGGAGCTGGTGTGCTTCAGCTGCCCCTAGTCAGGAAGGGGAGATCACTTGCAGGCTCATTTTAATTTGTTAGAATTTCCAACTACTTCATTCACAACTGCTTTTCCTTAGCCAAAAAAGGTCTGGTGACATCATGGATCTGAAGAACAAAAGGGTAAAAACTCACGTGTTGAGATAATGACGGTTTGATAGGGAAAACAAAAGCTGTGCATGCAAGCAAAGAAAACAAAATAAGGAATTCCTTCACCACTTCCCATGGGCAAGCAGGTGTTCAGGTAGCAAAGCATGGAAAAGCACAGCTCTATCACATGTGACAGTAACTTGGGAACAAAAATGCCATCACTCCAAAGGTCCCCGCTTCCTCCTTCTTTCCTCAGCTTTTCTGCAGAGCACAATGTTGTTATCTGCACCTGAATGTGACCCTTCCCAACTCCTTGTGCACCCCCAGCCTTCTTGCTGGAGGGTAGATGAGGAGCGGAAAAGACCTTTGTGCTGTGTAAGCCCTGCTCAACAGCAGCCAAAACACTTCATGACAAATTCAAAACAGTCAGCTACAATGAAGGAAACTAACTGCCCCAGCCAAACCCAGCACATTGCCTTAGCCTTGGGGGTGGCAACAGAGCGCATTTAAAGTGTGATGATTGCCAGAAGGAAATGGAAGATTCATAGCTTCTCCAACATTCAGTTCAGGTCCAAGAACTTGGGGAATTGATGACATTGTGTTGCTGAATAGCAATGTCTCTTGGAAAGGTGGAATCCCTCGCAGGAGGCTGGCTGTAATGCTGGCTTGTACTCACAATATACCAGAGTTTTACTGTGTGCACACACTGAGAGCAAACTCGGAGTGTGAGAACTTGCCAAAACATGCTGGTCACCTTGTACACAGTTCCACAATCTGCTCCATAGTTATTATCGGTATTTGAGTCCTGGAAAGTTTCCATTTTTTATCTGCACCAAAAATTGTAAAACTCTAGAAAACTGCAGAGTGGGTGCAGTTTTTACACTGATGTGATAGGTGTGTGTATGTTTTAAGTAAATTGATAAGGTATTCTGCTAAAATGCAGGCCATAAAACAAGAGGTCATCTTGATGAGAGACAAGAGGTACCAGCTTTAATAAAAGAATTGATTTCATAACAGTCTTGAGACTAAAAAGGATTTATTTTATCACAAGATGACATTTACATTGGAAATTTTTTTTTCAGTGAAGATCACATGAAATTTTTGATGCATTTTCCAATAAATAAGTTTTTAAGACAAAACTGAACTACTTAGAAATAGTTGCCTATTAGAAACATCAACCCAAGTTAATACAATTTGGTTATTTCATCCAGAGAAATAATAAAAAACTTAAGATATTACATTTTCATTATCTCTATAATTGGTAATTTTCATTTATTTATTGCTTACTTATATGTTCCAGCAACTCTCTTGCATTTCTGCAATGACACAGATTTATTGAACTTACTGAAAATATGTACACTTGCAGCAAAGTTAGGAAGACTGATTCTTCATTGACTCAAACTAGCATAAATGAGAAGTAACTCCTTTGAGATCAATGAATTAATGGACTTCAAATAATGGTAGGCCAGTATAAACAGCTCCTGCCTGACAGATCTTATACTGTTTTTACACATAAGTGACTATATGAATGGCCCTCATGAAAACCCAGTGAAGTATTAAATTGCCTAGAGCCACAAACACTTCTGCTCAAATAATGCAAGAATTGGACCTGTGTCATGTCCATGTCCTTTATTTCAGTCCAACCATGAGGCATCAGAGAGAGCGTTATGTTTTTCAGAGACTGAAAAGCCTTTTTTTCTGGTTCAAATATAGCAGACTAAAGTTTATTGAAGAAAAGTAATTTTAACAAAAGACAAATTTAGTTCTAGATTATTGTGTACTGAATCAAGTTTAACAGCCTTTTTCAAATTCTGTAGCATGAAAGAGAAAAAATGGCATCTGACACTGAAAGAAACCATCAATGCATTGTTTTTTTAGATGACATTTTAGATGAAAATATAGACGTAATTTTAGTTTTCTCTGACATTCATTTTAGTTAGATTGTTGCAGGTCATCATGAAGACCTTCATTTTTTTCAGGCACTTCTTGTTACCCCTCATAATTGTCAGCCTGTCAACATTGATCTATTGGTTACAACGAGATGTAGAGATGATATAAGCACTGTTATGTGTTGAAATTGTATGAGTTTTTAGCATGTTGAATGATATGAAGCAATCAAATTCCCACAGAACTGTAGAAACCCTTGTTAAAATACATTTGAAGTAAATCTAACTTTAGGATTTGGAATCTTGTGAAGCCTGGTTGTTGTGACCTTGGTAATTTTTCTACAAGGGATGCCTTTAAGATAGTTGAACTGTAAGGGTTTCAACAAATCAAAGAGATACATGCATTCCAAAAATAATTTTGTTAAATAGAATTGAATCACTGTTCCCACCTGGCACTGTTTGACTGGAAATGCTCTTACAATACCTAGGCATTCTGTTTGCCAGAGCTGCTGAATCCAAGGTATTCCTGAACATCTGAATCAAGGAACAAAGAGCTATATCCCATACTAATCAAGAAAGCACCATGGGTTCTAATATTTTATAACCTTCTGATACCTGCCTTCTGTTATCAACTCCGTCCTTCTATGGTCAGTTTTAAACAACTACTCTTCCCTCCTCATTTGACCTTCTCCCAGAATCCCTGAAGTCTGGCTGTTTTTTTGTGACTGTATACAAATCTTCTTAAGCCACTTGCTTTGCTTTTCCTTTCTCTATAAAAAGCAAAAATACTTGCTTACTTTATAAACCACCTAAATGTCTGTGCATTAGTTTTTCTTTATGTTACAGCTGGGAGCAAGGGGAAGAGACCAGATATTTGTCCACATTTGTGGAATTGTTAAATCAAATCCATCCCCATCTGGTCTGATGCAGACTATGGATTTAATTTGGGGATTTTATTTCTTCCTATAGATATAACAAAGACCTTGTATTCAGTTCCTGGATAATTTCTTTCGTTCAGTGCTGATGTTCTCTCCTGTGTTCAAGTTCAGACATTAGTACTTACTTTTCGAGTGTTCTCTTCATTAGGTATTTCTTAGGTTTTTTACATGTCATTAAAAAGAAATATTTCCCAAAATAAAAATGTCAGGAAACATGACCAATGAAAGAAGTGCTTCAACTGAATCAGCAGACAAGAATAATAAAGTATTTACACTGTCAGTTGTCACTGGTGCTGCAATTCAGCCTATTCTTGACTACGTTGGAATGATCTCAGATTAAAGGTTTTGGTCCTGGTAGAAGATAGTTCCATTGCAACAGAATTGCAATCTTGCAATGTAAAGAGGTTATTTTCTACTTCTCAGGTAGTATTTACTGTATTTGTCAATTGTTTCTTCTATTAGGTCTAAGAAACATGAAAATTCTGACTTTTTAAGAGGTGGCTTCAGTGTTCCTTCTCACCTTCAGACCAAGTGGTGATCAGCACTTTTCTGGAAGTAACCATTATAATTTAAAATCAGTTTAGAGCAGATTGGATTTCTGAGAATTAAAGATAATATTCAATCCTCGTTGATAAATTATTTCCACTTATAATCAGCTTCAGGTATAGAAATATAAAGATAAACCTTAAATGACTCTGCATACTAAGCACAGCTGTTCAATTTTTCAAAAAATTCATAAACTTTTAGCCTTTCATCTACATGAAGAAATTATATCAGAAGTTGATAACTTAACTTTAAGAAATTGTCCTCCTTAAAAAAATCAGTTGAATTTAAAAAAAAAAAAAATCAGTTAAAATTTTAGAGACAATTCATTATAATCAAGGGTGCCATCAGTACTAGCCTGATAATAATACTAGAGTAAATAAGGGTTACCTGGGCACACAGACAGCAGTTTTGACTATGATTAGAGAGAAAGCTGCCTTTTGGGCTAGAAAAGTTATTGCAGTCTCTGGAAAGCATCCTGGGAAAAGTAGTGGTGTCTGTCTATCTGTAGTGGGGAAAAACAGTACTTGCTCAGAAGGATAGAATAAAAGTAGATACCAAGTAGAAGTACAGTATCATGTAGTGAATGAAAGGAATCCATAACAGCATTCACAGGGAGCAGCTTGGGAACCAGCTTTTCAGAGGATCTGAGTCTCCCACGCTGATGATAATGTCCCATTTAAGCTGTGTTCCCATCAGTTTCTCAGGACTTAAATTTAAGGATATTTTTATAATCTGTATTTTTCTTCAAAAGAAGAAAGGGAACTTTAATACCTGCAAATGGTGCCCTTTTGGAACACAAAAAGATATCTAGTCAAAACATACAGTTTGCACTTTGTGTGATGGTTATAGTAATTCGCTTCTTTCTGTTCCACTCACCTTGCCCAGACCTGAATTTTAGCAAAATTTCCTGACTAGAAAGAAAACTCTCCTGGAACTGCATACTGTACTAGTGAAGACTTCTTATCTTGTTACTTGAAGACTGCTTGAAACAGCAGTCTGATTTGTAAAGCATTAACTTTATTTGCTAATATTGGTAGGCTATAATCTCTGCCATTCTTTACAAAATTATCTGCAATTCTAATTCAAATTCCAGAAAGGATGGCAGACTATAGTCTGTAATAATTTTTTGCAGTTAAACGATGTAAATCCTTAAGCGGATTAATTCACAAATAGTAAATTCTGGCACGATTCCAAATTTCAGGGAGTTTCCTTTATTGATATGAATATTTGATTGAGTGGTTGGATACAGGATACAAACCCAGCTGTTGCATGGTTGTGTCTTAATACATTCTTTTATCTGGACATTTAGCTGACCGTCAGCACTGAGACAGGTCTTGAATATAGAATAAACATTTGGGAGGATTTGTTGTTTGGTTTTAGTTTTGGTTTATTTTCCTAGTTGGAACCAGAGCTTATGTTATAGACCTTCTGCTGCAGCTAAAGCAGTATTACTAAAGCAATATAGCATAGCCTTTCTTCAGCCTGCTTACAGCTTCAGGTTAATATTTATTTCCCCTGTCAAAGACAAAGAGATTGCCTCTTCCCTCAGGAAAAGAAAATTAAGGAGTTTAAATGCTAAATCTCCTTATTCTAGGCTAGTGTACTGAATACTCTCTGCAAATTCTAGGAAATCAAAGATTTTCCCTGAGGCTGTGTTACTGAACTTTGGGTGCGGCTTGTAGAAGTCAAAAGGCTGCCACCAGGTCATGTCTTCAGAGTAATGTGTGATACCTCTGCCTACCTGTTAGACCTGAATGAGGCTGCAATCAAGGTGACCAAATAATAGTCTGTGTCTTCCAGCCTGGCAGTTAGCAGCCTGATCCCACTCTGCTGACCAACTATTACTTTGTGCTTACTCATGAGCCCAGTCAAAGCTGGGGGTACCTGCTTGCATCAAGGGACTATCTGTACAAGCTGACTCATGAGTTGGTCCACCTATCTTCACTATTGTCCCAAAATTTAAAGTCATGTTTTCGTCTCGGCCTACAGTTCAGGGTCCAAGTGCACCAACAGCATCTAACATCTGGGCTTCCTCCTGGAGCTCATTTTAAAATCTAAATGCTTCTGTTTGATCCAGTTTTTTATCTAATCTGCTAGGGGTTCTGAAACCATTGACTTCCAGGTGTTGAAGTATATCAATGATGACGTGATTTTAATATTGCTGTTGTTAATTTAAATTCCCAAGCTTTAGGGTGTTTTCTGTGAATCAAATAAACTAGCTACAATATAAATAGTTCCTCCCTTCTGTACAAGAGCTTTCAGGTAGTTGTGTCAGTGTTGTGACCGATACGGGGAACTCTGTCTCTTTATTTCATGTAGGATGCTAAGGTCTGATGTGCTCATCCTGAGAACCCTAAATGTTATAGTATGTGTGTTGCTGTCAGAGAAGTGGGTATGTTGTTATCAAAAGTATAAAATTAAAATTTTAAATTACGGATTTTAAATTAAGTACATGCCATTTAAAAATTTACCAAGGCTCTGACGGATACATTCTCTCTAAATATCTGTACAATTAATAAAGACTATTTCCTTGTTCTCCTTAAACCACTGTCGGACATGAAGTAAGAGAGGAAGTTAGGGATATCCTAACTGCACAATTGACTCTTCCTAGTCCTTTTAGCCTATAGGCATCCCTCTGAATGTAGTACTCTGTTTCAAGTTCTGTTATTGCTGTTGGAGGACAGAAAGTTACTGATGTATGTGTGGAAAATCCATTTTTTTCAAATTATTTTGTTTACAGTTGCTATAAAGCAGACAGTTATTTTCAAATTAGTATCTTAAAACTGAAGGAGATATTTTCCAAAATTCCTTTCCATTATATCTCTGTTTCTGATAGCAACTAGGTCTCATGCAAGTAGGTCTTTCAGTATCAGCACTTAGCAGTAGATAATACGTGTTTCAATGGCAAATTAATAATAATGTCAATGCTTTGTTCATAATTCTGCAGATTTATGCATGAAGAAGAAAGATAATAACTTGGGAAACATTTCTAAAACAAGTTCACCATTTCTTGTTTATTCATATTAATTTAGAATCTGCTTTAATGATACAGTCAGTTACAGTCAGGTTAATATACTTAATCTGAAAATATCTTTCAAGGTGCCTGAGAAAGTAAAGCAGCAGTTATTTTCTAACCACTGTAACATACTTCAGACTTAGGCTGGATGTTATCTTCAACTGTCTGTTACTTGCTGAATAGCTCATACTTATTTTGCTCTGACTTCTGCAGCAAGTTTGTCTTCAAAAGGAAAACAAACTCCTCAAAAGAAAACGCCCTCTCTTTCCTTTTGTGAATGGCTTCTATTTGAAATTCACTAAACACAGCAGTTTGCGGGATTCCATCTGTTATATCTTTGTGTAAATGGCTCTTGTGGGGTTTTCAAAAGCTGTTACCAATGTTTTACTCCTGTTCTACAGATTCTTCCATTGGCTTCAGACATCAGGTATGAACATGAGGGATTTCTGCTGCCCCACTTTTTGCTTCTCTTCCTGAAAATGGTTCCCAGGTGTTTGGAGATTAAAGCTTCACATAGGAACCATTAATTTAAATGGAAAATACCACTGTGGTTCTAATGGGACAATCCCCTAAAATCAAAGAATGGACATTCAGGTACTTCTGTGTAAAATTTAGATCTTCACAACTTTTGCCTGCTCCTAGAGTAAATCACTTCTGTGCAACTCTTTGTGTTGGTACCTCTGCCCCAATCCTTCCAAAGGGCCCAAATATCTTCAGGTTTTAACTACCCAGTTCCAAACAATTAATAGTACTTGAATCAGAAAAGTCATCTTTGTTTCCTGTGGAGCCTGTTCCATTTTTCCAAACTAAAACCCAAGGAGATAGTACTAGTTTTCACACTCATTTAGCTTTATTTTATGCCCTAAAGATTAGTTTTTACTCAGCCCTGGTAAGGATTGGCCTCTCTGGGCTAAGAAAAGAAAATGGAAAACAGCATGGTTTCTGCTTGAATTGAAAATCCTGCCCAAAAGATTTCTGTACAATGGGAGGGTTTGAAACCTCCCTCTTTCATCCTTTTCCTCCAAGCATTCTTATGTTCAAGTCAACCCCCAAGCAAAGGAAGTTGCTTTCCCTGCCTTTGTAGTATTTTGGTCTAAGGAATGGGATGGACTAACTAAATGTCAGATAGCACAGAGGGTTTGTCTTTAGAGCTGTTATAACTGCTATCTGACTCCTCCCTCTAAAGCACCCCAAAAAATTTTTAAATAGTTTTTAAAAAGTACTGAAGTTTGTAGCTGACACTTGGGAAAAAATAAGTTATAAACTTTTAAAGCTAAATAACTTTTACTGACATATATTTATTATATCTATGACAAAACCATTGTGTTTTTCAGTTTTCTGGCCAAGAATATCACAAACATCAAATTAGCTTTTCAGATTACCCCTCTATAAGTACCTTATGTGATAAAAAAAGACTGAACAAAATGTCATTTGGTTCAGTATGTATTAAGAATACAAATCTTGGAATATATTTACTGTATCAGAATATCTTCAGTTGTTCACTTGAAATTGTCACTGCTGGATTTATGCAGTTTTAATATTAAGAAAATGTGAAGATTTCAAAATCTTAATGTCATGGTTTTGCTTGGTCCAATTTTTGGTGGTGGGGGATGGGGAACAAGAAACCACAAAGATGGCTGCTGTGAGAAGTCCTAGGGGTGTCTCCTTCTTCTTCTTCTCCAGCAAAGGGAGGCCTGCCCCCCTCCTGTGTTTCAGAGCCAACCCATCATTGGTTCTGAGGTTGATGGACAGGCTGACCATCAGGCCTGGGCCAATTGCACAGGATAGTTACACCTCTGTGATGACGTATTTTGTAGTATTTAAGAAAAAATTCAAAACAAGATAGCTGCGGCCGCCATGTTTAGGTTAATTGATAGCATGTAGTTTTAGTATCTTGCACTGGAAAAAAACAGAGCAGAAGGGTGAGGAGATGTAAGAAGAAAAATGGAGACACCCCAAGATCACAGAACAGTAAGGAGAAGCTGTGCTCTTGCTGTGGTTCTCGGACAAGCTAGAGGAGATAAGTTGTTCTTGAAAAGAACTATTTCCATCATATTGAGAGAGAGACCTGTATAGAGAAGTAAAGCAACCTTGCTGTGAGAGAAAAAAACCCTGGCCTTTTGAGGACCGGACTGTTTTTTTTTGATTATGAAGCCAAGAAATAGAGAAGAGATTTGCTCCCCCCACAAAGTTTTGATGTAGAAGAAGCTGTGTTTTTGGTGTTCTGCCAGGAGGTTTGTGATAATCGGACTCACGTCGCTGAAGAAAACAACATGGGCCTTGAAGGACATTTCTTTTTTTCTTTTCTCCCGTGAGGTAAAGGATTTCCTTTCCTGCTATTAGCAGTTTTACACAGACTGTTTCTCAGAAAAGGACACATCCCACAGCTGGAGCTGTAAGAATGTTTTATCCTACAACGCTTGGACAACAGCTGAGTGTTTTGATCTGTGTTAGACTTTCATTCTCCTGCCCCCCTGTGTGTGAGGGACAACATGGGAGGAATGGAGACGGGGACTTGGAAAAAGAGACGGGTCCCCGGGAAAGTGTAACAGGTGTCTTAAAATGTCCATTTTATTTTTCTTCTCTTTGTAAATATCCCTATCTTTGTTTTTCACACAGTGCCTTTCTTAGTAGTGTGTAGTAATAAATCTGTTTTGCAACTTAAGTTATGCAGCCTGTCTGACTATCTTTGTGGAGTACATAGGTATCTTAACTTCCAATTATGCCATGTTTATCTCAAAGCCATAAATATTTCGTGTTAATTGGGTTTTCGCTCTCTCTCCCTTCTCCCTCTCCGGTGGAAGTGGGGGGAGGGAACGTCGTGGGTACAGTTCAAACCACGACACTTAAGTATACACAAGTCTGGAAGTTGAAAAAAATGTATTAATGCATTGTTTAGCAAAAAGAAACCTTATTCTATTTGTTCCTTTTTTTCCATACAGGTCGTTATCTTTAAAACTTGCCCCTCAAAACTCAGTAACGAGACAATGGAGCACTGGGGCCAGAGACCCCATCTCACCTTTCTCTCAGCACCTGTGAAGAGCTGGTCTTGTCCTCCTTTTTCACACAAGTAGCTATGACAGGAAGAAGATAAACGGGGCTAAGTATTTCATAGTGCTCCAGCTACTGATAAAACTCCTCTGTTTCTTCTGGCACAGTTCAAACTACCGAGAATACTGCCATCAGTGCTTATAGGAATATTACATCTTCAAGAAAGCTGCTGGTAGAATATTTGTTAACTCAAATCAATTCCTTTTTTTTTTTTTTTTGTAACACTGCTTGCAAAAATAATCCATTGCTCAGAACTAATGTGATTTTCCCTGTAATTATGAATCAGATACACAGGATCACTAAAATCAGTACATTCCTTAGTGAGAAATTGAAGGAGTCAGAAGCTTTTCAATAAGGTTTTTTTACCACGGGAAAACTCAGAATGCTCAGTCTGGATATAAACTGCTTCAACAAAAGTCAGCTTCAGAATATTTAATGATTAAGACCTTTTTTTTATATATATATTTTGTTGATGTTGTTGACAATTTTGCCACATTTAATTCTTTGCACTTTGTATCAGAATTACATGCTAAATGCGAAAGCCATAGTTTTATGAGATTCAAAGCTTGCTTTCTAGCTAGTTTTTGTCAAACCTTAAGGCAATCTTTGAAATTTAATAAATTCAATTTCACTGTGAGAAAGGGAACAGAAGTGTAAGTACTGAAAGATAGATATGCTTCTTTTAACGAGAATCTTTCTTTTTGATTATTTGTATATTTTGGTAGGTACAAAGAATATTAAATAACATACAACATCTGATTAGTGATCATTATCTGAACATAGCTTTAGAACAAAACACTTCTTGCTGCATATTTAGCATTTTTCTCATATTTTGTTTTTCCATTTCAAAGGATATTTCCATTTAAATCACATTAACATGTGTTAATAACTTTCTATTCTTTACTGATTCAACTCCGGTACTGTGTTAGCACATGCAGTCCAATTCCATCACATTTCATTCTGCATAAATGACTTTCAAATCTTTGTCACTGACAGTTCATGTTTTTATTGATGCTTCTCTTATCAGGATTTACTTTAATATAAATTAATTAGAAAAGAAAACTGCATGCCCCTGCTTCATTAAGAAAGATATTATTTAAAAAAATTATAATTCAGGGCATTAGGGGAGACATTCATCCTGATCTAAAATAAAGTGGTCAAGAAAGTAGCTATTATCACATAATTTGAATGAAAGCTCGTAACTCATATAATCATATATATATGATATATATATATATATATCTATATAACTCTCCAAAAACTTAATAATTCAACAATAATAATAATTCAACATCTCTTTTTACTTAATATCTGAGATAAATCAAAGGACACCAAAGTTAAGAATAACAAATAATATGATTCTAGTGTTAAGCTCAGGTTATAAAATCACATGGTAAATTTGAAATAGAATGAAAATTAAAGTATGGATTTTTTATTGAGAGACACATGTTGTAGTATTTCTAGTTTTAATTTGTTTTGTTCTTTACTTTGTGAACACATGTTATCTTTTGATAACTTGCACTGGTTTTTTTAAATGAAATCTTGCTGTTGACCTGGGTAACCTATTAATATGTTACACTACTGTCAACATGGAGTCATTCCCATGTCACAGAAGCAAGAGACATATAATCTGTGAAATTCCAATTATCTCCGAGGCTATTGAAGTACTGGAGGAAGTGTTGGATCTGTTCACTTCTTGAGCCATTAGGCAAATCTAGAAAAGAACTCAGGCATGTTGGTGGGATTGGATTTTCCTAGCTTCTCAGAAGCTTTATTGAAGATCTACTTTCATATGCAGATGTAATAACTTTTTTACATGAGACATATTAGCACCCAGTGTTAATGCACTGCTGTGCCATGTTTTCTTCTTTTGTGGCACACAAACTTCACATTGAGGCAGGACGTTCTTGATATATGGGGTGACCGTCACATCTGTGAAGAGACTAGAATGGCAGAGACCAGGAATCACAATTACTTTAAACATAAACATTGTTATTTAAGAAGTCTGTTCATCATTCCCTGTAGAAAACAGTTATAATTTTACAATAGGAGTATCAGAAAAGCTGGCAGATGTCACAGTAAT
>VKON01000291.1:0-40722 GCA_009741485.1 Malurus cyaneus samueli | reverse complement strand
CTGCAGGGGACAGCCTGCTCCACCATGGTCACCATGGGCTGCAGGGGGACAGCCTGCTCCACCATGGTCACCATGGGCTGCAGGGGACAGCCTGCTCCACCATGGTCACCATGGGCTGCAAAGGAATCCCAGCTCCGGCTCCTGGAGCAGCTCCTCCCCCTCCTGCATTAACCTTGGTGTCTGCATCCCTCACATATTCTCAGCCTCCTCCTCCTTCTCCTCTGGCAAAACTACTGTGGCCCTCACTTTTGTTTTGATTTTTTCTTAAATATGTTTTCACAGGGGCATAACCACCATCTCCAATTGGCCCACGTTTGGTCAGTGGCATGTCCATCATCCTCAGAGCCAACAGCAATTGGCTCTGCTGGACATGGTGGAAGCTTCCAGAAGCTTCTCACAGGCGCCATCTTTTTGGCCCTCCCACTTCCAAAAACTGGGCCAAGCAAAACCAACACAGGTAGATGAAGAGTTGATATTCAGTCGTATAGGCTCAGACTGTAACATTTAACATTTACAAATATTTAAAACAGTGCTTGGATACAAAACTGCACACAGGCAAGCATGCACACATATGACTGAGTAAGATTGAGTGATGCTTTCTCCACCACCCACTGCACAAATTCCTGAACATCCATTGTGTCAGACTATGGATAGCTGGGGTTGATGCCTCACCAATACTACTGGATATAGACTAACAAATACATATTCTGGCTGACAAGTTCGTACAAACTTTGGGAGGTATTCAGTACACTCAGGGTAAAACAGTCACAATTCTCCAAAAATCTCTGCAATTTTTACCTGACTTTTCAAAACATTCTAATTAAAAACAAGCATAGTGTTTATGTGAGTCAGGGAGACAGGACAGATAGCAATAGGAAAGAAATGAGGACTGGAATTGGAAGAGTGAGGTTAGTGGTCTGAAATATAGTTGAGTTTTATTTGAGTAACTTAAACAGCAAATTCATCACTGCAGAGCATGAACTGAATTAACATCTGCTTTCTTTGTGTTGTTAAGTATTTGTTCTTACTTTTCTGTGGCTTAACTTTGCGAATGTTCTAACAATAGTTAAAATATTGACATAAGGCATAAACCCAAAATTTTGAAGATGTTTCAACATCCAGCACAGTGCAACAAGACTTACCTGTGTTTGAAAAATTAATCATTCTGACCCTTCCTACACATTTTACAGGAACAGGTAAGGAATTCAGAGTTTAATCCTGACTTTATCTTAATAAAGCTATTTACCCTAGCTCTAAATCTGATAAGCTTTAAAGAAGCTCATGTTGCTTTCAAATCACCTCACAGTACATCTGAAATAAACTCTCATGTCTAAAGGAATAAACATTGTAATAACTTAGGCTGCTTTTACGAATCAGAATTTAGTAACAGGTTGTTCAGTCATCACCAACCGAGATAGCAGTTACTCTGATTAGCAGAACTGTTTCGACTCAACAGCAGCATCAGAGTTCTATGGCTGAGAAAGAGGATAAAGCTGTTGGGGGTGTGGAGGGAGTTAGACAATGGCAGAGGCAAGAATGAACAAAGAGAAGGGGCACTAACCCAGCAGGTAAACAGGCTTTCTCTGCATTTCATTATGACTGTCACTTGCAGAACTGGCCATTCTGTGCACACTCCAGACCTGTCCCCAGGAAGGAGCCGGTGCCACCTGCAAGAGACAGGAGTCTGAGCTGCTGCTTTCTGGGTCAGCCTGAGTGAAGCACAGCCAGAAATGTGGAAACAGAGGTACTATACAGGACGAGTGGGGTACAGAAGCAAAATTAGCTATAGTCCAAGTTGCTGTCTGTTGCTTCACTGTAGCTCAGTGTGTAGAATAGGCAACATTCGAACTTTAATTAGTAAGTTTCCCAGTCTCTTGTTGCATCACAGAAGTAAATGAAAGTCGCATGACCACCTAAAAAGAAAGGAACTTCACCCTTTGAATTAACTGAACACCTTCTGATCTGAAGTCCAAGGAAGTCAGCAGAGAGAAGTTGTTTACAGGCTGTGTAAATTTTTTGTAGGCTCAAATATTGAAAAAAATATATCAAAATGGTTTGACAAAACATTTGCTAATAGCCTTGATAACACCATTATTAAAAATATCTATGTTTCCAAGCTTTGTTTCATTTTAAAAGATGTTTTCCCATTAATACAAACTGAAGTTCAAGCATAACCACATCTGATAATTTCCCACAAAGAAAAGTCCCAGATTTCACTTACCTTGGCCAGGGTCTGCTGTGGGTTTGGGCTGCAGAGCAGATCAGAGGTCCCACCCTGCTGCACACATTGGCCAGTACCCACCCCCAGAGGACAGCAACACAGGGTGGGTGGCTCTCCATCGCAGCACTGCACCAGAATGCTGATACATTAAATGCAGGGACAGAAGACACCCTTAATCTTCATGATTTTTATCTTATGTTTTACATAATCATTATAATTTACAATCCTTCTAATTCTGTGCTAAAAGTACATGCAACAGTAAGATTAAACCAAATTTTTCCCTAGCATATCTACTATTAATATGAGACAGAATTTGATTCCCCAAGACTTTTTCTGAACAAAATAGTTTTTTGAAGGGGAATATGTGGCTAAACTTTTTTCTAGATGAAAAAAGCAACCCCTGCATGCACACCCACACAAATGTATATATACAGGAAAAAATTCATTATTTGTACATATTTTCTCAAATATTGAGCTGAAAGTCCTTAGCACTTATATTGCTTGAAAAAGTATGATCCTTTTGTTATTTGCACTTTGTGATGCTGAATTATGTGAGCTCATTATTTTTAAGTGAACTTTGAGAAGGGTAATGGTGGCAGCTAAAAGATAAAGCAGTAATGATCAGCAAGCATTTACGCAAATGCATAGTAATCACTCCCTTCATCAGGCAGCAAATAAATGACCTGATAATTATAATAAGCACTGTCCTGCTTTATGTGAAAGTAGTATTTGTTTTAGTTATTCAGTTTGTATTTTTATTCCCTCAGCAATACGGCTGCTATTAATGTAAATTATTGGTATGTGCGCCTGTTGCATGGGAAGAGAGACTAGAAATTATAAGGGTGAGGAAAAAAAAAAGACAAAATTAATTTCAAAACACAAACACACCAGTGGAGTCATGATGATTAATTAAATGGTTTTTTTTTTATTTGATTCTGAATGTATTCATGTTAATCAAAGATTAAAAGTACTATCTAAACCACCATTAGTGTATGTAATCTAAAGATTCATAATCTTGATAACGACAAGTATTTCCATGGTTTAAAATTTATCTAATAGATAAGTTTATAAATACACGTATGCACACACTCAGTTACATGGAGTCTCTTTCTTTATTTCAAAGGCTTCTGAGTGAAGCCACCACTCACTCCCAGGTGTCAGATGATTTTCCTAACTGTTCCCAATGTGGCCTGTTTTGGAAATGCCACTAAACAAACAATCTTGGAACTGAAAAGTAGGTTTTGTTTCTCTTTTGAGGGCTATACAAGGAGCCCCACTGAGACCAAGTATGATTTAGTGCACCAAATTTCGCATGGTCCAGCTACTGAGATATTTGCTCATTTGCCTGAGATATACAACTAATTAGTAAATTCTGGTCAGTAAATCTGGCAGCTTATGTTACAAGTGTTCAATGAGATAACCTTTTGCCATAGTTTGCTTTGTGTTTCACCATTGAAGCTGCATGCAAGTTTCTGGGAAAGCAATTGTTCTTAGAAAGCATCCATAACCAGTCAAAACATCCTGAACTTGTTCCTAGGTCAGTTATTGTTAATGCAGACCTTATCTTAACAGGTACATGATGTTAAATATCTATATCTCGATGAACATGCATCTAAGATCCATCAGTACTCTTAGCTTTACATTGCTGCATGCATAGCAGCAATGGTTTTACTCGGTCTGGTTTTTTGGTGGTGGGGGGTTGGGACCAAGAAACCACAAAGATGGCTCCTGTGAGAAAGTTCTGGAAGCTTTCTCTTTCTCGCAGCAAAAGGAGTCCTGCCCCTGTGTTTTAGGAACCAATCATTGGGAATCTAGGTTGATGGACAAGGTTGCGGTCAGTGCCTGGGCCAATTGCATGATAGTTACACCTCTGTGATGACGTATGGTCTTGTTACTTAAGAAGATTCAAACAAGATAGGGGTGGCTGCCATTTAGTTTTTAGGTTGTTAAGTATCATCACTGCATGGGGGAGGACAGAAGAAGGGTAGGGAGATGCAAGAAAAAATGCAGACCTAAGATCACAGTAAGAAGAAGACAGGTGCTGTGCTGTACTGTGGGCCAAAAATGGAGAAAAACAAGCTGTTCTCAAAGGACTATTCTCAAGGGAGACCTGTATAGAAAAAAGAGAGTCCCTATACCCCAATAAAAACCTGCCTTTGAAGACTGGACTGATCATAAGCCAAAAAGGTGAAGAGGCTTGGCCCCCACTTATGTCTGAAGCAAACTGATGCTTAGAAGAAACTATGTTCTGCCAGGATATTGAGAGAGTGGCCTTGGAGGACTGTTTTCCTTTTCCCATGAGTAAAGAAAAAGAATCTCCATGCCATCAGCAGTTTATACCACTGACTGTTTCTTGGAAAAGAACCTTCCACAGCTTGAAGCTGTAAAACGCTTCTCCTGTGATGCTGGATGATAACCGTAATGAGTAGTCTGATCTATGTTAAAACTTTCATCCCTGCCTCCTTGTGCTTGGGAAGGCATGGAGGGGTAGGAGGGGAACGACTGGGAGAGACAGGTTTCGCAGAAAGAATAACAGGGTTCTTAAATTCCATTTTTACTTTTCTTTCCTTGGTAGATTTTTCCCTATCTCAGTTCCCCTCCCCGGTGCAGTAGTATTTTTAGTAGTTTTCGGTAATAAATCTATTTTGCAACTTAAGTTATTCAGCCTGTCTGACCATTTTCTGGAGCATATACGTATCTTTCTCTCAATTATATTATCTTATCTAAAAGCCTTAAATTGTAGTGTTATTTGGGCATTTGCTCTCCCTTCTGCCTCTCAGGTGGGTCAGGGAGGGAACGTCTTGGGTGCTTTGGCTTTCGGTCAAGTTCAAACCACAACAATAGAAAAAACACAAATGCCTCACTTTAACAGATACTGATCTGTAGTTGTGTGGTGCCACTGGAGCAACACAGTGTCCAGATAACCCACAATATGTCCCCCAGGTACCACCTTTTCTAAGTCTGCCATAAATACCTGCTTACAAGGTTTCTTTAAACTATATTGGGAAAAATCCCCAACCCTGTCTTTTCTGAAATAGGACTTAATCTGCTGCAGTACAATCT
Organism: Malurus cyaneus samueli; assembly: GCA_009741485.1. Lineage (NCBI taxonomy): Eukaryota > Metazoa > Chordata > Aves > Passeriformes > Maluridae > Malurus > Malurus cyaneus. Next base: position 35,438 of record VKON01000291.1, on the reverse strand, counting down.
TTTACTCAGGTTGTAGCTACACAATAAAGCATTGTTGAAGAGAAGCTGAGATCCCTTTTCTGTTGAAACACAAATGTTTGGCCAATGAGACATCATTGACACTGCAAAGCGTAGTTGGGATTCTGGAGGTGGCCAGCACTAGGAGCTTACATGGGAGGCATCATGGACTAGAATCCCTGAATCATTTAGGTTGGAGAAGACCCTTGAGATCATCTACTCCATTCATAGACATAACACTGCCAGGTCCACAGCTGAATGATGTTCCTAAGAGCTAAGCAATGGTAAGCAGGGTGACTTGACATAAGGCAGGAGGGTAGTAGAATACAGAAAAAAAAAAAAGGACTTGAGGTAAGCAATTCAAAGAGGAACAAGGCATTAAAAAAGGACCAAGTAAGAAAAAAAAAAAAGAAACAGGCTGAGGACAAAAGCAGGGACAGGATATAGGAGACACAGTGAAATCTGTGAGGAAAGTGCTTTTTAAGTCGTAGAGCATAATAACCTACCACTGATTTCACTTACGGTAGTAACTCAGCTGGCAGGCTTCTACAGATAACAGATGGGTTTCAATTTGAGTATAAAATGTACATGAAATTTCTGGCATTTTTTCATCTTTCTTTTTAAACAAGAAACAGAAAGTGACACACAAAACACTGTTAAAGAGAACACAGCATTGCAAATTAAAACACTTAGAATCTGTAAAATGAAAGAAGAGAGGTTTTTGATGTAATTTTAGTTTTCCTCTTCTGTGTAAACATATCATTAGACCCTCCTCATGCACCTGATAACAAAACCTTCGCAGATTGGTCCTACCAGCATTCAAGATGCAGCAGCTTGAGAGGCAGTTGTTTTGTTTCTCTTGATAAAGGTAATTTGTGAACCTTATCTTCCTTTTTTAGGAATCTGGAAAGTCTAGAAACGCAAAGACTTGTGGTAAAATAATTTATATTCCAGATTAGGCACATTATCTGGCTTTAATAAATGTCAAACGTTGTCAAGAAGTCGAAGTTTTAGTCCTCAGAATAAGGGGAGATGCGTATTTTGTTCTAGTTTGTTTCAACATAAATTTGCACATTGCCCATTCTTATTTTTGTTTGATTCTATGGGAGTTTAGTGCAAAGCACTCACATAATTTCAAATACAATAATAATTTTACTATATTTGTAAAAAAATTACTCAGAAAGGGTTTGTTTTGAAGTAAGACAAATTTGAACTAGGACATTTGTGATGTGAGCTCTAGAGAAATACATGATTTTTACATGTCCACATGTAAAATAGAGCTGCATTGAGTTAATTCAAAATTCATCAAGCTAGACTATATCTTTTTAGTAGGAGTGGGTGAACAAATAGCATGGAGTAAAGGTTCACAAAGAGAAAAACTGTCAGCTGCAAACCAAATGTTTGATGTTGCCAGATTTAGAAGAAGAACACTGACAAAAACAAAGACCATCAGGCAAATCCACAGTGAGTGTTAGAAGTTATATTCCTCAAAAGACTTATAAAGTACTGAACAATCTACCACTCCATCACAGCTCCTAAGCCATCCTCTGAGCTTTTTTACTTCATTAGCTGTATCCACCCCCTTACATGCAGGAGTATGAAGAGAGAGTGGAGCACAATCAGGTATTTCTGCTGATTCAGTTTTTCTTTTCTACTTTACCTTCAAAATAGGATCAGAAATTGGTCTAGAGATTAGTCCAGTAGCTGTCCTCACTGTGATAGGAAGAACAAACTTGAAAACAGACAGTATCAGTGCAAGGAACTGAGAGTTAATCATACTAATACGAGTAATTCAGAATTAGAAATTAATCTCTGCCAATGTTGTCTTTCAATATTCTGGTCAAGTTTGCACTACAATAAAAAATGTGTAAGTTTTTAAAAACCACCATTTCTGAATGCTTTTCCACACAGTGGTTCATTGTTCCTCACTATCATAACAGTAAAGAAAATGAGTGAATGCTTTTGAACATAGTTTTATGGTGCTTGATACAGAAAGAAATCATATATAGATAAATATTATTCTCTTGTCAAGTATATCAATATTTTGTTAAAGCAAACTGAGAGTCTGAAATGGTTACTGGCTCAAACGATGTTAAAATCACCTAAGGACTTCCCCATTGTAGCAAACTGCAAAGTAGCAAAATCTCATCTGCAACCACGAAAGCCCCCCTTGAATATACCTCCTGAATATGTTACAAGATAAAGGCAACACTATTGTCCCATTATCTCAGGTCTAAGAAGAAATAAACAAGCCTGGGGGAGAGGAATGTATCCACAACCAGCAGATACCCTGGAAATCATCTCTGTGTTGGCTGCGAGAAGGCCATAACCCACAGACCCATTTCTGAGGCCAGGTTTGCACACTCTTCTGTCAGAGCGACCATTTGTTAGGAGACGGGAGAGACCCAGAAACGACCTCGTAGATCTGGTAGAACGTGAACTTTCTCTCAAACTTCATTGTGCACTCTGGCGGGTTTTTATACTCAGGCTTTCTAACGGTAACAAGAGTCAAATCTAATTCTTTTTCTAACGGGAATAACAGTAACTTAACGTTCACGCACTCCTACTAACGATATGTAATGCCTTACATGGCAATTCTGCCGTTGCAGGTTGCGCGTGCTGACTCCCTTTTGCCATTTAGATATATTAGTAGTTCTCACGGCCACGAGGGTACTCGGGACTGGGCCCCACTGGAACCTCTACTGCACCTGCCAGCTGTGGCCAACGGTGGCCAATAGTCCAGACTGTTCCAGAATATTCACGGGCCTTTTCTCCCTTGACCAGGCCTTAGATAGGCCTACCACACTCTTCCCCCAAAACCAAGGAGGAGAAGAGTTTTTGGCTGTGTGATGGGGAAACGTCTAGTACAGAAGGGGTGACTACTCATCACCAGAGCCAACAAGCCAGACACGCAGAAGACCCTGCTGAGTCCTCCCTTACACAAACTGGCTCAGTTGTAAAACTCCACTACCACCACCACCCTCCTCAGAAAGGTCACATTCACATGGACATTCATATGACGAGCATCTCTCATGTTCTAGAAGGTGTCATAAGCCATCAGACAGCCCTGAAGTGCCCCAGAGTCCTTCCTGGGGCCCTGCACCAAAGGAGTGCACATGATTCAGTGCTGCAATAGATCCAGAGCTGGTTGAAAAAGAGTAAAACTTACCCTGGGGAGGTACCAGGGATCCCTAAATGCATATTAACCATTGAAGTCTATGTTCTGCAGGACTCCCACCACAGAGAAGACCAGAAGAAGATGATCTGTGGGATGCCATTGGATCCACAGCAGTGATTATCTTAACTTTCTTTCTCTTCCTCTACCTGAAGCTCCTCTCCTTCCTGTTTCCTTCTCTCTCACTCACATTTACTGTTAAATAAAATACTTACCATTGACTTTGGCATATGGTCTCAGTTGCACCTTAATTTGGGTATAGTCATCTCTAGTAATCAGATCATAACATAGATGTGTACAAATGCAATATTAAATCAACTATTAGGATATATAAATCAGCTTAGAGGTTTATTACAGTTTTTTACTTCAACTTATGGCTTACCACATAAACATCTACCAAATGAATTTCTGCCAACATGAGATGAAGTTATATCTCACTAAATAAAATCAGTGCTAAGATATTCCTCTGGATTCATTGCTGTCTCTCAGCACAGACCAACAAAGACACCTTCTACTTAACCAGATTATAGAAAACTTATGAAGCCATATAAACCATGTCAAGTGCATTAGATATTTTACTAAAGATGTTATACTAGAGGTGCTGAAAATAAATAGATATAGTACAGTAGCAAAATATGTCAGGTAATACATTACATTTGTATGTGTGTAATATGCTTTTTTTAGTCCTAAGAACATTCTAATATGTGTCACCAAATAGTCTATCATATTAATATGTTTTAAAATCAGTAAATTATATCATCTAGTGTAATTTAAGATAGGAGGATTTGGCGTGTTTGCTCATGTTCACTAACAGGAGATTTGAAATGAAAAAAAAGGTACCATGACCTAACTCCTGATAAATAGGCCATCACAAAGAGACAAACAGTGCAATGTTCCTCATCCACACCCCTCAATAAGTATTTTGACTTCTAAGGCCAATTCACTTTTAAATAATGGTTGAAGGACTATAATTTTCAAGAAAAGTGGGCAATAAATCCTACTTATTGCCGAAGTGTGATCAGTTTGTGTGTCTTTACCAGCTTCCAAGTTGCATACCCATCTGACAAACACCTTTACCAGACTCAAAAAGAAAAAAATAATTTTTATGCCTTATGTCATGACTACTATTGTTGTGACCAGAGGCAAAGTATAAAATTCTCTTAGCATTTAATAGAAATGGGTTAATGTTGTGGGTGACAGGCATTTTATTACTTACAAATCTGCGAGCTATTGGGCTATGTAAACTAGTAATTTATTTTAGAATTTGATTTCTGCCTTGTTTTAACTGAATCCTGAAGTTCTTCATAAAAGCTAATCCTGGGCTCTTCTAGGATGGTATGACTTCACTGTAATACATTTTTGCACTACATCACCGTGTCACATCCCTGCAATATCAGTACTTAGCTGTTAGCACTGATCAATACTTTTGTCAGGCTATATCCTCTATATTGCTGGGACTGTCTAATTTAGATTTTCCCAAGGAAATGAATTTTTAGCCAACGTACAAATTTGAATGCAGCTTTCAGATTTACCTCTAGGTGCCTAGAAAGGAGTATGTTATTGAATTTTTTTTCTTTGAGAAGGAAAGGTAAGTTATGCCAGCAGAAAGCTGAAGCTGTTGCTAGATGCTGGCCTTTCTCTCAAGCCGTCTTACCAGCAAAATGAATAATTTAAGACTGTGAAGAAGATTGATGATATAGCTCCGCATCACTTTAGGCCCTCTTTATACTATGAGAAGTTTGTAAAAATCTCACTATTAATCTTGACTGTGCTTTAACACTATTAAAGTTTAATTTATATTGGAAGTTAAGAGCATGAGTCTTAGTTTTCCTCCTTCCCACAAGTGGTTTAACAAACCCAGAAACTGACCTAGATCAACAGTGAACATTAGTCTTCCATAAATCCACAGATGATGTGACAGTCTTTCTAAGAGGAGAGACAAGCTGAAATATCTTCATCACTGTATAGGCTACTTCTGAAAATTTCCCCACTTTGGTGTTGCAGTTCCTATATATCCCAAGGTTACAGAAAGTCAGTGGATTTGTTCCCCACTCCATGAAATTGCCAATTGATTATCGGAGAAATTAAAAATAATTTCTGTAACACTTTATGCTCTGTACTTCATCGTGGGTATCTGAAAACACAGGTGCAACTTTACCCTAGCTGAGTTTGCAAATGGGGAAAAGCTGTCATGAATGAGCAGATTCCTGCAGATTACTTCATTATTATCTGCCCCAGATTTTGCTATGTACCTTCTCTTCTGATGTCATGTTTCCAGGGCCATTTTGGATGGAGAGAAGTGATGAGATAAGATTTTTATCTCTGACCTGGCTCTTGCCTTGGTGCTAGCAGATTACAGGAACATACAGTAGAAAGTCAAGACTGTATTATCCCAAGACAGAAGCCAGATGGAAAACCAGATATTATGTGAAAATATTAAATCACTGAAACCCAGAGATCATAGAGGTTGTTAAAATATTCTAGCAAAGAACAAAATCTCTCTTTGCATCCAAGATATTAATTTTAGCTTTCCTAAAGTAAACAAGACATTTAGGACATGTAGTACCTATTATTACACATGTACAACCTTATTTACTTTATTGATATAAAATGTTACAATGGAACTTTTGCGTATCTTTAAAAAGCCATAGAAAAAACCTGCATGTTTAATAACGAATGTCTTGCTTGAGTATTTCCGAGAAACAAAAGCTTTAGTGTAGGAAGTTTGTGCTCCTACTTTTACATTGCAACATGAAATGCACAGGTATAAATAATACAATGCCCTAATTTTGTATAGCCTGTTTATAATTGCTATAACCACAAATTACTTGCAGTACAGCAATATCTTATGCTCCCAAAGTGAACTGCTCTATACTGCAGTCAGCATCATGATCCTTTGTGGAAAGTCACTTATTGAAATGCAAATCATGTCTTAAACCAACTTCTTTGGCTCTGGTATGTCACCTCATCTCCAGCGTGACTCCATAAAAACAAAACACAGGACAGAAGGATGACTTGTTTCACTCCTGCAGGAAGGATTGTAAGAGACGGTACTAAAGATCCGTGACTGCCTCACGATTATCGAACTGTACACCCCAAAAACCGAGGGAAGAAAGAGGGGGGGGACTCTTTTCTTGAAGGGGTCGAGCCGATCAGGTGGAGTGACTATTTTCAGCTTCTAGGACAGCGAGTCCTCCCCATGCATCACTACTTCTGTTTAAAGAACATTCCCTACCAATTCTTTCCATCCCCACGCTCTCCATCAGGTTACCATGCCGACTTGCTGCACACCTGCTTTGGGGAGGGGGTCGAGCAGTCCATGGCCGGCCCATGCTTTGCAACCCCGCCCCTGGCCTGCAGCCACTCACTTTGAAAAAAGACTATAAAAAGTCTCCCCCGAGAAGACCACCTCGGAGATCTCTCCCAACGGACTGACGACTCCCGTGGAACTTCGGAAGACCTCGTCAAGCCCTGTTGGTAGCTATATAACCACTCTCTCTCTCTTTCTCTCTCTTTCTCTCCCCTCTCACTCTTCTATCGCAAAATAAAAACCCAAATAAATTGTTCCTGATTATTTGAAGCATATATATTTGCCTCTCGTTTTCTTTTGCACTCTGAGATTCCAAAAACGAACCTCTCACGAACCCTGCTTAAGTCAAGCAGATCGTGACAAGGATGCCACAAATGCAGTGTGCAGTTTCACAGCTCTCTACTTTGCTGTTCTAAAAAAACTATTCTGAAACTGTTGACAATAAAATACTTTTAACTGTTATTAGTAAGCTGATTTTATTTTATGTGTCATTTGAATAAAGCACCTGTCTCAAATGAAATAGCTATTTATAGACTGGTACAATTCAAATAATATTTTAACAACCTTTAGTTAGAATTGCAGAGAAAAGTACATTCTGTGTACTATTCTGAATATGAAATATTTTGTATTTGAAATGCTCAGCTAGACCAAAACACATTAGTGTCTATAACAAAGTCAGGATTTAAATAAAATATGCAGTATCATAAGTCCTGTTCATTACTACAAATATAAGGAAGATGTTAACTCAGACTTAGCCTGTACAAAAATCCATTTTATTCAAGGATTGCATGAGAAGACACAGCAGGCCAGAGAGACACAAGTAGCAGGTAACTGAGATATTTTCAATGCATTTTAAATAAACACTTAAACCAGAAGATTGTGACATGTAACTGAATTCACTGTAATTGCTTGTCTGGAAAAAAAAAGTCTTTTGTTTTTTGATTGTGCAGTCTTTTAGCACACACTTATTTTTGATGCAGAAGGAATTAGCACAACTACACAGAATACATCTCCAGAATGACACATAAATTACACAGAAGACTAACATACAGTACTTGCATGAAAGCAGAGAATTTGAGTGAAGGCCAGTGTTGTGACAGTTTCAACAAGGAAAAGTATTTTCTGCTGTAAATTGCAGGGGTTTTAAGTCTAACATTTGTACCAGAGAATGTTTTAGCACCTTTTTTCAAAGAGATGAACTGCTTAGCTTTTAAAGCACACATTGCAGGAGTGTGATAACCTGAAGGAGTTTGGGGGCAGTACATCTGATCACATTCTTTGACTGGATGCATCAAGATTGCAGGCAATTCAATAGATTCCATTTGTACAGTTTAATGGTTATTGCTGCTGAGGAACAGGTTCTTCAGGGGTGAAAGTGCTTCCTTCCAGAAGCCCTTTGTGTATGCCTCTCAGGGACTGCCATTAGGAGGAATGACCAAGCTATGGCTGCTGGGATCTCAAAGCAGAAACACTAAAAGTGTACCACACAACTTTGTCCAATGCTGCTTGTATTGCGCTGATTTAAGGATGTGAAAAAATCAGAGCATTGATGTGCTGTGCGTGAAAAAATTGAGATAAAAAGACAAGACATAATTCCCAAATGCCATTGACTGTTGTGTCACTTGACAAAACATGACTATAACCAAAAAAAACTTTCTGAATCCATCCATTTTACCTTGCTCATGATTCTGCAGTAACTTGTATTTCCTTAAATAATCCTACAGTGGAATAAAAGCAATTTGAATGAGGACAGTTCCCTATTGTTTTTTCCACATCCAAGATCCTTGTTTCATCTTTCTGCACCTTGCTTGTTGGCCAGGAGAATTATTTGTTAGGTAGAGTGATCCTGGACCAGCAGTTGATTCTTCTCAATAGGAAAAAAACGGTGCAACAAGGAGAAATATCAAAACATCCAAAAATTATGTTCTTGCTCTGCTTTTGTTAGATACAATCCATAAACGTCTCCACTGAAGACTCTTCTGAAGGGTTTGCAGAACCAAAGCTTTTGGTTAGGGTGAGGTACCCTATGCACAGGACAAAGAGAACAGCGGGAATTTCCCTCATGGGTGTTCTCTGTAGACAGCAAAGTTGAAGACAAGTATTCTTGATGGCAAGGTGAAACTTTCATACGAATCAGTCACTACTTCTTTTGGTCTTTTCATTTACAGAATTCCCTCGTCTCACAGGAAATATCCCCAAGGCTGTGTAGCTTCAACACAAGGTAAAGAGCACTGAATATGCATACCTCCTTAAAGGAAGCCTGGAGTTATCACATCAGGCCTAGGGTTTGAGGAATGGAAGTATTGATCTTATACAACCACTCAACAGAATGTGTTGGTCATGTATTTCTCCTTAGTATTTTCTTTTGGTATATTGAAACTGATGGTGGCATAAAAATCAGGACCTTTCCTGTCATGTTTAAATCCTTACATAGTTGTTGTTCTTGTTGTGTCCTTATGTCACACTTTCTATCTGACAATTTTTTGCTGAATAAAGACTGCTTCTGCAAAAGAATGTTGAAGAAAACTGAACATTCATTAAACACCCACAGTGGCTGCATTTCAAGGATGAACATAGCAAGTATTTCTTCAAAAAGAGCATCAAGGTTCTTTAATATCCTAGTGTAGCAGCTGAATCTTTCTCATGACATATGTTAGCTTCAAAAGAAAGTGTTGTTGTGAACTTGGAGCTGAAAAGCAATTTTTCTGTCATTTTGCTTAATACATCAATAGTATTTAACTTACCACCCTTTCAGTTTACTTATTCATTCCTTCACTGTTAATTGTGTTGAGTAATGCTAAGTCACAAACTAAATATTAAATTTAAATCATTCTTTACATCATCGTCATGTTGTAGTTAGAGAATTACAAGGTAGTAAACTGAATTGGAACACTGACAAACAAAATGCAAAACGAACCAGTCAGATCAAACTTAATCACGTTCGTAGATAAGAACATTCCTAAGCTTACTAGATTTTGGCAAATCCTAGCTCTCAGTAGTCTGTGTAATTTTCTGTGTTGCCCTTTCTGTCCTGAGCAGGGTAAGTCTCTGCTCCATGGTCACACTGATGCCAGCACTTCCAGCATTTCCATATCTCACTACACAGTTGCTTTCACTCATGAGTAACCAAACAAAGCTGTGAAACAATATGTAATTCCTTAGTATCTTCACTGAACATTTCACTGATTAAAATAATTGTTCACTTGCCACAATAAACAATAATGCTATTTTTGTCTAGAAAAAAAAAGGAATGAAAACCCACAAAACCTATTTCTTTTCCTTTTCTCCACTACTACGGGAAATAACATCCAATACTTCCTACCAGCCACTGAGTGGGGAGCTATTTAAATGTTTATTGGGGAGGGAAGGTTTTTCCACATACACCCTTTTTGATAGCAGAGGGTAGAGCAAAAGCAAACCACTGAAGAATGTGCTGCCAGAATGTGTAATTGTGCTGCATGTTTTTACAGCACATCTGGCAGAAGGTGATCAGGTCACTCACTGATTCTGTAACATTGCTGCTTTCCCCTCTCAGCTGTAATAAAGGGAGTTGAAGATTTCCACTTGGAAGAAGTGCAGTTGATTGTTTTAACTTGTTGAATTACAGCAAAAGCAGATACTTATGCTTGTGAGACAATTTAAAAATATTGTGCAATAAACAATACAGTGATGTGTGGTTTTGGTTTCTTCCCAGCATTTTCAGTTGTGGTTGTGAAAGACAGGAGCCAATGATCCAATGATCCAATTCAATGATTCTAATGTATGATACCCTAAGGAAGCCTGCTTTGCAAATTAGCGAACATCTGACTTAAATTTCATTATCCAGCACATTCTCCATAGTATAAACATATAATTACATGTTTAAAGGAAAATAGAAACAAGTCTTTAGCACTTTATTCAGGGAGAAAAAAAAAGGTTAAGCAGGCATTTCTTTGGGAGGTGTGTTTTAATGGAAACAGAACACAGAATAGCCTATCAAATTTATGAATAATGTAGCTACTCAGTCCCCAGTTCTCAGCTGGGCACATGAGGAAAGGAAGGTTTCCTGGATGTTAACAATATATCCTGAATGTGTAGTTAAGTTCTTAGGTCTAGATCCATTCAAAAGTGGGACAGTGAGTTCAAAATGTAAGATACAATTCTGCAGGCAGTTAGAGGAGAGAGAAATACCTAAGAGAAACTAGAAGGTTAAGGCTGGATAAGCCAGGATGAGATGCAGATATTCAAAACAAGAGACGCTGTTTTGGAGAGATTTTAGTATAGCAGTACTAAAAGTATCAGTATCCTTGCTTTGTCACTTTTCCAGCATCATCAGAGATACTTATTTTAATAAACTATATACTGCATTTACTTAGCATGATGCATAAAGGTCTCTAATCTACGTCTATTTTAAGGGGGGAAGACATAAACACAGTCAGTTTCTCATTGTGCTTCCTAATTAGAGGTTTTTTTTGTTACTGAAGGTTTATCTGGGCCTCTGCTAAGGGCAAACAATTTTCTGAACAGGATGAGATCTTTTACCTCCTGTCCTTAGTCAACTGGCCTATTCTATGGTTCAAGCCCATTAAACCTGGTTGAATGCTTCCATTAAGAAATAAAATGGAATTTGTTAGCTTTTGCTCAAGTACTTCAAATTAATCTTCCCCCTTTTTTCTAACTAGCTTCATGTATAGACAAGGATCCAAATAATAAAAATATTTGGTACTGTATGATTACTGTAAAATCAGCTTCTGATGATGCTTAAGAATCTGGAAAAATTTTTATTTTGACTGTTTGATTAGCTTAACAGGTAGCTGTCCTTTTGTAAAGAACAAGAGCACCCTGTTTTTTTGGTTTCTGTAACTAGGATTTAACTGTAATTGCACTAGGAGCTACTGATTTCAGTCATTTTTAGTTAGATTCTAAAACTCTTTCTTATTTTGCAACAAAAATTTGACCAACAAAATAAATTAACACTGCAGGTTCACTGCCTGGATCCACAACTACATGCTATATATAACGTTCCTTGTTCACCTCAGAGGGTTTTGGAAGTTCTTTTGGTTTTCAGAATAATCTCCATTTTGGACAATTTTCATAGCACAAAGCATTCAATGTGATGATAGAATATGCAGCTGCATACTATAAAATTATTTTAAAAAGAAAAACAGTTGAGATTTTAAAGTGTAGAATACCTAAAGGATGGCACCCACAATTTTCTTGGATCATTAATACAAGGATGTTTTTTTTTTGTAGTAGAAAATCTCTCAGCAATGAGGGACATTGTTTCTGATGTTTATATTTTATAGTTGCCTACTGTGTTATCTAAATCCAGAAAACTCCTGAACGCTTTCCAGTGTCAAACTTTATCCAACACCAGTCCACATTCTCAGCTATGTTCTACCATGAACACATTGAAAATGGAAGCATAGAGACCCTGCCTTTTGCACCACTGTCCTCCATGCCTTTGGATGGTCTTGCTTGACAACACCTTGACATTTCTGAACCTCTTTTTTTAATGTTGAAGCAGGAAATAGTCATTAAACAGTGACCCATTAAAATTCCCACGGAGAAAAAGTAGCACCTTAAGATGAAAGAGATAAAATTCTCTGAACTCCTTCCAAATTGTCTGAGGCCATGAATACACATTTGGGAAGGGTGTGTTCTCCTTTTTTTATATTTCTCTTTTACTCAGATGACTGACTCCACAGGAATAAACAAAATTAAACTGGAAATCTGAAAGCAGCTTCAAAGGAGTTCAGCACCTAATTCTATTGATGGCTCTTTTGAAGATGAAGACCTTCACCCCTTGAATAATGTACATCTTTTAGAATGACTTATTATTGTGCAGATACTGAAGGCACAAAATTAAAAAGTTTTACAATTGAATGATTTTAATGATTCTTCATTCACAAACTTTGGGATTATTCCGAATGCTGTGTGAAGAGCCTCTCTCTAAGCATACTATTTTATAATTAGAGCCATAAAACAGAGTATTTCAATATGTCAACATGGAGTCTAAGGTAACTAAAGGACAGAAAGCACAGAAATCTGGTTAGCTGGAGTGAAACTCGAAGATGCCAATAAAAACTAAGATTGTGTACCTAATTTAAAAATAGAAAAGCTTGGTCTGTTTGACTTAGTTTCTGAAACCAGGTATATATCCCAGAAAGATCTCAAATACATCAAGCAGCTGAACACATTAAAAGAGGTCAGAGAGTGCTCACAGTTTAATTTGCAGGAGGGTGAGTAGAGCTTTTCTCACTCTGGAGAGTAATGCTCCTGTTTCTCTTTGGCTATGTTCTTCTCAGTGATTTACTTCTCGTTTCCCATCCTGTGAACCCAGACATGCTGCAACTGTACCGACATAGTGAACTTTGAAGGTCTGAAGACCATTATATACACTTTTCTGGTGATTCAAGCCATACTTACATCAAAATCTTGGTTTGGAGCAGAAATGCCTGGAATACAAGCAAACCAAATTCCTCTGTTCCTTTCCAGGTGTTCTCCAGAAACAAAAAATGTTACCATTTCATATACTGCTTACAAGAAGCACTGGGAGACATAAAATACCTTCACAGTCTTTGGGCATAAGTGTCAGGAAGGGTCCCTCTGATATATTCGGTGGTGCTGGACCAGGAGGGTACAGCTGTGGTAGTGTCTCAAGGTTTTCAGAAACCCATCAAGATAATTTGGATTTGACAATTGACAATTCTTGCATGTAATTTTTTGTAAGAATTTACACTTACTCATCCCCTTTATTGCAGCACTAGATCTGATAAGTTTGATCACTAAAGTTCTCTTCTGCACTTTATTTCATACCCTCTAGGTGTGAAAACTCAGGTCTGTGTCACCAGCAATTTGTTCTGTTTCCCAGAAATGGGCAAGAATGTCCTGTGCAGCAGGCTGCTTCTACAAAGTGTCTGTCTGCCAGATGTGAAGATCAAATTTCCATCAACAATCTGGCGTATCCTGCCTGTGTTTCTTCTGTCTTGACTGTTCACTAACTTCAAATGCTCCACAGTTTTGGCACCTTAACAACACTGATATTTATTTTTCTGTGCATCAAGTATCACCAGCCTTCTTCCAATCCGACCCTTATCCTTCATATCCTTCACTTCCTAGGACATCAACCTGAACAACTATTAAGGCCAAGATTATTTCAGTAGGTCATAAAAAATGCCAGGCATTCATCTTATGCTGTGTGCAAAAAAGTCAATATAGCCATTCTGTGTTTCATTTGGGTGACTTACAGTCTAAAATGTAGATAGACAATAACATAAAAAAAAGCTAATGCATGGAAAAGCACCTCAAAACACAGAAACATAGACATCTATCAGAAAGTAGAGGCCTCTATTTTAGTTCCTTCATTCTTTTTCTCCTCTAAAATAAAAATACTTCACCCAAAACCTACATAACAAAGTCATAAGGACCCAGCTTTTGCCATGGGAATTGCATAAAACACGAGATAATTCAAAATCTGGTGTTTACAACAGCTTATTTCTATGAGAGTTTTCAGTGTGAAACTGTTTTCAGTATTACTAGTAGTCACTTTGACTTATGTCATTAACCACTTTGATTTGTTTAAGGGTTTTACTGGACAATCTGATTGCCACTGTTCATCAAAAACATGGGATAAGGCTTTGAATTATAACCATGTCTGAAATTAAATTAATTTTTCTCATTTACTTCAATGATCCTAAAAAATAATCAAAAGACCCTTGCTTCTCAAAAAGTTATTTTTGTGAAAGCTCTTTTTCTTCCTATAATTTGTCGTATCCTCTCATACAAGTTACAGACACCCATGCAAAATTAAATTGACACTTTTAACTGGATTTAATAGTTATAGAATATCTTTGGAATATCAGTTGGTAAACACAAATATACAATAAACCATAGGTCTGTGTGGATTTACTCAAAGCTCCACATTTATAGGGAGAGCAAAATAATTATTGAACTAAAAACTTGATTTTTAGGCCACAGTACACCTACCGTGTGTTCAAAACACCAATCAGCTGCTGCAATATATTATGTACAAATATTAGAAGCTCACTGCCTGTATTTGGGAATTTTATTATGTTTTAAATTTTATTATGTTTAATTTAAATATCCCCAAATTATAATTTGTCCCATCATGGCATTTTTGCGCTGTTACTAAAGGGAGTATCTTCAGTTTGTTTAATGCATTAAAGCACTAAAGGATTTCCTGAGATGGAATTAATAGGGAAATTCTAGTTCTCATACATGTTTCCGTCTACAAATAAAGTTAGCCAAGACTCAAACACGTTTAGGTCCTGACCTTGCACTGTGATCTGTTAACAGGGATACTCGGATCACCACAAAGTGCTCCAGAAAAGTTCACAGCAATGGGTTACAATGGAAGACATAAGTTCTGCTTTGTCAGTCACAATATATATATCTTATTCAAGAACAACAGAATATAAAATCTGAAAGCTAAACAATTTAATGGCGAGATTTGGAGCATTTTGTGCATTTGGTGTAATTGGTTTTATCCTTCTTTCCTATCTTTCTCTCTTCCCTCTCTCACCCACACTGCCAACATAAGAAAGGACATCCTGAAAATGTTACAAGCTAAGAAAAAGTTTGCATGAGGTCAGAAAAGTATTTTCTTATTTCTTTCTCTCCTTTTTATTTTTCAGACTTAAGGATACTTAGTAAATTTGCAACAAAAAAAAAAAAAGAACTATATACATATATTTTAAAAAATTTAATTTTCAGTAATGTCTGAAGGTTTTCTAACTGGAAGGTTAGCCTAACCAATTTTCCTGCATGCCACTAATTTTAAAATATTGTCATTATCTAAAAAGATCTCTCTGAGAAGATAGGTTCCTACTATCTGAGGAAAAAACTTCTTCCTGATTTTCTCCTGATGACAGAAAATAATCCAGCAATACATTTTATTCCAGATTACAAAAACTCAGATGCAGCTGTGGGGCCAGAGCCTGGGAAACTGGGATCTATACCACTGAGAATGCTAAAAGGGAAAAATGAGAATGAGCTCTAGTAGTCAAGTACTCCCTGGGAAAGCTGGTGACCTATGTTAGGCAAAGTCTTGGGATTGCAATCCCATGATAACAACATCAATTTGATTTTCTTGAACAAATTGTGGTCTGTTCTCCAAACCCTCACATACTACTTTGACGTTGTTGCAACTTTTCTTTCTTTCGGTTGAGTTATGCTGGTGATAACATGGAGCAAAACATTACCCGATCAGTTGTGTGTCTCACTGTTTGTCTTCCAGCTATGTAGGGTTATAAGGGCTCCTGAGGAAGCTGGCAGAGCGTTTTACTCTCCTAGTTGTAAAACAATATCAAAAGGAAAGGAGAGGGGGAAACAGTGAGATAACCAAAAGTTTTAAGAGCTGCCATGACTGACTGCACCTCCCTTTCTGCAGCATAAAATAAAATTATTTTTATTCTGTTTTAAATCTTAGTTTTGTAAGCACTGGAGAAATCTGAGTTTTAGGTGGGAAAAACCATTGTATATATACTTTTTCTATTTTTTGTCAGACATTCTCGATTTCCATTAAGAGGAGAAACTCCACAGAAGTGAATTTCACTACTTTAGGGGGGATGTGTGAGAATAACAGACTCTGGAAAACAAGAACTAAAGAAACTTGTAAGAATCAATATGTAATATTTTGAACAGGAGGTCTGCAGTGACTATTTAGCTTTTTAAATAGCAACATTGCCATCTATTCCTGAAAATCTTCTCTAAGCAAGGGTACCTCAATCAGATATTGACTTGAAAACCTCTTTGAATTGAGATTATCTGTTTGAGTTTTGGTTCTAAATGGGCTCTTTCTCTTTGGACAAACTTGTATGTATTAGAGCTAAGATATCTGTGCTCTGAAGAGAAATGAACTGGTGGTGTTTCTCCCTTGCTCCTCGGAATCCAGGGCTTCTTTTGGAGTAGAAGAGAAACACTAAGAAAACTTGATTATAAATCCATTTCTAGCTGACTACCACTTCCATTCGTTTTATTCATGGAATACATGGCTTATTTCCCCATCCAGGCAATGCTTCAACTTGTTGCTTAATTGTAACAGGAGCTGTTCCTCAAACCATCCAGACAGACAAAAAGGAATGGGGCTCTGATGACAACCTCAGCACTGCAGGAGTGAGAAGAGAGCCTGAGAGGGCAAGATTGTTGCAGAGAAGTAGATGAAGTGGTTGGAGTGATGGGCAGATTTGGGAGTTCAGAGGTATCAAAATCACTTTCTGACTTGAGATGATTTGCCAAATTATTTTTTTTCTATATCCACCAGGTATTAGGGTACAAAGTTATTAAAAAACTTACCTACAGATCAGTAACATGGTATATACAGTCTTTGTTCCTGACCACAGCTTCTGAGATGAAGTACAGAAGTTAACAATACTCAGCTACTCCAGTTGCTTTCAGGAATAGTGGGGACTCTTGAAGGAATAGTGGGAACTCTTGAAGTTTTCTCTGGATAGAAGTGTACCCAGAGGTAACCAGGCTGAACCAAAACTAAAACATTTGCCTAACTAAATTTTCATGTAGTCAAGTATTCTAAGGTAATCAAAGCAGGTGAGGAAAAGGAGACAAATATGCCAGCAGTGACCAGTAGGAAATTGCTGCTATGTATTACATGCCTAAATAACAGCATAAACAGTAAACTATACATAAGTCTTTGTATGATGAAGGTCATACTTAAAGATCATATTGATATATGTGCTACAAGACCTGCATATTCAGCAAGCAAGAGTAAATACAAAAAAGCAATTAGTAAATTAAAATACTCTAAGAAAACATGCATTCTGTGTTTTTCCATTTACCTTTCTGTTTAAGGACAGAGTTCCTATGTTTAATCTTTTATTTTTTTTTTTGAAGGATACAAGCTTTCTCCACTGAAAGCTAGGACTCATGTTCAACTGCACAACCAAGGGACATGAGGCTTAAAGGGAGAGAATTCTGTTTTCACAAGGCACATGATAACATCAGGCAGTTAAGACAGTTCAAGATGGCTCAGACTCTATGATACCCACGCTTAACAAGCATTACATTTTACTAGCATGTCTGTCTTGCTTTTCAGCTTTAGGGCAAAATTACAGATTGCCTTTTTTTTTGTTGTTTGGTTTGGGTTTTTTTTTTTTTGTTGTTGTTTTTTGGGTTTTTTTTTGTTTTTTTTTTTTTTTTTTGTATAAAGGTTCAAGAGACTTTAACATTTTCCAACTATTTATTTTACCCTACTGTATTAACAACAATCAAGTTGTGATTCAGACAATATGCTGTCATATTTAGCCAGCAATTCCAAAATAACACTAACTGTCCTTAACCAAAGTTGTCTTTTTAATGTTTCTTGGTCAGACTAAGGACCAGAACAGGTCTTGAAATCTGTCCTGAAATAAAGCTGAGACAGCTTTAACAGAATATTAAGTTTAGGCCATAAAAACATCCATTTAAAAACTGAGAATTTTCCATCTTTCTCAACATCTCTGGAGTAGGAATCACCACGACAATTACATTTCACTATGTCAGGATTTTGCATGGATTCCCATGAGATTCGGCAAAGAGCTAGCATGCTTAGAGGTCCTTGATACGTTTAATATTACTTACAATATTAATTATAGTAAAGTTCTCTTGAGGATATCGTATTATCATATATTTTTGTCCAAATAATACATGAGCCTGAACTCAGTTGGTTAAAGCATGGTGCTAATAATGTCAGCATTGTGGGTTTGAATGTGCATGCACCATTCACTTAAAAGTTGGACACTTGTGGATCCTTTCCAACAGAGTACATTCTGTGGATTGTGATTAAATCAGAAGAGTTTACTAGCCCTTCTGTAGCAAATCACACTAAAAAAAAGCAACAACTAAAACAATTTTCTGTATTTCTGGGTAAATATTTGATTTGGAATAATGTATTTTCCAGGAAGTTAGTATTCTTGTTGAAATAGTTGTGAACAGTTTCTCACCTCTGATTACATAAGGAAATAAATGGCTGGAGAGGCACTGTTGCTTCTTATTTTGACTGTCAAATGATCTTTGATTTTCTAGTACCAAGCACATGTAAGGAAAGTTTGGAATGGACTTTATTAGGTGCAAACTTAAACTTGTAACACTGTTATATATGGAGTTTCTTTGTTCACCACCTAGATCTTTTTAATGTGAAAAAAAAAAAAAAAAAAGAAATTGTAAGGTGGATAGTATTTAGAAAAACTAGGTAAATCTGAAAGAAACTGACTTAACGAACGCAATCCTTTCCTGCAAAGTGAGTTTTGCAGGTGCCCCACCTCTAGTGGAATGAAACTTGGATGCTAATGAATGCAAATAGCTTAGCAGGTGTTTGTCTTTAAAAACTCCATCACTGATGAGGATTTATTTTGTTCTTAATGACATATTTATATGCTTTCAGAGGCAAAAAGTATTTGAAAATACACCTGCTGATGCTGGTGCACTTTGAGCTGATTTGATTGCTGTGTACGTGGGTTAGGTTTGGAAGTACATAATGTGGCTCCACCTCACTTTCACAGGCTTAATAGAATTCTCAGTGCCTTTGTTACGGTCCATGAAATGCGACAGTAATCCACAGTTGTTGAAACAAGAGCCTTTCCATCAGTTTCAATAGGCTTTGAATTATGTTCTAAAATTGGCATTTGCTATCCAGAAGCAGCATCAGAAGTTTGTAGACTAGGGAGGATTTGCCACACCATCTGCATAAGGTCAATTCCGCAAGGGAAGAAGCAGGAGCTCTAATGAGAACTCCTCAGTGTCCCTACACAACTGCAACAATGATACAGGTCACAAAAGTTTAATTTTTATTGAAGTGATACTCTTTGAATTAAATTTACAGAAATAGAAAATATCCCTTAGGATAATTGCCTACCTTATTGCTTCCAGCTATTTGAAGACTAATCAGTTTTCTGGCATTAGTTTTTCCTGTTAGGTAACACATGGCAAATGTCTAGAAATGTGGAATAGTTTAAGGGGTTTTTAACTATGGAATGTGCACATAGGAAAGCATCACAGACACTGATCAACCAAAGCAATTCTACAAATGGGCAGAAACTAAATGTACTGAAGGAGACCAAGGATGAAGGGAGGTGGAAAATCCAGGATAGAGGGTTTACAAAGAGGAAAGGACCCCTTGGATTTCATATTCCCTAAATATATGGAAATGCAGGTGAAGAGTTCCCTTGAACTTTTTCGTTAGGAATCCCTGCATTTTGCAAGCTGCATCTGTCACCTAATCCAAAAAGAAAACCAAAAGTCTCTCAGTGTGAGAACATATTCAAAAGAGCAGTTTTATCCTTATGTACAATAAGTTATATGCAACTTCCTTTTACCAGGTTTGTTTCTTTAGGGACAGAAATTCCTTAGAAAACTGATCAGAACTTTTTTTTGTTATCATGCTTGTAAAAATCCTTTAAGTTTATTTATAATTGTTGGGCTATATACCTTTACTGTTATTTTGTTCTGAGTACTAATTAATAAAACTTGTTGACTGACAATAAGCATCAATAACTCAAGGGCAGGCACTGAAATAAAACAGCTATACGTGAAAGAGTCTGGTCAATAAATAATTTCATCCTAATGCATAAGACGCGAAGCATGAGATTTCTAGAAATTTTTGTTTGCATTGTTTGTACTGCTGTATTGGATAACTGTTTTCCTAATGGATGTAATGTATATGAAATAACACACTCCCTTTAATTTTCTTATTTACTGAAAAAAATCTGTTAAAATTATACCCTTTGGGATGCATGAATGTTTTATTTTTAAAAAAAAAAGCAGAGCTCTTCTCTGAATTTTCTCACATAACTGCAATATCTCTGCAACACAGAACACAGTAATTGGATACTTTTATTAGCAGAATACAGACCAATTATTTTTGTTATACAACCTCGCTAGTTGCAGGGGAGACAATGACGACAATACTGAGACTGTGATTACCAAGTTACAGCTCAGAGATGATTCCTCTCAAAGACATTTGGAGATGTAAAAAGAAAACCTTGAGCTTCAGAAAAGCAGAGAAGTAGTAGGGAAGAGAAGGACTGAGAACAATATATCCAGAGATAAAATATGTAGTTCTTCTGGTCAACAAACAGTTTTCAAGTTGTGCGGAATAAAAACTGAATCATACATCCTTGTGAAAATGCTTTGCCTTTCGACACTGCCTCTTGCACCTTCCCCTGCAGAAGCTGATGCTATTCATGTGTTTACAGGAGTCAATGTACTTGACTGGCTGAGATTGCACAGCATCACCCTTCTCTGCTCAAAAGTGTTTCAAGTTTGGCTTCCCATTAAATATTTTTCTAGTCTACCACACATGGGTTTTGGATTTCATTTGGAAAACAGCCCATCCAATTTTTTTTCCAGTTTATCCCTTTATTTGTGCTATTTTTTACAAAAGAAAAACATGGGAAAATAGCTATTGATCTGTGTCTGTCTTTTTAGTAACTGGAATGAGACAGCTGGTTACCCACAGCTGCTAGAGCCCACTCTGATGACAGGCTCCCTCTGTTCCCCAGAGCGTGTGAGTGTGAAATATTCTTCATCTCCTAGATCAATGTTACATTAAACTTACAGCCTCTGTCCCCATGAATAATTTAGTGACGCACTGGGAATACATCTGATGAAAATACGCTAAAGGAAAGATGTGTTCAACCATTTAACCAGGTTAGCCATGCTAATCTGAAATGGTAAAGATTATGATATTCAGCATGTCAGCACCAAGGTTGTACCCTGCCACATCTCTCCGCATCTATGACTCGCTATCTTTATTTTCACTCTGTTATCAATGACACCTTACCCGAAGATATGTATAGGCCATCTTCACCAATGAAATCTGACAGAACAGATAGATCTGCCTTTATACAAGAAAGTTAATAAAACTTCAAATGTTTTGAAATGCTGTTATTCAAGCTATCAAACTACTAGATTGTATCTGACACTACTAACCTATGCCTAATAGCATTTTCCCAAACAGTCCCTGAGTCACAGCATAGGAAATTGAGGAGAAACATACAGAACATTAGCGATTAGTCTTGTCTGAAGAGAAGAGGATTTAATAATGTGGGTATGGGCTCTCTGTGGCACAGGCTGGGGCCAGAAATTGGTTTCAGACTTACACTAATTCACAGAAATTGTTACAACCAATGAGAATGTGTTGTTTTTCTGAATACAGAGGCAGGGGGACGTCTGTTTATATGACAAACTCACACTCTGGGTGATGAGTTTTTCTGAGGTCTACCAAATATTTTCTCTTTTTTGTACTTTCGATCTTACCTTGTTGCTCAGCATTGACCTCTATGCCAGGTCATACATTTTCTTATTCCTCTTACTTCAACAATCCTATTCAAATTTTTCCATATCTTTCAAAGTCTGATCTCAAGGCTCCATATTTCTCAAAAAATCAGTCCTAATTTTTCTTGCTCATTTCTATATTTTGCCCATTTTTCTCCCTTCCATTCTTACAAATCTTCTTTATTATACTGCAAAGTACAAAAATTTACTCCCTTTCATCTGCTTTGGATGTTTTCTAATCTGACTTTCTGTATTTCCAGACTGACACCATTCTCACTCGTGGTGTTAATGACAAATACATTTCCAAAAACCTGGCACTTCTTTGTTGTCAACATCTTCAAAGAACAATTCTTATAATCTCCATCATTATAGCCAAACATTCGATCAGGCACTCATGCATGCTGCCTTGATTAGTAAAGTATTCTCCAAAATGTAGTCATTGCCCTCTCAGTCCACATAAATCACTGTTTTGGATTTCATCTTCATTGTCTGAATGTTTCAACATTAACTCCCCTCATCAGCTCTGTTCACTGTCTTTCTGTCCAAAATCTTTTTGACCTTGAGAATGTTCTCAGACATGAGGGTCTCTCAGTCTCTCAGGCAGCCACCATTTGTCTGCCACCTGGCTGCTTCCTCCTTCGGCAGCATCTCTCTATTCCTTGTCTCATTGACTTCCTCTACAAATTATAAGTGTTTTGATTTTATTGACAAATTCATTATCTCTCCCACACACTCTGCATTCTAAAGATTTGCTTGTGGCCTGTAGTAAATTTAGATTAATTTTCTCTTTTCTCCCTGCCTTCAGTGTTTGTTTCTACTCTACCCTTAAACAAACTAATTGCAGATTTTCATGCATAAATTTACTGAGTGCTATGCTGGTTTGACATTGATCACTGCACCACTCTTTGGCATTCAAATTAAAGTAATCATAAATTTTTTTAAGTAGTCAAAGAGTTCCTAATGTATCTTTTAATTTAAAAGGCAGTAACATATTTGTTTTCATTATAGTACTTGGAAATTACATGCACAAAGCAAGCCTCTCCAATACCTCATGAGTAAGCAAACTACGCTCAGTAAAAGAATAAGCAAACTATTGAATAAGCAAAATACATCCCAATACTATGCTGAATAAGCAAATTCCATCTTCATTATAGGGCCTATTTTTATCTCCTTGTCTTTATCTCTATATCTGATAATTCCCATGGAGTCAATAATAACTAAAAAGGACAATAACTTTTGAACTCTTTCCATCTAGATTAAATGATCTTGGAAAATCAGAGAAGTATGCTTCCCAGGGAAAGGCAGCTTTTCAGGTCTCTGCACTTTGTGGGTGCTCGAAACCAAACTCTTGTTTGGTTTCCTTGCTCTGGAAAGCACAGGAATAGTTTGCCATTGGTCTGAAAGCACAGAAAACTGAAAGGCTGTGAAGGAGGTGGGGAGATGCGTGTGTTGACTTAGCAGGTCACCACTTTAACAGGTCAAGAGAAGAACTTCTGTTTCAGGAATCTGATCACATGAGGCACCCATGCCTACTTGGACAAAATAGACATGTTCTATTTATTTCTGATGAACAGTCTGCCTTTCTGCTTTATGTATTAAGACCAACAGCATCTTCATTCTCCCCTTAGGACATGCCAGAAACGTAAAATCTTGGGTTGTGCCAGGCTGGGTTTCTGGCAGACTGCACATACATACCCTAATGGTCAGTGAGAGGTAGGACCTCATTACCCTCAAGGCTATGCATCAGCAAGGATCAATTTCTGGCAAGTGTCTGTAAGTGTTAAGATAGGGTTGATGACTAGAGCCTGCTTGTATTCATCTGCTTTATATATGCTATATCTAACCTAGCCTGGAGTTCATACAGGCAGAAGAAACTCAGCTAGGTCTGTAATAAAAAGGTTTTTTCAAAGAAAAAAAAAGGGGTGGCCTGTGATCAGAGTGAAGCCAGAGCTATTTCTATGCTTAGATACTATATTAAAGTAAAATATTGGTAACATGCAGATTGACTTGAGAAATTAAAAAATCTGAATTAATGAAGCTCATATTTATTCATAAAGACAAAATGTAGGAGGGCAGTAGGAAAGAATCAAAATATTACTACTATAAGAGAAGACAGCAGGTAGTTGGAAAGGAATTAGGCAGGAAACAGTCTAATCCATATGATGGAATTGACATTTAGCAGTCACTAGATTTACATGACATGATTGTTTCTGAACATGGGATTGACACCTCATCACATATACCTAGGTGCCTCACACTGTTAGGAAGCTGAGTGCCATAACAGTAAGTTCACCTTTCTCTGTCTCAGGGCCAAGTACAAGATCCTACACCTGGGTTGGGGCAATCCTAAGCACAAGGACAGGCTAGAGAATGGGTTGAAACTAGACTTGTAGAGAAGGGCTTGAGGGTGTTTGTGGACATGAATCTCAAAATGACTCAGCAATGAGCACTAGCTGCCATGAAAACCAGCTGTTTTCTGGGCAGCAACACAAGTGTAGCCAGGAGTTTGAGGGAGGTGATTCTCCCTCTCTACTGCCTTCTGGAGCACTGCATTCAGCCCTGGAGCTCCGAACAGAGGAAAGATGTTTACCCCTCAGAAGGAGTCCAGAGAAGAGCCACAAAGTTGATCACAGGGCTGGAACCCCTCTGCTATGAGGACAGACTGAAGTAGTCAGTGTTGTTTGGCCTGGACAAGTCTGGAGAGACTTTATGGCACCTTCCACTATCTAAAAACAGCCTGCAAGGAGGTAGAGAGGGACTGTGTATAAGTGTGTGTAGTGGTACGACAAAGGCAAATGGCCTTAATCCAATGGGGTTGAGATCAGCTAATAGGAAGAAATTCTATACTGTAAGGATGGTGAGAGACACTGGAATACGTTGCCCAGGAAATTTGTGGACTGCTCATCCCTAAAGGTGTTAAACCATGCCGTGTGGGGATCCAAGTTACCCTGTTTAGTGAAAGATGTCTCTGCCCATGTTAGGTACTAGATGATTTTTAGGTTCCCTTCCAAACCAAGCCATTCTACAGTAATAAGAGAGCCATAGTGCGATGTAGCCCTGCACACCTGAAATATAGAAATATTGATATAATCAAAGGAGAGTATCTAACAAGAGGCACAAAACTCATTACTGATTTAATATAATTTTTATTGATGAACAAACATTACAAAATAATTTCAATCACTGATAGTTACTGAATGAAAGTATAGCACCTGAGGAAGATGCTTAAGAAGAATGTAATTCTCTCTACTTACATCCCTTTTTTGCAGTAAATAACAACATTCTGATATGTGACTCTTGTATCTTCATTCCAAAGCATATAAATCCCCAAATTTTGTCCTCTCAGGCTTTCCTGGCTCTGTGCCTGTGGCAAAAAAAAAAAAAAAAAAAAAAATCAAAAAAAAAAAACAAAAAAAAAAAAAACCAAAAACCAACAAAAAAAAAACCAAAAAAAAAAAAAAAACCAAAACAAAAAAAACCCCCTGCGTAGCATAGAAGCTGAAGAAACACTGGAAATTATATGGAAAAAACAGGAACATTTCTAGCTGGTTAGTTGTCTGAAGAGCAAACTAGTGACTTATTTTGTAACGTAATTGCATATGAGTGATCTTTAATTTTAACAGATCTCAGAAAGTTTTATGTGGCACAAAGCAGACATGGTTGTATGAAATTGCTCTTTACTATTGATGTAGCGTAAAGATATTTTGTCCTTAGGCAAGAGGAACCAAAGAAGCATGCAGATGTTTTAAAAGTTGGTCCAGAGTCCAGATACCAATACTTTTATGATCCTGACTTAATTGCCATTTGAAATTATCAATAAGGAAAGAGAGAAATATTGCTCTAGAAGAGCAACAAAGCAGGTAAAGGGTCTAGAGGTCAAGTCCTAGGAGGAGCAGATGAGGGAGCTGGGGTTGTTTATCTGTGAGAAAAGGAAGCTCAGGAATGACTTATCAGTCACCACAGCTTCCTGAAAGTAGGATACAGCGAGGTGGAAGTCAGTTGCTTGTCCCAGGAAACAAGTGGCAGGATGAGAGGAAATGGCCTCAAGCTGCACCAGGTAAAGTTCAGGTTGAACATCACAAAGAATTTCTATACTGAAAGAGTTGTTAAGCATTGGACTGGGCTGCCCAAGGAGGTGTTTTGTTTTGGGTTTTTTCCCCTGCTGTGTTCTCCTTTCTCTCTTATGTTTGCTCTCTTTACAGCTGATGAATGTTTAAAGAAGCCAAGATCCCTATGGATACAAAGCATTAGGTTTTTTCTCTATCTACAAATTGTTTTCACAAGTTAAGAATTAAGGACATGAATAAACAAAACTAGGATTTGTAGCAGGTTTAGATACTTGGATTAGTGACCAAACCAAGTTTTACACTACCAGAGCAATTTATCTTTGGCTGCAATCACATGCAACAGCCAGATTTGCTGTGAAACCAGACTAAAAATACTCTTTGGCTGTTTCACAAGACCATGAGACAGCCTTCTTTCCCACTGCTCAGGCAGCCTTGTAAAAGCAAAAATTTTCTGGATAGTGAGGAAGAAAATGAAAACCATTGTGAATTCAAATATGGTCGTGGGATCTTTATAGCCTTTATTTCGGTCTTGGTGGCATAGTCTTCCCACTGAGAACACTCTTGGAGGTCAAAGACCTTTGCCCAACTAGGAAATGGAGTGCACAGTCTGCTTGAAACCCTGGTACAGACCAACACTACATGAAATGTTTCGTTTGTCTGAGCAATTTTCAACCTAGGCAAACATTTCTGAATTTGACTAACCTTGTACTTATAAAAATTGTGGTTTCAGGTCATATTTTCTATGTTTTACTCTCAAATATTTTTTGTTTTAAATACAATCCCTCTATTTTGTGGAATGATCCTTATACACAGTCTCTTAAGCTTCCCTATGTTTCTTTCTGTCAGTATTAAGCAACTTTTTTCTTGCAAAAATCAGTGGGTGTATGTATCTAAGCTACTCAGACTAATTCTATTCATAGTCCTACAGTTTGGCCAGTGCCATATCCCCTCATGTCCCTCTCGAGCTGGCAGTGTTTTGCTGGGACCTTAGTGCCAAAGCCCCTTCATGCTGCCCTGTGCCTGCCATTCCCACTGTGGCAAAGCCAGCTTGGTCTCCTGCATCCTAGGGCCACAGAGCCTTGTCTCGTGCTGAAACCCTACAGTATAGGCAAAGCAAGGATGATGACAAGTGGCAGAGTGCAGCATTACTGATTTGCTCTGGATTCTGCTGCTTCATGGAGTAAATCTATTTAAAGAAATTGGAAGCATCTTCAGTCCCTCAGGGAGTGTTGTTTGTCAAGCAGTGCAATTAGACGCTTGGGTCCTGTTACATCCACAGCACCTCCTCCTCTCCTGCATGTACTCTGCTCAGGATCATGACTCTCTGTGATATAGTCTACTACAAAATTATTGTTTCTGTATTTTAGATGTGTGTGCATCAGAGACAAACCATAATTCTTCCCCTAACTGCTTTAGTGCAAATATTCAGTTCTCCCTGCACTGGTTAAGAAAGTTACATTGTTATTATACATTCTGCTTATTAATAAGCAGAAAAGCAAAGAGATGTGTCATTTCAGCCTATGGTTTGGGCCAGCTGTAATGGACAAAAGTTAAGCTGGGTAACAAATAAATCAGTCAGGAGGAAGAGAAAATCACTTTACTTTTCTGTGATAGGTCCGTAGAGTTAGGAAGAGGCTGCCAGATTTAGCTTTGAAGTGGAGAGAAGAGGGGATGAAGATTCAAATTTCCAAGGCTTTGTCAGGTGACACATGTACACTAGACAAGCAGCTAAAGATGCATTATGAGAAAATCTACGAGCTCATTATTTTAGGGAGGTCTTATACCTGAGTGTATGTGTATCCAGGCACTTCTACATGTACCTAACTAATCTGTATTCTTAAAAGTCCAATTGCATTTTCAAACATGGCACTTGTATGCAGAACTTGAAAAAATATTTTTCCTTGGGTTTTACAGTCAAACTATCACATTCCTATTGTGTGTTTAGTCAGTGCTTGTGTTTATGGTTATAAAAGGGTCCAGTATTTAGAATACCTCTAGCCAATATATTTTATGTCAGATTAAACTAAGACTGGCAAGTCAGGCTTCTTTGCTGATCTTCCAGTTATAAAAGTTTCATGAGAAAAATGGTTTCCATCAATGATACAAGTACATCAGATCAAGGAATGTTATGAGATCATGTGACAAACTGCAGTTCAAGTAGCTTCCATTCCTGGAGAGATCCTGCATTGCAGTTTTTGCTGGGCAATACAAGGTAGGGTCATTCATGATTCACAGTTCTATTCCTGCACAGAGCAAGAGACAATTCCTCTTGGCTTGTTGAGTCATCTCTAGAAACACAATGAAGCTGTCAGAGGTGGAATATAGATATGGTGACAACCAGAATTTTAATCCATTGCTTTGACATGAGCATTCATGTCTATGTCTCAGTGGTAATCTCCAAAGGCAGAATCATAGAACTCCCCATACTTTAACAGCAGAACACTATTGATCAAATATATAAATGTCTATCAAGTTCAGTCTTGAATTTCAGGGGAAGTGTTTGTAGTCTTTTAAGAATTAACTGCAGACCCTTTTCTCGTAAAATCTTAGATGGCAGATGGCAAGCAGATGGCTTAAGGCTTGCTCCAGGTCTTTTCTCTTCAGCATAAACATGTTTGGTTTTCATTTCCATATTAAAGTATAATAGTGGCCTAAATATTTTCAACCTAATGGTCACCCTGGCATGTACAGTTCTCATTCCCACAGGCAAATCATTACTTGGAAAAAGTTATCTTTGAAAGATATTACCCTTTTTTATTCCTATGTCTTACTGGTTTCTATGTGTTAAATCTGCTGGGTTCAGTTTAGCCAAATTTTCACTTTCAAAGGCAGTTTATGTGTCTCCAATAAATTAATATGTAGACATTTAAGCCAGAATAATTTTTCTGGTTTTAACTTTGTTTAGTGGAAAGGGTGTTTTCTTCAACAGCATTTAAAAATAGCTAATGGAAAGATAGTATGATTTTTCAACTTTATCACTTTCCAAACTACTTTTCTATTATAAAATGTACTGATGAAATGTCAGCTATAGCACACTGTATCCACTGTGGATGCTCTTTTCAAGGGGCTGCACTTTATGTGTTTTATTTGTTAATCAGCTTTGTTTACTTATTAATACAACAGCTATGTATATCCACCCGATTAGTTATTATTAATTTTTTTAATTGGTTTGGATTTCATCTATTACTTACAGAGTATATAACACACTGTTATTGAGAGTAAACTTGCCAATTAAGTTACTAATAGCTTAAAAATACTATTCTATTTGCATCTAATTATATGGAATATTTAAAGCTTTTTTTTCAAATATTGCCAGATGGATTACTCTAATTAAAATCTATGAACCAGATTTGCAACAGTGCTATGTATCAAAGGTAGATTCCCTGTAGCATTTACAAAATTGCATGACACTTGCTGATTTTCAAACAGAAAAGACCATCTCCAATACGCTTAGAATTCTGTTTTCCTTGCCTTCTGTATCAGAATAATTTTTGTACATACATTTGTGTACCCCACAAGTTCTTATTTCTGTATTTGTGTACTAAACTAATGCATCATCTGGTCCGGAACATGACATGATAACCCAAAGAATGTTCATCTGTGTATTTTTGACAGTGTTGAATCTTCCATTGCTAAAAATCTCAATTCACCTTATTTCACTTGGCAGCTTCTGACCCTGGGATTTGAATTTAGATGGAAGTACAGGGAAATCACACCTTTGCCATCCCCCAAACACGAAATTTGTGCTTAAAAGGAAAAGTAAATCACTCCCAGGATGAGGGTAATTTCTCCTAACTTTCAGGTCCTTACATCTAATTAGGTGTATATGTTCTTTCCCTTGACAATAGAGCCCAGGAGGTGATGTACTTGGTTGTATGCACAACAATGAGAAGAATGATATGTTATACTATACTATTTAGAAAAAATTCCCATCAGCCATAATGTGATCTTAACACTTGTCTAACCCAATGTCACCTAGTGTTAGGAGAAATGCATCCCACCAAAAGTAAAGTTTTTCAGAAAATCTTCTAAAAAATAGCTTCAAGTCAATTTTGGCTGGCACCAATTCATGATGTTTCTGCTACTTTTTCTTTTCACACATTTAACTGGATCAGACTTTCACATTTGATCTGAATTTTACTCTCTTATCAAATTTTACCTCAATAGCTATCTTGTTTCTATATTGTTATCCTTTATTCAGAACCAAATGTATTAGAAATTTTCTGTATTTCCTGTTTCTGTCTGTCTGTTGTACCTCCTGGCTACTGTTGCTGAGGGTTATTTAATAATTACGTCCTGGTCCAGATTCTGTTCATTGATCAGGATTTTTAAAAAAATTCTTATGTAAATTTCTAACTAGATGTGTTTCCAAGTAAAAATTTCTACTAAATTCTAAACACAGAATTTTTCTCTTGCTATAAAAGCAACCAGTTCATAAAGACTGAAATTTCCCATACTTTTATGTTTTTGGCTCTCTTTCAGCATGTCAGTCACCATGTGTACCAATATTTCCAGTAGACCATTACTATTCTTACATTTTAAAATGATGGAGCTTTTTTATACATATATCCTGTGGTCCTTGTTGGTATTTTTAACCATGTGCCTTCTTTGGCTCCAAATTCTTCTTTGCCAGAATATGTCAGGAAGTGGTACAAAAAATGTTTTTCCTTGGTTAATGTACTCCCTCATTCTCATTTAGTCTGATTTCATTTCATCATTCCTCAAGTGTTTATCAGTAGACCATTTAAAAATTAAACGTTGTTAACCATCTTCTTAGATTCCTAACATTGTCACAGAATTTTTATGTTTTGTTTTGGGTTTGATGCTTATTTTTTGATGTGTGGTAGAGCAGCACTGGTAGGAACAACTCTTCACCACATTCCATCTATTTTCTTTTAAGATCTGTTCTACATTTTTGGAATTATTCAGAACACATATATCTTTGTCCTTACAGAAGGTGTCATACAAAACTTCTTGCTCTTCTTTCCTGTTTTCTCTCTCCACTGTCTCCAATGCAAATAACTCTCCTTTTAATATTTCAGTGTCATGACATGCTTCCCTTTTGATTTACGCAGAGATAGGAAGAAATATCACTCCTCATATGTATCAAGCTATACTGCCAGCTCATAGGCAGCACCTCTTCCATGCACTATTCGTCAACTATTCAGCAATGCTGCTCTGGGCATACCTGCTTTATTATGAGCATTTCAAAATATACTTTTATTAAGTTCAATAGTCTATTACAGTTAATCTAGAGACTAAATTCTTAAACTAGAGTTTTCTTCTCTCTGTTTCATGGGCTACATATAGACCATAAGAACAGTTCCTACACAACCCTATTCTAGACGTTTTCTGCAGGTTGACTGCTCTGCCTGAGCAGGCAGATGCCACATAATGTGTAACTACCATGCATCCCTGGTGTAACAGTCCCAAGTGTATATGTGTCTGGCAAGAGAAATCTTCCCTCTCCCCATCCCATCAACCACTGTAGACAACATTCTCC
The DNA here is from genome assembly GCA_009741485.1 of Malurus cyaneus samueli. Taxonomy (NCBI): domain Eukaryota; kingdom Metazoa; phylum Chordata; class Aves; order Passeriformes; family Maluridae; genus Malurus; species Malurus cyaneus. Next base: position 4,116 of record VKON01000291.1, on the reverse strand, counting down.
CATTGGAAATGCTGGCAATGAAATGGTATTTTGGGGTCAGAAAAGTGCAAGGCTGCTGCTTGGTGTGGAAGTCTCATTGATTTGAATTGGATAATCTTAAAATCCCTGAGTTTTATCTTTAAAAGCTTCTTCCAGTGGTTATCATTTTACAAGACCAAAGAGGACAAAAATTACAAGCTTCTTTACATTTCTGCTAGGAAGAAGATAAATGCAACACCAAAATTAGAAGACAGAGTTGACAAGTATAATACTCTCAGAAACTTCAACAAAAAAACCTAAGATGACATTTTGACATAATAGTTAAGAGCACTAGCAGATTTCCCATAGTCCCCTCACTGTCCAGCTTTGCTGTGCAAAATTTAACCTCATTCCATTACTTGTTTTCAGTGGTGTATGTATTGTCTATATTTTTAAGAATTTCATTCACAAAATAAATGCTGGAAAAGATGCTTCCAATCTAAAAAAATTGTGTGTCTGTAGTCTTTGGGCTTAAACATACCAAAATAAAAGGTTTCTGACATTTGATGGTGTTTTTTTTTTTTTGATTAGAGATCTTTTCTTTCTCTATTTCTTTCATGAAGAAAACACTAAGTTTTGTTACCTTATCATCTCTTTGTCTAAGATGGCATGGAAATATGGGAATTTAACTCTGTAATTCTTTAAAATTGTCTTTGTAAGAAGCAGTCAAAGTCTCTTGGGAAATAAAAATAAAAAAAACAAACCAAACCAACCAAACCAAACCAAACCAAAAAAAAATCAAAAAACCCTTGGTTTATAATTCAACCAAAGTAATTTGTGAGTACTTTAAAAGAGATATAATTTGCAATTAAAAGAAAAAATGTTTATTCTTCTTTTCATTATGAGTAGGCTTTTTATTGACATCAGTCTTCATCACAAGTTTAGTGATGAAATAAACTACTCACCAGATCAAATGCTTCATATCCATATTCAGACAAGAAAACAGTAATAAAAACATGTGAAAATATATGTCCTTTAAGTGCAATAAGATCAAAAATTCAAGTGCTGTGTGAAAATGAAAGCTACCTATAGAGATTTTTTCACAATGTCTAGGCACACATGCACATAGAAGAAATAGTCTGAAAACAACTAACACCCAAATGTCTCTGGAACAATCTCATTCTAACAACGTATTTACTGATTAATATTCTAGCCAGAAGGAAGCTGACTGGAAGTCTTGGTCACTCATTTTCAGGACTAATTTTGTTTATTTGTTATAAAATATTGTCAAAGAGCTACACATCTTGTACAGCGTGTCCAAGGACTTAGTCATAGACTGCAGCAAGTGTGCCACAGCACAGACCAAGTTACTGTAAGAGTGTGGTAAAAAACTCATCACAGCTGGAGTGTGGAGGGGAGCTGCTCACCTCACTGCCTAGGGAGAAGGAAATGAGGAAATGCGATTACTTTCAGGAAATTGTGGCTCAGATCCTGTGGAGTTGTAGTATTCTAGTTCTGTGCAATCTTTTAAAACAAGTTTTCTGTTTGAGAAATCACACAGCTATTTTTAAGCTTTATTGCTGTATTTTTAGGAAACAATAATATATATTTGTATGTATGTGTGCATCTATAAAACACATACATATAATTACACAAAAAAATACATTGTCTAGAATAATGGGGTAAAATCCTCTTGGAAGGAACAGAGGCAGAAGATCACTAACACAGTATTAAATTTGCTTCTTATAGCAAAAACTAATAGCTACACAGAAATACAAGAACTAGATACAATTTGGGAGCAGGCCTCCCCTTAATGTTTTTGGCTGTTCCTTGCACTCAAGTATTGCACCAGGAAGGTGATCCTAACCAGGCAATTCTGCTCAGATCAGGTCTATCTGGGTGACTCCAGAGACATATATCTGCTGCATAAACAGAATATTATGCTCTACATATGTTTGTCACTAACACAATGTATGTTATGATGATGTCAGTTCAGACCTAACTTCCAGTATTGTGTGTGTAACTAGGCAGTTGCTTTGCTCTTAATTTTATGAATGATTTGGGCAGTACTTTTTCTAAGTGCATCTTGCTTCGAGATGTAAAAGCACAGGAGTTTTGTGGGAGTGAATACTGCTACTCTATATGCTACACTTAAATATATGAGAGCACTTTCTGGGACAGAAAGTCTTAAGGCTCTTATCCTCAACAGGCATACACTGTTGCACACCATCATTCCTTACCTAGAAATTTCACTATGCTGAGAAAAATTCTTCACCTGGACAATGAATTCTATGTCCTCACCTTACAGTACTAGCTGAAATAAAACAAGAAGGCAGAAGAAAACTTTATGGGTTTGTTCTTCTTTTTTTTTAGTAAATCAATATGTGATGCTGAGAGTGGAAACTGTTTTCGTAGTCAGAGATGACTATGATGTGTGGTGCATAAAATTTCACATGGCCATGTTTGTAGGTCTGAGCCAAGTAGGAGTATAAATCATTTCCTTCTCTTTCCAGTTAATGAGTACAGACTGAGAACATTTGACTTTGTGTAGAAAATAGCATACACAGTGAGTCACATTCAGCAAAACAAACAGTTCTTTGCCTTCAGTATTTGATATTTGAAGTTCTATATTTGAGGAACAATACCTGCAGCAGTCCTACCAAGGTCCTACCAATCATTCACTACACATGAGTAGCTCCATGTCTTGCTCTTCATACGAATGAAGAAAACTGCAGTTAGAATGTATGGCTCTCTTCAACAGCAGAAACACCTAATTTTGGTTTTCAGAAAAGAATAATGTGAGCTTTCCTGTGGGCCTTGATCACATGTAAACCAACTCTACCTCCTCATATAGAAAAGGCAATACTTCTTGCTTAGCAGTCACTCAGAAACCATAAAAATATTCAGAGTTCCTGCTTGCCAAGATTAGTCTGCCTGGTTAGTGACCCTGGAAAGCCAAGAGCTTTGTGCCTGACGAGTCTGGAAGTGCCCTCTTATGGGTATTCTTCTCTGACCAATCCTGCTGGATCAGGCAGTGGTTTTACTGAGTTGCTCAGAAACACACACCAACAGTGTAAGAGATTCCCCTCAGAGGGGCTTCTCACTTTATTGAAGTATGTTACCCACTGCCAGTGGCTGCCAGTGCCCATGAGGGACTCACACTAACCATGGATTAACACGATCAATAAGAAAAAGTGTGACAGGTTAAGGTTCAATGACCATCAGTGGTAGTTTCTTACTGCAGAAAGCAATTCTGTATCTTCAAAGCAACATAGAGAGAAGATTTAGTCCTCTCAAAAAAGTTAGCTCAAGATACCACTCAGAAAAAGTTAGATTGATGTAACTATTAATAACTCAAAGAGTAAGGGTCTTTCCCACTAGATGTTCCTGTGGGGAAGAAGACAGGTTCAGCTCATTGACTAACCCTAGTTAAGTTTGAGTCTTTCCTAACTTTTCCCCATTCTTTATTTTACATTATTTCTTTATTTTTAGGTGGACCTTAAGTGACTCTAATAATATTCCTTTTTTACTGTTTGGTGTAAAATTCTGTTGCTTCACTGTTAAAGATGCAGTCAATAAAATACTGAGTGCATGCTCAGAGAGGGATGATTTTACCTTGGATAACTTTGAGATGGAGGGGCATTAGTATTGCAATTAGATCATAAGCAACCAAGTTAATTTAAGGAAAGGTATTTTGCCCCAGTTACTGGTTCAGCAGTAAGACATCTCCTATCCTGCCTGGCTGACAGGTGCTACGCAGTTTATCAGCTACATGGTACTGTTGCCTTGAAAGGCCAGTTTTTAATAATGACACAGACACGGTTAAGGGGATAAAAAGGGTTTTACCTCGGTATTTGGGATCCCAGGTGCACAACTTGATGGCAGAAAGCACCCCCGTGTACAGCACGGGTACAAGTTTTATAGGTTTCAGGAATTAGCATATCTATCTAGGATTCCCCAATAAGAAACTTCACAAATGCAGTAATGTCCCCCTATTCTAATGAGTCCCCCCCTGGATGAGGCCAGAGCCCAGTTTACACAGGATGTTCCAGAGAGAAGGCTTCACCCAAGGCTGGAGCCTCGGGTTTAAGATAGCACAGGGTACACTGACTCCTTCCTTGGGATGTTTGGTCTCTCTGCCCAGCAGAACGCCTAAAC
>VKON01000289.1:0-22500 GCA_009741485.1 Malurus cyaneus samueli | reverse complement strand
GTTAGGGTTAGGGTTAGGGTTAAGGTTAGGCTTTAGTAGCGTAGGTTCACTAACGGGCCTAGTTAACGGCGTTAGGTTAGCCTTAGGAGTTAACGGGTTAAGGGCCTTTAGGTTACAGGGTCCTAGGGTAAGACGTTAGGGGGTTAGGGGTTACCTAGGGAGTTTACGGGTCTAGCTAAAAGCCGTTACAGTGGATTAACTGGGTTATAGGATAAGGGTAGTAGGGCGTTAGGGTGTAAGGTGTAGGTGTTAAGGGTGACGAACGCGTCTTAAACGGGATATAGGCGCTAATAACCGGCCTAGTTATGTTGAAAGTCGGGTTAAAAACGGCGTTATACAGAAGTATGAGAGACGATTACGGCACTGATAGAGGAGAGTTAAGGGTTTAAAGGAGTTAGCAGTTGGCCCTATACTAGGCTTAGGGTTAGGGCTTATAACGGGTTTAGGTTAAGTTACCGGGTTAAACGGGTTACGCGTTAGGGTTAAGGCCGTTAGGGTTAACTAAATGGGTTCTTAAGGGTACGGCCGTTATGGGTTACGGGTATGAAGGGTTAGGTTCTAGGGTAATTAGGTAACTAGTGAGGGTATGAAGGGTGTGAAAGGGGTAGGAGTCTTAGCGGCTTGGGTTACCAAGGGTTAGGGCTTCAGGATTACTGTGGTTAGGTTAAGGTTCGAGGGCTAAATGCAGATGATTAGGTATAGAGATGAATCAAGGGCTACTTAAGGTTTTAGGGGTTTACGGGGTCATAGCACTTGGGTTAGGTTAAGGGTTAGGCCTGATACCCTAGGAACGGGTTGCGTTAGTCAATGAAGGTTACCGGAGTTACCTAACGGGTTAGAGGGTTAGGGTAATCAGGGTTTAGGTTAGGGGGTTCTAGGCAAGTATAGCGCATTGACTTGGAGTTTAGTGAGTTAAGCAGTAAGGGTAGGACATTATTAGGTTAGGCGTCTAAAACCGGTTAGGGTTTTTAAGGGCTTCTAGGGTGACATAAGGGTTATCGGTGCGTCATGGGTCCCTGAACGTTGGTAGGCGCGTTAAGAGGATTTAGGTATGAAGGTTAGGTGACTTGAAGACGGTTAGAGGATCACGCGCTAGCCTTCTGAGAAGTTAAATAGAGTAGGAGTTAGGGTTCACGGAGTTACGTGGAGTATCCAACCACCCAAACTCCTCTAACCCTAATTCTAATCCTAACCCTAACCCCTAACCTAACCCTAACCCTAGCTCTAACACTAACCCTAACCCTAACCTAACCCTAACCCTAACCTAACCCTAACCCAACACCTAACACCAACCCTAACCCAACCCTAACCCTAACCCTACCCGAGTTACTCGGGTAGAAATCAGAGTAGAGTTACTCGGGTAGAAAGCCCTAACTGTAGCCCTAACCCTAACCATAACATTAGCCCTAACCCTAACCCTACCCGAACCCGAACCCGAACCCTAACCCTAATCCTAACCCAACCCTAACCCTAACCTAACCCTACCGCTAACCTACCTAACCCGAACCCGAACCCGAACCTGAACCGTAAAAAACCTAACAGTCCCTAACCCTAACCTAACTAGCCTGTCTCTGGATTCCAGAAAGTGCCTGGAACTGTGTTTTTAACCTACACTGTGGCACAACCCCTTTTTTCTTAAACCTTTTTTCAAAGGACAATTCTGCAGCATTTAGTATAATGTAGAGTAGGGCAGAAAACTCCCTTTAGTTTGGGGTTGTATTTTCCTCTTCAGTTCAGCCCCACAGAGGTGGACTCAACTGGAAATCAAATCTCCCCAAGAGTTCCTACCTCACCAGACCTTTTAATTTATCATTTGTATGAAAATCAAACATTTTCTAGAATGTTGGGGAGGGATTAAACATCAGCTAAATTCACTTAGCTGCTATTTATGTTAGCATGCAGATGTGCCAGGGGAGATTTGGAATCACAGAATCCCAAGATGCTTTTGGTTGGAACAGACCATAAAGCTCATTTCATTGCACCCTAGGGAGAGGGACACCTTCCACTACATCAGGTTTCTCCCAACCCCTTCCAACCAAGCACTGGACACTTCTAAATATGCTACACTGTCACAATTTTGAGGCAATTAAACCTAATAAATCCTATGAGAACAGGTAAGGGCAAAGGTACAGCTGACGTAGCTGTGTGGGTGCAGCTTTTCCAAATTCCAGACTTTCTGTAGCTGATCTATAGATTGTTTGTAAAAATTTGTCTAAGATATGGCAGGATCTTGACATTTCGGGTATTTTGATCCCTGGGGGGTCACTCATGGATGTTAGAGATGGCTCTGAAGTGATAGTTCAGCTTTAAATTCTTCCTGAGGAAGCTTCCTGATTTTGGCACAAAGGGAAAGGCTGTGAACAGGCCAAATGAGATTCAGCCATCTCCCAGAATTCCATAAACTGGCATTGGATGTATTTATCATGGCCTGGTTTTGTCCTGTTCCCCTGTAGCTGGCTCAGGTGAGTGCCCAAGACAACTTTTCTGCTGAGCCTTCACTGGGTTTCCCTGCAGTGACTCCTTTGGGAGGAGGGTTAAGCTTACCAGGATATTGGGAATCCTTAATTCCCATCCTTCCCAGCTTCTCCTACCATCCCACCCATTTTCCCTGCTAACATTTTTTCTTTTCTTAGGGACAAATATTCCTCCCTTCCACCCCAAACTGTTCCATGATTCTGTATTATTTCCCATGGAGCACTCAGATGAAGTCATAATTCAGGAATAAATAATTTCCACACCCCTCCCTCTAGATCCAGAAAATACAAATCCTGCTGGGAAGGGGACAGATCCTGCAGCTGCAGCGGATGGGAGGCTTTCACTGGATAAATTTCAGGAGCTTTCTGTTGCTTTTATCCTCTTTTTCTTTCACAAGAGCATGTTAGTTTGAGGACTCCCAGGTTTTTGGGAAGGCTGAAAAGCTGTGCCAGGACCAGAGCTGCTGCTGAAATTCCTATGACCACCCAATTTGCTTTGCCCTCTGCTACCCCAAACTCCTTTGGCACAAGGCGTTCTTCAGCTGCCTTCCTCTCCCAGCAGAGTGGGAATGGTGCTCTGGATGTGATGGGAGCTGCACCTCATACCCTGAGGAAGCCTCCCTCCTGCCCCTTTGGAGACAGATCCCATTTTTAACCAGGATTTCTGTCCTCCATTTCTGAGGAAGATGTGTTTTATCCAGTGCTCTCTGAACATTCCCAGCTGGAAGAGAATGGGTGTGTGTCTGTGGAAGGGCAGGAAGGGAGCAAATCTCCTCCAGGCACACCAGACAAGGCTGTTCTGCCAGCCTGGGCTGGCATTTGTCACCCTGGTAGCTTCATGAGCCTGGCTTGTACCATGCCCAGCCTGGCATCGTCTGTGCTGCCATCCCCAGGCACAATCCTGCCTCTCCCACTCTTCCTCACCTTTTGGGGGCAAAGGAAGGAGGAGGCAGTGGCTGATCCAGGAATGAGAGCCTTAGGATCAGTGCTGTCCTCCCTGTGCTTCTCCTGGTCTTAACAATCCATCTCACCCCCACTGTCCCCCTTCAAACTCTGTGCCCTGATGTCTCTCCAGAATTTCACTCCTTTAGTTATCCATTTTTTAATGCATTTCCAACCTGCAAGGCCAAAATGTGCAGCAGTAAATGAAACTGCTGGGACAGACAAATATTTATGGTTCTTGGCTTGATGATGGAGTAAAGCTTTGAGTTTATGTTCCTTTCACTTTGAGCTTCATGCTCCTCATGTAAACTGCGGTGATTAATCAACACTAGCCATTTTGTTACACCCTCTTCCCAGGACTTGCTCCACATAAAGCTAGCAAAACCTGCTCAATATTTGATACCTTTAAAACCTGCACTTTTTCATTAAAAGAGCCTCTCAGCCACATTTCTGATATAGCAACTTCCAATAAAGCAGATCTTTGGGAATGCTGAAGGGAGAGCAACACTGCCTAGGTCTGATGTCTGGGGTGAAGTATATTACAAATAATCATCTTCTACCTGGTCACAATTAATCAGATTAAATAATGACATTAATACAATTTCCCTCAGTGACCGTTATTGAGGAAAGAAAAAATTCTTCCTCAGATGCTAAAAAGAACCTCTAAACTTTGCTGTTTTCATTCCCCTAAACTCTTGAAACAAAACTCAGCCTGGAGTTTCCATTCTCTGGAAGCATCTCATCCCTGTATCTCCAGAACTATCCCCCATAACCCTGGCTGGATTTCTGTGGCATTCCCAGGAACACCTGCCCTGGGAACAGCTCCATGCCTGCTCTCAAATTCCACTTAGTTGAGTACCATGTCCACAACCTTCTGGGAGCAGAGGACACAATCTGGAATTGTGTGCACCAAGGTTTAGCCTCATACCTGAACATAGATCTTGCTTGTATGCAGAATTTAGAATATAAGCACAGGCCTTGTGAAATACACTTTAGCATTGAACCTGATTTGTGGAACTGGGTTCTGGAGAGCCTTAGTGAAGAGTGTGTCCTAGACTATCTGAGTACAGAAATTTGGCTCTGAAATGGCGTAAGAGAAAGAAAAGACAATGCAAGCTTAATATTTTAAATGTCACCTTACATACAGGAAGTGCATCTGTCCTTTTGCTGAGGCAAGGATAAATCTGTGAACCTTCTGCCCTTTCGCTCTTCGTGAGGCACTGCAGATGATTTGAAGGATTTAGTTTGGCCTCAGTAGGAAAGGCTGCACAGGTTGGATGGTGAGTGGTTTTCACTGTGTGTTCCATGTGCTGTTCTGCTTGTCCAGGTAAGAGAGACTGTTCAGAAGACCTGAAACATTAAGCACAAAACACACACCTGCAAGTTCGACAAGAAACCTCACATTGTACTCTTCTTACACTCTTAGAGGTGTCACTGCTGCACCTTAGCTGGGAAATGTTTTGGCATTATCAGCAATGACAACTAAGGAAAAGCAAGTTTTCTTTCATTCTGTTTAGGTAATAGATTAAACTGTACTTACAGATATTAAGGATTATTATTGAGAATGTACACTGTGTGCATGCCCTTTTATGTTCATTGAGAAGGTTCTGTACAGTGTTTATAGCAGTTTGCTGCACTGACTGATTTGAAAAGAGTCTCTCTAGGAATCATGTAAACACTTGGCTGCAAGAGTATCTTTGCTGTCCAGAAACTTTTTCTCCTATTTTAAACAGTGCCCTCCAAAGCTTGCTGGATGGTACTATGGGGTCCTTATTTATTTATGATTTATCTGTCCATTTGTTTATTTAATTTTATATTTCTCTTTTCATTCACATTTATTGCTCTTTTGCCTTCACGTTTCCTGCCATTCTTTCACATTTTTCACTTTCCCCTTCACATTTCTTTTACTTTACCTCTCATTTTTCTCACTGTTCTTTTCATGTTTATAACACATTCCCATTAGTGTTTCCTGTGCTTCCCCGTTAGCTTTTCTCAGCCTTCTGCTAATTTTTTTCACACTTTTTGCCTCAACATTTCTTGCACTTTCCCATCACATTTCCTTGCCCTTTTCTCTCCTCAGTTTTCTACTCTTTCCCCTCTCATATTTTTGACATTTCCTCTCATATTTGTCTCACTTTGTCCCTTACATTGGATGCCCTTTCTCTGTCTTCACATTTCATACCCTACCCTTTCACCTTATATTTCTCACATATTTCCTCTCATCTTTCACACACTTTCCTTGGTACATTTCCTACCCTATTCTTTGTTTTGGTAAGGTTTCCTTATCTTTTACACCTCAAGTTTCCCACTCTTTCCTCTCTCTTTTCTCCTACTTTGACCGTCACATTTCCTGCCCTTTTTTCACTCATATTTCCTGCCCCTTTTCTCTCCTCACATTTCTCACTTTTCCTCTCATATTCCTTTCATTTTGTACTTCATGTTTCCTCACCCCTTTTTCTCCTCAGCTGTCCTGCCCTTTTCTCCCTCACATTTTCCATCCTTTCCTTTCACCTTTCTCCCACTCTACTGCTCACACTTCCTATCCCTTTTTCCCATCATGTTTCCTGCCCTTTGGCCCTCATGCTTCCCACAATTTTCCCCTGATGTTTCCCAGATTCTTCCACTCACATTTCTCACAATTTTCCCCTCAAGTTTCTCACACGTTTCTCCTCACATTTCCAGGCCTTTTTATCTGCTCACATTTCCCACTGTTCTCATGTTTCCCGCTCTTTTCTCCCCTCATGTTTTCCTCCCTTTTCCACACATGTCCTGCCCTGGCCCCCTCATATTTCCTGCCTTTTTAAATAGCAGGCAGACAAGGTTACAAACTGCCTTGTGTTTCTTTGTGAGTATAGTGCAGATCTGCAAGACTGTATTGATGAACCTGTTGTCTCTTAATGGTTGTCTAAACATATGCCTGACAATAGAGATTCCCACCTGTCCTGCAATACTCCAGGGCAGAGACAAAGAGCCTCAGGAAGGATGATCATGGGTGGCCCAGGGGTGTTGCTGGGGACCGCAATCATAGGTGACTGAGGCTTGGGCAGGAGCAGCTGTGGGGAGTGCTGGGAGGTGCCAGCTCCCTGTGACATCATTCTGGTGACCATCTTGTGCATGGCACCAGCCCTCAAGTCACGGGTCTCACTCTGGCCCCGGTGGCTGCAGGTGGGGATGCCCTTCCTGGGCGGGGCTGACATGGGCCATATTGATTGCCATATATCAGCTGGGACAAGAGAAACTGAGAGGTATTGTTCAAAGTTTTAAGAGTTTTTAAAACGGTTTCCTCACCAAGGAGACAAGTTGCTCAACCAAGCCAGCAGGACAGGAGACAACTCTTGAGTTGTTTTCTCAGGTGACATGTGACCATGAAAAGAGAGAGTAAAGTGGGGTTTATTCTCCAAACAATGTCCAGAGACCCCAACCCTCTTGAGACATTCCCTAAACTGCATGTGCATGCTCCACTGTAGAGTGTACAACTCTGCATATGTGAATAGCTTCTGAAAAGGGGAGGAGAATTCTGGAAATTTAGATGAATATGTATGCTTTTTATAAAGAAATGATAACTTTGGAACTTCGTGTGTGTCGTATGCATTAGGGGGAGCAGTCCCCCACACACCTGACATCAAAATAATGTCTGCTTCCTAATACTGAAACTGCACTGTTAGAGAGTTTTATTCTTTCTGACATTTCAGTGAAATGGCTGGCACTCTTTCTCATGTTTTGCTTTCCCAGACAGAGATTTGGAAATGTTTCTTCCTTTCTGTGATACACTGCTTCTTCCTTGTACATAACATGAGTTCCTGTCTCACTCATTTACACAAAGAAATGGGAGTTACAGGGATCAGATGAACATCCAAATGTTCTCTTGATATTACCCTGCACAGATTCCAAGACTCAGGCAGCAGACACAGTGAGGTGGAGGAGGGAGGCCCTTTTGGTGGGGGACTCTAAGGTGGGAAGCTGACACAATGGCAGAAGCCAGTTCCTGAATGGTTGCTGTGATCTTTGGCAGCCTCTCCATCCAATCCAATCCAATCCAATCCAACCTGGGGATCCCTGGGGAAAACTGGCCAGTCAGGGCTGCCACAACACCTGGCACAGGCTGGGCATCTGCTGGACAAGATCACAAGAGTTGTGAAGCCACAGCGCAACAATGGGTAACCCCTCTGGAGCTTCCCAGCCAGGCCCTGTACACATGGCAAAGTAAGATGGAAAACACCTCATGGGTCAAGATGGTGGGATTTTTTTATAAGTAATGCAATGGTCACGCGTACAAGGGAGAAGAAAAGCACTGTGAAAAGGGCTGAGGGGCTACATGTGTGACTGGGAGGACTAATCAATATCCCTGTGGGTCCCAATACTCCCCCAGACTCCCTCCAGCCCCACAGGGGACACTGTGGACATGGGAGATGTAAGAGTAACAATGTTTTGGTCAATAGATATAGGAAGTTAACCTGTGGAAGATGAACAATGCACAATAGAATTGTTGTTAGCATGGGGATGGTATCATGAGCCATTATGGCCCCATCTCAAGGGCTGGCCACTCATGAGATAATGCCATAACAGGAAAAAATCCATTCCAGAGGAGGAGATATAAGGCCTGGTTCTAGGGTGGAGGGGAGAGGAGGACATGATGCATGCCACTTCAAACCAGTGGACACCCTGAAGGTCTACAGCCTACCTACCCCCCCCACCTGAGCACCGTGCTCCACCTCCTTCTCCTGCTCAGTTCTTTCCAAGAATCCACGGGTCAGTGGGTATTGTTTGCTACAGCAATTAATAAAACAATTTTGCTTTGCAATCACAATTGTATCTTTGAGGTTTTTGTGCACAGGCATCCTCCAGAACCCAGAACTGTGAGGAACAGGACCCCTAGCCATTGGCAGGCCTCCTCTCAGAAAAGTTTCTGGAATATCACAATCATGGCCACAAGCCCCATTCTGAGGCATAAAAAAGCAGAGGACCACAATGCCTAGGTGATAGGGACATACATAATGGTGTGTCTTTGAGCTGCACAGGAGTGTTTCTGAACTCAGGGACACCTGAGCATCAGCTCTAAGCCTCATCAGGATTCAGAAGTCCTCAGCAGGCAAGCAGGTGAGGAAAGGTCTATGCAAGGAGCACCCAAGGGAGATTTAAACAGTTCTAGGAAGCACAAGTGACCCAGAATGTGGTGAACAGGAGACGGTAAATGGGGGCATGGCATGGCAATGAGGGCATGCCATGCCAATTAGCACAAGTTCACCCAGGCAGTAAGGCAGTGGGGCAAGCAGGAAGGACTCCTCTCTGAACATCTGAGAGCAGCCATTGGAGCCAAGAAAACAGATTCAGTAGTGGTAAGGAAGAGCATGAGGATACCCTTTAATCCCCAGTCTTATTAGCATACTTGTATTAAGCTTCCTCAGTTATGGCATTAACACACCATAGAGCTCAATCCTCTGTAGGTTCCTTCCAACTCAGAATATTTTGTGATTCTGTATGCCAGAAGTGCCATGTAGGGATGGATGGCATCAGGGGGACAGTGGGCTGGTGACTTCTGATGGGGAACAAGGGGGACCCTATGGGGCTGGCAGTGGCTGGGGCTTAAAAGTCTGTATAGGGCTGACGGTAGGCTTTAAGAAATACAAGGTGACAGCTGAGTCTGGGGAGACATAGTGGACCAGGGGACCCATATGGGGTATGGGGGAGAGGGGGCAGCAGTGACCTTTAGGCCCAGTGTGTCCCCTGGAGTCAACATGTCCCCCATATCTCTGACTCCATCAAAGCCATTCCCTTGTTCACCTTCATTTTCAGGAGTGTAACTCCACAGTTACAGTCCATCAGCAACCGATGGGAGCTCAGCCACCAGATGGTGGTGGGTATCACCCAGTGCCACCCCCAGCAGCTGTCACCCCAAAACTGTTTAAGTGCTATGAGGAAGGACAAAAGTTCAGAAGGGGCAGGCAGGGAAGAGCAATGGGAGGGTGTCCCAAACTGGGTGTCATGGGAGGCCCAGGGTGGGTACACGAGTTGGTGGGTGGCAGGAGTGCTGGCTTGGGTGTGTCCCTTGGGTGATGGGGTGTATCTGAGGTTTATCCCCCAAGGCATGTGGTGTGGGGTACATTGGGTGCCACTCCATAAAATGTGGAGTGGGGCATCATAATGCCCACGAAGATTGAGGGCACCATCCAGAACACTGCACGCATGTGAGGTTTTTGGTGCTGAAGATGCTGGAAGATTTGGAGTGCTTGGGAGCCCAGGGCTGGGAGCTGGGTCCAGAGCTGAGTGATGGGAGCTCTGGTGGGATTCAGGGCTGAAAGGAGCTGCAGGGTCCAGGGCTGATAGTGGATGCTGGCAACATCCAAGGCTGGGAGATGGCAGCTGAAGAGTCTGGGGCTGTGGTGGGATCCAGACGGGACCAGGAGTGGGACCTTCACGTTTCATGACCTTTTTCCACTCCCATTTCCTGATCTTTTCCCCTCATATTCCCCACAATTTTCCCAATGTTTCTCAGTTTTCTCCTCCAGTTTCCTGCTATTTTCTTCCCTGTTTCACTCCCTTTTTTTACCTAGTTTTTCCTGTCCTTTTCCTCTCACATTTACCACATTTTAAATAACTGACAGACAAAGTTAAAAACTGGCTTCTGTATCTTTGTGTGTATAGATGCAGCCTCATAGTGCTGTCTGGGGGCTCTGCCACTTCTATCCCATGCTTCCACTTTCCCACTTCAACAGGTGGACCCGAGGCAGACACAGGTGAATCACAGGCAGACGCAGACAGCACTGCACGGCAGCCAGAGCCAGGCTTCGTCCCTCTGTGGGGACAGGCTGTCAGGGCTTCCCTGCCCATAAAATTCACAGGACACTGGGAAGATCAAACTGATGTATGGAGAATGGAGGAGATGGGACTGAACATCTTCGCAACTCCAGGAACTGTTGACAGGCAGGCAGGAGGCCTAGGCAGGAGGCACAGGCAAGGGCCACAGTCAGGCAGTCTCGCGTCTCAGCTTCTCCTGCAGATGAACAGTCCGCTACACAATGTGTCACTGCCCCATCTGTAACAGGGTGACACAGGGGACAGCCCATCTGCCAGCAATACAGGTAGCAGCACCCCAGCACACGCAAGTGCCAGTGACACCTGCAAGCTGTCTCCTCTGCCAGCAGCAGCCAGCAGCAGACTGCTTCTGCCACAGGCAGAAGAATGGCCATCACCAGAGGCAGCAATCTTCCCACCCTGGAAGATGTTGGGAAGATTGCTCAGGACACCCACAGCGAGCAGGGCACAGTGGCAAGTGTCCAGAGCTTGAGGGATGCAGCACACCATCCTGAAGCCTGTGTTGCAGATGCAAAGGACAAGAGACAGATCCCTGTGCATGACATCTCCCACAAGAACTACATGGGGAACCAAAGACACAGCCAGCACAACAGTGAGACTGGGCACACAGCATGACTACAGCAGGTTCCCTGGGCAGAGATACAGGGACACGGAGCTGGACAGAGCAGCACTGGTAAGTGTAACATCACTGGCATGTTTCCACCAGTGCACCACAAGACTGCAAAGGATCTGAGTGTTGTGCCTAAGACAGAGCCTTCACAGGAACTATGAGAAGCTGGGCCTGTGCAGAGTACCGACTGTCCCTGCTCAGGAAAGCCAGACAAATTTTCCAGGATTCTCTGATAACCCTGTGCTGGGGTTTAAGTTTGATTTTCCCGGCCAATGCACCAAAAAATGTTGTGGTTTGACTGTGCTGAAAAAAAAAGCACCACACGACATCCCCCCCCCCCACACCGCGGGAGAATAAACAAAACAATTAACCAATTAACACTAAAATTTATGGCTTTAGATAAATAACAATTGAAAGATATATGTGCCAGAGAATGTCAGACAGCTGAATAATACTTAGTTGCAAAACAGAATTATTATTAAAAACTACAAAAAATACTATCACACCGTGGAGGGGAACAAAAGGCAGGAAAAATTACAAGGAGAAGAAAAAAAACGAACACTTAAGACATCTGTTTTCTCTCTGCAAACTGTCTCTCCCAGGATCCTCCCCACCCCTCCATGCCTCCCCACACACTATGGGGACAGGGATGTAAGTTCTCTCCTCACATTTGCCACATTGTCACTGCTCACATTTCATGCACTTTCCCCATTCTGCTTCTCTGCCCCTTTTTCTCCTCAGTCCTTTTCCCCCTCCCATTTCCTACATTTCCCCCTCGTTTCCCCTCAAATTTCTCACTTTCCCCCTCCCATTTCCTGCCCTTTCTCCTATTTTCCTCCTTTTTAAGTCGTATGTCCTGCCCTGTCGCACTCACATTTTCTGCCTTTTAAAATAACTGACGAGGATACTTTTTTAACAACTGACAAAATTCCTCGTTTTTACTAAGAAAGCTGCAATACTGCAGCTTATTAATTAACCCCTTGTATATTAATGGTGGTCTAAACATACGCCTAGCAATGGAGACTCCGCCTGCCCGGTGCCGCTCCGGCCGGAGAGACGAGGCGCCTCGGGCGGCAGGAACCGAGGCAGCCCGGGAGCGGCAAGGCAAACGGCAAGCACAGGAGGCCAGGGCTCCGGCGGGAACTCCAGCGGGGAGCACCGGGAGACACCGCCTCCTGAGGGGGACATCAGCCTGGGTCGCCATGTTGTGCGTGGCGCCAGCCCCTGAGGGGCGGGTTTCCCTGCGATCCCGAAGGCTGCGCTTCGGTAAGCGTTTCCCGGGAGAGGCAGGCGCTGTTTTATGTCTCCGTAGTCACTGGCCTCTTGAGGCCACCCCCGTTAGAAGCCAGTCGGCAGCGTCGTTCCCCCCGTGGCGGCGCCTATTCACTGTGTTCCTTCTTCCCAGCATGCCAGTGCCCTCCCCACCCGTTCCGGTTGGGGACGCGTGGAATTGGCTTCTCGATCCCGGCGGCTGGAAGGAGGACATTTGAACGGTAACGGACTCTCCCGGGTTCTGCGCTGTGGGATCATTGCCCCGGGACGGGTGGAATTTGAGTGGCTTCTGGTAGCAGCACCTCAAGGAACGGGGTGAGACTCGGGGGTCACCCAGCGGTGGCACCGCAGGGGATGGGGTGGGATTCGAGGGTCTTCTGGCCACTGCGACTCGGGATCGCGGCTTTGCCGCTCCTGTCCGCCGGGCAGCCGTGACGGGCCGGTGAGAACAGCAGACCCTCCTCCATCCCCGGGGGCTGCAGCCGGGTCTCTTCTTGTGCCCGAAAGCATGAGTGCGACCTGCGCTCTCCCCTTGCAGGTGCTGAGAAGAGCTGCCCGCGTCCGGCGGGTCACAGAATGGCCGGAGGTGACTATGAGGAAATTCTCAAGTACTATGAAATACACGGAACAGTCGGCACAGGTGGGCTCAGTCTGTGGATGCAGACGAATGTATGTGATTTGTCCGCTCGCCTTGGAGTTTATCTGAGAGATTAACTGTTACTTCAGAGTCTGTGTGTCCTGTGTCTAGGTGTATTTTGTGGGGCGAAACTGTGGAAATGTAGAAGGTTGTGGCAGCAATTGCTTCTTCCTTTAGCCAAGACGCTACATGCTGTGAATATGGTATTTGCTTCAAGGTGACTGAGATTACGGGTGAAAAAGCTTGTCACTGTGCAGAGCTTTACATATCTGTTTCAAATTCTAGGTGGATTTGCAAAGGTAAAACTTGCACGACATCGTCTCACTGGTGAAAAAGTTGCAATAAAAATCATGGACAAACTTGCTTTACAGGTAATCCAAAAGATACTTCACAGTTGGGAACTTGCTGTTCCCATGAAGTTTTTAGGAACACAGGTGTGACCTGTCACTGTGGACTAGTAGTAGATGCTGCAGGCTTGAAAGAATTTTAACAGCACCACAAATCCCATGCTCTCATGTGAAGAGGGCAACATTCTCTGGCTGTAAAACTGAGGGGGTTACAGCTTCCAATATTAAATGAAATTCCTGTAAGTCAAAGGAGTGTTGGTGAGAATAATAACTATTATACATCTCTCTTTTGGGTTTTACTAAAGTATATGAGGAGGGCAGGTGAGCAGTGACAGAACTGGTGCTGGTTTGAGTTTGTTCACTTGTGTTGTACAGGCTTACTGTGATGTACAGGCTTTCTGTGATGTACAGGCTGTCAAAATAATTGTCAGTTATTTGTCAACCTTGCCGTTGTGATCTCTTAGGATGACTTGCCTCGTGTTAAATTAGAAATTGATGCCATGAAGGACTTGAGTCACCAGCACATTTGCCAATTGTATCATGTGATTGAGACACCCAGGAAAATATTCATGGTTTTAGAGGTAAGGAACGGTGTTTCTGCTGTGGCAAAGATCCCTGGGTTTAGCCATAGAAGTAGATGCTAGCAGAATCCAAGTGAAATGATTCTTAGGATATCACGGTGTGTCCAAGGTGCCATAGTTTAAAAATGAAGCTAAAAATGTGTTCTATCTTATTGTAAAAGCGAATTTTCGCTGCAATAAGCAAACTGACTTCAATTCACACCTCATGCTCCAAAAAATAGCACCAGCAGGATATGCAGGACTTGAGAAGTGCCACCGAGTTGTCACCTCTAGGCCAGATTCTGTCGCCTGTGATGGTGGTATGGCTGTGCAAACATCAGGCAAGAGTTAGGTTCTTGGGCTTGTTGGATATGTTGCACAGTGGCCTGGGGCATGCCCGGGGGCTGTTGGAATAAAGCAGATGGAAAGCAGGAGAAAAGTGCTTTTCCTTGCCATCCAATGCCCTTGTTCATACTTAGATTTCATGACTGTATCCCAAATTGTGTTTTGTTTTTTTTTCCTACTTTCATGCAGTACTGTCCTGGAGGAGAGCTGTTTGATTACATAATTTCGAAGGACCGCCTTTCTGAGGAAGAAGCTCGTGTATTTTTTCGGCAGATCGTTTCAGCAATTGCTTATGTGCACAGTCAGGGATATGCCCACAGGGACCTCAAACCAGTAAGTCTGAACAGTAGTCAGATTTGAACAAGTAATAATGAAGATCCACCTTTATTTCTCTGAATGGAGCTCAATGTGAGTTATGTCTTCTCTGTTCTCCTGTGCCTACAGCTCTTAAGCTAACATTTCCTGAAAGAGCATTATTTCTGCTTACTGCATTGTTCCTCAGCTGAGCCGGATGTAGCTCTCTCTGAAGAATTAGCTTCCTCTGGAGGACATGCAGAATAATGCCCTCCAGCTGAGAGTGGAGCAGACACAGATTTGGCTTTCACTGTTGCTTAGGCGTTCTTACTATCCCCTTTATTCCAGCTTGTGTCCAGGGAGAGTTCTTATGATTCCTCTCTGTTGTGCAAATCGTTCTGTTGCGACAGTCAAAGAAAAATGTGACTCCCACATTGTAAACATGCAACGACTGGGCAGGGACTGATCCTATGGCTTTGTTGTCACCACAGGAATTCAGCATGGGTTTAGGGAATGAAAGCCTTAAGACCATTTCTCCTTGGAGAGGTTAGACGTCTTCATATTTAGAGACACTGTTAACTCTGAAAAAAGCAGATTCTTAGGGGATTAGAGTTGAGACTTGTGAGTTGTGTAGCTAGAGACCTGATGGATTAGTAGAATTGTGTGATAACTTGTTTGCGAAGTGACTTCCAGTGGCTTCTGCTTTTATCTCCTTTTAAAATAGTGTCAGACCAAACTGCTTGGGGCTTCATCCAGTCACATCTTGGACCTGTCCCTAGGATGAGGCAGCATAATGTTGCTGGGCAACCTGTTAAGCTCTTCTCTTCTTATGAGAAAAGCTTTTTCTTAGTAGCAGTCTGAATGTTTTCTGATGCCTGTTGACTCTCATCATCCCACCATGTGCTTCTGTGGAGGGGCTGTCTCTGTCTCTATGACCCCTTTGTTGGAATTAAAAGACTGCCATGAGGTCTCCACTGAAGCTTTCTCACCCACAGGCTGAACCATCATCTCTCCCTCAGCCTTTCCTCACAGGACAAGTGCTCCACCTCCCTGGACAGGCTGATGCCCATCCACGGCACATACTCAGTTTGGTGTTTTTCCTGTGCTAGAGGATGGGCAGAAACTTGCTGTACTGTTCTTGCCGTGCTGAACAGAATGCAAGTGGCTTCCCTCACTTTTCCAGCTCTGCTTCTTTTCACACTACCTGGGATATCACTAGCTGCCTTTTCAGGAGGCTGCTACGTCACTGTTTTTGGTTTTATGTCTAGCAGCTCTCGAGGCCTTTCTGAGCAGGTAGCAGCTTGTATTCCCAGTCTGGAATCTAGGATGTATTCATTAGCAACCACTCAAAATCTCCTGAGGAGAGCTTTAGGTAAATTCTCATGGTAATGGCAAGAAAAATAAGGTGAAAGAAAGCATGGTCCTTGGATATTTGCATTATAGAAGAATTCATCACCACTTTGTCTTTTACTAGGAAAATTTGCTGATTGATGAGGAACATAATCTGAAGCTGATAGGCTTTGGACTTCGTGCAAAGCCAAAGGTAAGAGTATCAGTTGCTCTCACAGAGCAGAGCTAAATCAGCTGCAGCGCACACATAAAAATGGCAGGTGTGACTTCAGGGTGCAGTGCAGAGCCTTGCACTAATTTGAGCTGTTTGTGTAGTTGTCATCCATTTCTAAATGCTTGGTAGGGCCTTAACAGTGTAATACAGTTTTACCTTTTCTGAGCAGAATATCAGTGTTCTCCTCTTACACTTACCTTTCATTCCAATCTAAGGCAGATATTGCCTTGTGTGTAGAGTATCCTATCCTACAATGGCCTGTGCTGTAAAACTGATGCTGGTGTCCATTTTCCCCCGGGAGTTTTCAATGACATGTGCCATTTTCATAAGATTTGTCTGTGTGTGGAGATTGTGAATCAAATCAAATAGATTCCTCTTACATTTCCAAAGCCTTTGGATCCATATGGTTGTACCGTGTTGTTTACCTAGTTTAAAATTGGTTTCTAGATTGTTGCTCTGTTTCTTGTCTTCACATATGAGATGGGTGCTGGTAAGAAGAAATTTGTTGGAAAGAAGCTCTTATTGATCCAAAGTCGTCAGATTGTTTTAGCTGAATCAGGTTAAAGAACCTTGCCAGAAATCACAATCTTGCTGTTGCAATGTCATGGTACTCTGATCTGCTTAGAAGAAAGCCCAGGGTAAGCGATAACATGTTTTTAATAAGAAAGCATTTTAGTGGTTCTTTATGACGTTATTTCATTAAATATTGTTATAAATATCCAACCAGCCTCATGCCCAGTAGCTCTTGGGTTACTGATTCACAAGTTCCATCTCTTTGTGGTCACAAAGGGAAGTATTCCTATTAGAAGAGCAGCTGCAGAAAAGGCTGCTGGGATAGCACGTGAAGGAACAGCTTGGGATCTGAACCTTTATAGGATTCTACTGGTCTTGGACAGATTTTGCCTAGTGAAGCCATATATTTTACCAAAGCAAAATATTAGGTGACTGTAGATACACAGCAGTGGAAAATGAAGCCTCTGAGGCCTCTAAAATGCTGTTGCTAGAAGACACCATCTGTGTTAGAGCTAATGCTTCTGTGTCATCAGTGGTCTGTCTTGTTCTAGGGTGCCCTTGATTAGCATGTGAACACATGCTGTGGAAGCCCAGCTTATGCAGCACCAGAGCTGATTGAGGGCAAAGCATACATTGGCTCAGAGGTAGGTGACACAATTTTGGGTTAGGGTGGGATTTTTTTCCTGCCCAGCATGTATATAAAGATGAGATTCAAATGTACTCCCTTGGTGCCTCTCTCCAATGCCACCGGATAGCATTGCCTCAGTGGCTGTCAGAAGCTGTGTGAGTAACTGCAGTCACAGCCTGGAATAGCTCTTGATCACAGATTCTGCCGCTGGCTTTTTTATCTCTGACTAATCCTTCACTGTCCCCAGCTGTTACTCTACAAAAAATAATTTAAAGTCCTTCCTTCTACCACATTATTCCAAGCAGCAATTTGTTCTGTTAATCATCCAAGCCTTGTTGCAAATTTTTATGCAGTCTCAGTATCCTGTGCATTTTTGCTTTGAACTCTTGTATGAAAATTTACTCTTTGTTTTGTGCAGTGTAGTAAAATTAGAGAAAAGGAAACGCTGGAATTTATCCACATTTGATTCCGTGCCTAGAACATTAGGACCTGCTAACTGCCCTTGTTAATTCATTCAAAATGCTGCAATTGCAATCCCCTCAAGCTTCCTAACTGTCTGTGCTGTTGGGTAGAGTCAGTCTTTTTTCCTTCACCTCCTTAGCACCACTGTCCCTGGTCTCTAAGTCTTGCTTTCTTTTTTTTTTTTTTTTTTTGTTTTGTTTTGTTGTCCATGAAGTAGTGTTTCTCAAACTGCCTTTATCTTTATGATTGAAGTGGGAGTTACAGTATGAGCCATGTGGACCTTGTCATGCCTATACAGAGAGGAAACAATGGGGCTTTGAAGCTGATTGTAACTGTGCTGACAGCTGTCATAATCACTAATACATTTGAGCACAAAATCCCTTCTGATGAGTTTAATTTCCGTTTTTGCCAGTGAATCCTTGTAGGTCGAAGGTAATGCAGCAATCTGGTGGCCTAAGGAGAGTGTAATGGTTTTACTAGTGTTCTACTTAGAGTGAATTGAAAATAGTGTACTTTCACTTGGAATATAACAGTTGTGTCTAGAGTTAAGGAGCCTACTTTCCATGAATTGCATGTGGGTTTTGCCAAAAGGAGAAAATGTTTCTGTCTCTAAGCCACTTTAGATAGATCAGGTTTGTGAACTCTCACTTTTACTTTTCCGGCAGGTATTTGGAGTATAGGAGTACTGCTGTACGCTCTGCTGTGTGGCTTTCTCCCATTCGATGATGATAATGTCATGGCTGTCTACAGGAAGATCATGGTAGGTATTGATGAGAGTAGAATGCATGAGGAACGGGAATCACTAAGCATTATGGGATAATTTTGCTTTCTAATGCCAGAACCCATTGATCTGTTCCTTGAGCAAAAAGATTTATCTGCTGAATTTTGTTATGCTTTGCTACTCTTTCGATCGATACTTTGCAGATTTGTTTCTGTTTTCCCTACGCCTTTGCAACACTCTACCTTGTTCCTATGATAGAGTAGACAACTGAGTTTCAGGAAAAGCATCTTTGCTAGTGGGCTGGAATTTATATCTAAGTGTTTATCTGTCTTTTCCCTGTATAGTAAGGATTTTCTAAAAATACTGTTCTTAAATGTCAGCCATTCTCATGTCTAGAAGAAGCAGGATTTTGCATCTGCTATTGTGGTTTCCTTCTTTTAAAAGGGGTTGAATAAATAGTAGATAATATAAGTAAGTCATTAATTCTGTTTCCCTGTAACTCCTCTTGACGTGGCTCAACAGCTGCTCTTCCTCAACGCACATGCACCTTTGCCAGCCACTTCTGAGTTGCCATAAAAATCTGTCTTGATAAAGTTTGACCTAAGTGAGTGGGATAACAAACGACAGTGTAGAGTAAGATCTTTAGATTCCTCTACCTCGTTCTCCTCTCACCCAGAGTCTGATGTCTAAAAAACCTCAAAAATAACCCTTTCTTGAGAGTATTCACTTTGGCAGGAGGCAACTGATACTGGTGTGCACAGGGAATGTTTTCCAGATGCATAACAATCTGAGCTCTATAAAGTACCTGATTATTTCATCAAAGAATGTGGATTTTTTCATCTGGAATTGGAGTACACTTGACTACCTTTACAGAAGATCTCTAGGAGGCTTAGTTTGAGTTGTTGGAGAGAACTTTAAAAAATAAAAAAGGGGCGGTGGGGGGAAGGAAAAAAGACATTAGTTCTAAATCTTTTTCTCCTTTTTCCATTCTTTTGCAGGGGGGAAAGTACAGTATTCCAAAGTGGCTCTCTCCTAGTAGTATCCTGCTCCTTGATCAAATGCTGCAGGTAAAGATTTCTGTTCAGTAAGTCCATAAAGTACTGTTGCATAGGTTCAAAATATTGCATCAGTGAAATATTTCAAAAACATTCTCTGTTTAAATAAGAAGTTTAATTCTTAGAATTTTTTGAAAAAGATTGTTAAAAAAGATTACTATTGCCTTCAGCTGAAAAATCTTTGAAAAAAACGCTTGATTAGAAAAGTAATTAAGCAAAGTCTAAATGATTTAACAAAGTCGTCAAAGAGCATGCATTTCATCATTCTTACTGTGCTATAAAAATGAGCTATTTTGTAAATGATGCTTAACTTGCTGAATATGCATTTGGGCTATACCTAAGGAATCTAGATAATGCTGCAAATCCCTGGGAGATCTGTTGTAACTGTAGGTTCTATAACTGCCTTTCAGGAGTGTGAGCTTCCTTTTGGTGATACTCTGAAACACTATTGGTTTCTGGTTTTGTCCCTAACGTTCTGTGTAGAAGATGAATTGTTTCTTCACTTTTTCCCCACAATTTAAGTATCACTTTGATTTTTGTTGACCACCAGGTTGACCCAAAGAAGCGGATTACAGTAAAACACTTGTTAAGTCACCCTTGGCTCATGCAAGGTTTTTCTGATGCTGTTCAGTGGCAAAGTAAATACCCAGTAAGTATTCTGGTCAGATGAATACTAACACATTTCATGTAACATTTGCTAGATTACTACCATCCTTGTAGTGTATAGTATGAAGGCATTTCTTCAAAGATTAATTCTGAGATGGCTTTGGTTCTTTTCTGATTCTTTTAGCTGTCAAAATATTACTTGCTCTTGATTTCTTTTGAGGAGAATTTTTGGAGCAGAAATGTGTTTTCTTCATATTTTGCAGCTGAATGTGCAAAATAACTGAATTCTCATCATAATATGAAATACTTCTACATATGAATGACAAGCTCCTTCTCTAGGCTGTTTGATCAGTACTTTGCTTAATGTGCAAAACACAAATGTTCTGAAGTGCATGTTAGATGTCATTGTGGTTTATATTGTATGTAGTCCTCACTGAAAGTTTAACCAAACTTTAATTTCATTGAAAGTATATTCGTCCTGTCTCTATCATTTATTTTACTTGTGTGAGAGACGAGGGCAGTATGGAGAGGAAAAAAACAAAATAATCTGGCTGTTAGCAGAAAGTGCTGAGAAGTTCCTGCATGTTTACAGCCAATGCTTCCCGTTGCCACCAGATGCCACTGTTTCTCCAGGTAAAGAACAGTTTGTTCTTGCACCGTCGGTGCCGGCTGGCGCTGGTAGAGATGGGGATGGCCTATAGCTTTGGATATTTCTAGACAGATGAAAGTGTAGCTTCCATTCTGTAAAAATCTTACATGCTTCTGGGTGGCTTATTTGATTTCATAAGATGTCACCTGTGAAAGAGGGGTCAGGCTGTGAAGTTGTTGAAGTTGTATGACTTTTTCAGGCTGCTTCCTGTAATGTTTAGCTGTGATGCTAAGCATTTGGAATACAAGGTCTAAAATCATCATTGACTATTGACTCAGCCCATTGGGTTTCATGACAGTGCTACTGTCAGGTATGAATTATGGGGCAACTTTAAAACCTCACACTTCAATATCCTTTGTATTCTTGCAGCTGGGACATCTTGATGAGGACTGTGTAAGAGAGCTTTCTCTGTTTCATGAGCAGAGCAGGGAGACTATATTGCAGTTAATAACAGAGGTAAGAAGAAAATGTCAGTAATTTACACTAATTAAATTCAGTAATAGAGTAAATAAGTTTACTTTGTTATCAGACCAACACGTATATTCTCAAGTATGACATCTTACATAAATTTCAGCTTTAAGGAGCTCCTAAGAATCTGACTGTAGCTAGTAAATACAAGCTACTGGTTCAGAAGTTCAGATTTGTTTATTTGTTTTTCTTCTTTGATTGTGCTCTTTGTGTTCCCTAAATCTTACTGTTATTTGCCGCTATGGTAAAATTCTTCCGAATCTCTGAAAGCCAGAGCAGACTTATAGAAATTTGTAATTGAACAATAGATACCATTTGCTGGGTTAACTCTTTGCTCTGAAATGGTTCAATAAATAGGAGGGAAAGCAAATAAGATAAAAATATCAGAGCAACACCCAGACTATCTACAAAATGTAGGATTTCTTTGAGGTACTATTCACAGATTTTTAAAAGTACTGAGTATGTTTAATCATTTTTGACTACAAATGACAAAAGTTGAATGGAATACTTCTAGAAGTACTGTGCAAATGTTAGCAATGACATAGTAGAAGAGATTTAATGCATGATGTGTACTACAGCTTTTACCTGAATCTGAGAATTCTTCCTTGAAATTAATTTTTTTTCCTTTCTACTTGGGTTTTTTTTGAAGACTTAGTTTTTCCACATAACTGTAGCAGAAACAGAATTTTAAAATGTGTATGATACTTATTATAGATTTGTGGAGTTAATTCTCCTTGTTCTTTGGTTATAAATAATCAGAATAATTGTCTAGAGGGAAAAGTCCTTCCAAATAGGTTTATGACATTTGCATAGTCCTTTACTGGAAGATTTCAAATCTCTTGTAAATTATTCAGACTAACTGTGCTATGCTGCAAACCTGTCAAGAGCGGTGTCTATGTTCCTCACACACACAGAGTTGCTGAAAATCATGCAAAAAGTTGGTGCTTGGGGAAGAATGAGCAGGAGTTGCTTCCAAAAAAATTGTACTGTGGCTGAAGTATTGGAAAAACCAAATGATTAGGTTTGCATTCACTTCAGTAGATAGATCTGGACTCCCGCATTACTTTCCATGCTACTGCATGAACTACAAACTAATTTGCAAAGAGCAACCAACAAAGTGCCTTTTTCTTGATCTCAGACACGTCATGCAAATCACCTAAAGTCTGAAATTACACTTAGGTGTAATTAGGGTTACCTATCAGGTAGAATAGCTTGTAGAGAAAGAAATTTTCAGAAGCCCGAGCTTGACTTGTACTTGCAATGGTTCACATCCTCTCGCAAGAGGAGATTAAAATATTCTCTTTCTTTCTTTCCTTCCTCTCGGACCCCAAGTGGAAATATGACCACATGTCAGCAACTTACCTCTTGCTTCAATCCAAGAATTCTCGTGGCAGGCGTGTTCATTTAAAGTTTCCGTATCTAACGGGGCATGCCAGTACCATGATGTCGGCAGGCCTTCAGGTAAGCTTGAAGTGAGCAGGATAGCATTTGCTTAAAATCCTCTCTGTATTGACAAAGCTCTTAGAGAAACATTCTGGTA
>VKON01000288.1:570984-587388 GCA_009741485.1 Malurus cyaneus samueli | reverse complement strand
ATGTTCCCTGTGCCAGTCCTGCTGTCAACCTGGTTGGCATGAGATTTAGGTCATCTTTTCAGAGCTCTGAGGCATTCTTAGTCTGACTTTGACACTTCTGAGATTTGGAGTAGGGAGCAAGAACGCACATCCCCCAGGTGAAACAGGATTTTGGATTAATGAATTTGGTTTTGTCACATGTAGGAAATCTACAATTAGTGATGCAAAGCTCTTTTGGGGTCAGAACAGTGCAAATGGTCTGCATGGCAACGTGGCCCTGAAGCATTTTTTGTCCTGGGGCTCTTCTCTCTTCAGGACAGTTTCAGGGTGGTTCTCTCATTTTCAGGGTGGTTCTGGTCATTTTCAAAGCCCTGCATGGGATCAGCTCAAGCTGCTTGAGTGACAACCTCAGCTTGAGTGTTCATATCCATGAAAAATGCAGCTGTCAACTTGAAGCATGCAGCTGCATGGAAAACAATTCTCCCCTCCCATGAAAATGTGAACATAGAAGCATTTTTTCCTGCAAAAATGAAGATAAAAGGTCAATCTAGGGATATTTTCATGGGCTGGGAATTTCAAAATGATATTTCAGCACAGGTCATCTTGAACATTACCTTGTATTGATTTAGTTTTACCTTTTCCATTTTTGTTAATATTGCCCTTTCTAAAAATTTACTATACTAATGTTCTTTATACAAGAGTGGGAAAAAAAAAAAAAAAAGCTGAAAATTATATTTCTATCTCTAGTTGGTGTGTCAGACTTTTGTGGGCCAAGGAAAAAGCTTCCCTGGCAAATTCCTAAGCCTGAACTCACTTCCAGAAGGGAGCAGGTCAACCACAGTGTTTGGAAACTAAAGAGCAAATATATCTTTTTCTCGAGTCACTGCTTTGGTGGGTGAGGAATCTGGGGGAAAAATTCTGTGTGCTCAAGGCCTGACACAACAGAGATGGACACAGAGAAATCCTCTTACCTTTCCTTTCCAAAACTCTTGATTGTGGGAGAAGGAGAAACCATAGTAACAACAACAGAAGTAGAAGAGAAGGACCCAAGGCCAAAGGAAATTCTGCTGTAGATTTCAGTCAGCTCGGGGTTTCAGCCTGCATTTCCATACACATCTTGAAACTCTCAAGACATCAAGGTAGCACATTTATTACTGCCATATTACACATGAAAAATGAGCCACATGAGGAACATGTTTAGTCCCCACCATGTATGATCTGGATCAATGAATGAGATATTCCTACTGCAGGGACGTTTATTCCGTTATTGCCTTGCCGATATTGTCCAAACATTTTTGGCCAAGAGCATTAAAATCAGCTTTTTGTTTTATGCTTTCCTATCTTCCTCCTGCTTGCAACAAATTTTCTCTCTTATAGGATGATAACTTTTTTTCAGTAGTCCATTCCTCATTCGCCTTTTTTCTCTCTAAGGACTTCTTAATATCTCCACGCTCTGTTGGTCTTGGTAGAGTTGGGGAAAATATTACTGTGAGATAAATAATTATCTGGAAATCTACTTAAATTCAACATGTGACAATGAAGAGGTCTTCTTTAAGGAACGAAAAGTTAGATTTCTAAAGCTTCAAAATGAGAAATTAAGTCTTAAAAAAGCTGAAATAATGTTTTCCTGAAATCAGTCAATTCAAAGAACATTCTTTCTTCTTTCTCTTTTTTTTTGTTTAAAAAAAAAAAAAAAAAAATTTAGGTGCTGAAAAAATTAGGGAAAGGGAAAATAATCTAAACCAATTTTTTCTCTAAAACCAGAAAAACTGTCTTGAACCTGAATAAACATTTTTTCCCCTAAAAGACCTTATGCTTTCATAGGACACTTTTTGGGTTGAGTTAGGTTTTGTGGTTTTTTTTTTTCATTCCACTTAATAAAAACCTATATTTTGCTTGGCTTGACTCAAGCTATTTTATTTCTCATCCTGATTTTTCCCTAAACACTTAATTTGTCTGGGGTTTGTAGGAGGTTCTTAAGATGGGTTTGTAGGAGGAAGAAAAATTATGCCAGGCTGGCAACAGGACAACACCAAATGTCTGAGCTGAGACACCTTCTCCATGTGGTCTCTGTTTTGGAACCCTCTTCTGCCCTGTCTCAAGGACAAGTTTAAAGAAGACAAGTTTAATTTCTGAATGTCACTGTGGTTTTTTGGACTTTGTGGTGGGGGCTTTTTGAGACTGCAGTTGTCCGTAAGATTTTTTCAGAAAATTGTTGTAGTATAAGGGAAATAGATACTTTCCTCCCCCTATCAGTGTCAAATGTCCACTTTATTATTGTTCCAAAGCTCTAAAGCATAAAACTGAATTTTTATGTTTCCAAATGACCTTCAGAATTCGAGACAAGGCTGACTTCTGCTTGAGTGTAATATTCCGTACCATTAATTTCACTAGAGATATTCCAATTTGTAATTTCATTAAGTTTAAGAGCATAACCACTCTTAATACCGTGTTTCTAAATATGATGGGCTGTATGCTCAACTGGCACCAGTCAGCACACCCTGACTCTGCTACGGCACCCAACACCAGCCAGGGCTGTGAGGGCAGAATCTCCCTCTGCATTTGGTTTCAGCCACTCTTTGATACCCAAATAATCCTTGACACGACGCACATGAAACATCTCCAATAGCTGATTAAGGTATTTTTGATAGGAAGGACCAGATGGTGTGTTATTATTACCCTACTTGTTGGAATTGATTTGCAGAGCACTGGCCACATGAAATTTTACAATTGATGGTGAGACCCTGTGACACAGCATGTTTGTTCCCCTGCTCTGCATGGCCATGACGTGATTTCCTGGCCAACCCCAGCCCACCTTTCAGTGGGGGATAAAAAGCCAAACCATAAACACATTTTCCTTTCTGTGTTACCCCTGCGCACTTAAAATATTTGTAAAACCTGTAGCATTGTGGGCTGTGGCCACCTCACAGTTTTCCCCCCAAGAAAAGTTTTCTGGACTTTTGACAGCATAGGGAAATATCCCAGCCCTTGGCCACAAACTGCAGGAAGGCCACTCCTGCACTTGGTGAAGTTGAGCTCATCTTTGCGCAATTCAACAAACCCATGGATTAGGACAAAAAATCTTAATTCTGAAAAGATTTTTTTTAAGAAAAGAAGCATTGCCTCATTATAAATTTCTTGAGCCCTGATACCAGACTTTTCTTCTAGCCAGTATTTCTACACAATGTTTCTGTCTGCCGTGAAGATGGCATTTTTTAATATTAATAAAATAGTTGTTTCAGCTGATTACACTCCTGGATCTAATTGCAAACAAGCCTGCAGAAATTAGCAGTCTTTTACTGCTAACAGATTTCATATGAAGGCCATTCTTACAAATAGAGCAAAGTTGATGGGTTCTTAAAGTTGACAGTTTTCTTCTAGAGGTGTTTTTTTTGAAAATAAGACAGAAACTTTACTAATCTGGAGGAACTGGCCATTTTGGCCTGATGACCCAACGACTTAATTTCAAGGCTGATGGATTCATATGACACGAGAAAATGCTTCTCCTTTTCTGTGTTTATGTCATCAGGCTTTGACACATTCATTAGCAGTGACAGCAATTAGCTGACCAACAAAAGTCTTCTTTGCTTCCCAAGGTGCGGGGCTTTTCTTTAGAGAAAACAGAAGAGGAAGTATTTTTAAATAAACTATGGTTTATTTAAATGGATTTCTTTTCATCCAGAGATCTCAAAGTCCTTCCCACAGCGCTGTTCCAGGAGCTGGTTACCAAAAATGACACAAATAGTTAAAAAGCTTCCCTTTGAGACCCCGTAGGTAGGAAGGTTTCTGTGTTTGGCTGAAAAAGCTTCCTCAGTGGTTAAGATTTCGTGCTGGCCATAGCCCGTAATGATGAAGAGTTTACAATTAAAGCTGATGAGCTGGAAAATAAGGAATGAATTCAAAACCACTTTGTCTGAAGAGAGTCTGAAATTATGAGAATATTTAGCACCCGGCACGCAATGTCTCATTCCACTTATGTCAACTGATCAGTTAATCTTTAATTCTGCAAAGAGATTAACATAAAACTTTTTCTCTTTTTTTCCCCTTTTTTTTTAAACAGCTGTCTGTCTGTGCCTATAACCAGGCTGGTTAGAAAACTCATTGTGAAATTGACTGTAGACAGGCAGTTTGTGAAATAAACTGAAATTCTAAGGTAGAAAAGGTAGCTGCAATTAAGAAATCTATTTTGATATTTCGAAATACAAGTGAAATTTTCAGCATGCACCAACACTTGCTAGACTAATAGGAATACAGACATATTGTCTGCAAGATAATCAAAGGAAAATTAGAGCAGAACTGGGTCAGGTAGAATCTGCAAAATCATAGACTGTCTAATGGGCTGAATTGCTGAACTGTGGAATTCCTTTCTTGCCAGCCCCTCTAGTAATTTTCTCTCTGAGTAATTTTCCTCTGCCTGTAACTCTGGTACTTCCTGGTTTGATATCTAAGGAGAAGGAATTCAGACACATGGCCAACACATTATCATGAATAGTCTACAACTCATAAATGATAAGTCCATGTCACTAGTTCTTTAGACTTGAAGAGCAAGCTCCCAAGAAAGTATGACTTTTCCCCAATGCAAACATTCAAACTTCATTGACTTTTACCACATTTTGTTTGGCCAGGTGCTGGCACAGCCCCTGGTTCCATGTTGTCTTCTATTAACCAACTCTTTGACCCCTAAATGAAAGGCACAGCTTTTGGAGAGGGTCCAGATGGAAGGGAAGGGGTTTCAAGCACCCCAGAAGTGAACCAGCTCTGGTCTAGAAGCCATCACATTGTTTTGACAGCTGATGGTACAGGAATCTGTGCTGAAAGGGCAGGCACACCTCTGCCATGAGGTTATTTGATAGTTGGAGTGGCGCAATATCCATCTGAGCAAGAACTCACCTCACTTTTTGCCCATCTCACCAGGGGAGTGCTCAAAAAAAGTATAGAATTATTTAGTCTGCTGAAGTAGAAAGGATTAGGGACGTGCATTAAGCAAAAAAGAGTAGGGCATCTAAGTCCAAAATGACATTAGTGCCAACAACAGCCATGAAGACCTACTGGTAGCTTGTAAACAGATTATTGTGTACCTATAGATCTGAAACACTGATTTTAGCTTTGACCACTACAAATGTCTCATATAGGTCACACAAACTTTATCATTTTCTTAAAATTAAATATATTAATTATGGTTGGATTTTACCTCACATTTGCAAGAATTCCTCTGTCTTATCACACTACAACTGCTTGAGCATTTGCTCCATCTCTCTTGAACAAATCTGGTAAGGACTTTTCACAAGTAACACTTCATTTTTGCTGCCGGAAATTACAGCTTATATTGCCTTTCCACAACTTCAACTTGTGATCAACTACTGCCTCTGGGCCATGTCTTCCTCTGTCGTTCCAAGGGTTAAATTCTCAAATTATCGTTATATCAAAATTTTGAGATCCTTGCCTTCAGCATTCATGATTTTGCACCATGATGTTGAACGCTACAGAGATGTGGAATCACAGAATTGTTTGCATTGGAAGGGACCTTAAAGATCATCTCATTCCAAATGTTCTGCCATGGAATACAGGTCCACTAGACCAGTTTGCACAGGACTCCATCTTACCTGGCCTGGAACACTTCCAGGGAATGAGGCACCCACAAATTCTATAGCTATGATATCATATATGATCTTATATATTACATGATCTATGATATAATCTATTATATGATATATGATATATTATATGATCTGATATTCTTCTCAATCAAGTTTCCAAGCTCATGCCTTATTTATAACACTTTCAGATATTCCTCTGTACTATCAAAGGTGGTTCCCTCTGCCAACAGGAAGAGAAAAACATAATGTAGTCCAATAACACTGTCTCTTTCCAGAATAATAATTCAACTTTCACTGCCAGCCCTTGCTGTCAGTTCTTTGTGCCTCGGGTAGCACTTTACAAAAAGTAGCAAAAATGATTTAACAAATGAGGATTTTCACTTCTCTTTTACCCAGAAAACCAGTTACATTTTTTTTAGAAAATCGGGCATTTATTGGAAGAGTCTGGCACAGTCTGTTATTTGAACACATCTTTACCAAGTAGGTTTCTAAACCATCTGAAAACTGGGCTTTTGGCACTAAGGGGAAACATAATTTGTTTAAGATGCTGATGGAGGCAATGCCAAAAGTGCTTGCTTTTTACAGAAATCAGGAAGAGGGTTTTTTGGATAGGGCTTGGAGCAACCTGGTCCAGTGGAAGGTATCTCTGTCTATGGCAGGAAACAAGATAATCTTTAAGGTCCCTTCCAACCCAAACTGTGATTCTAAGTTGTATTTCTGATGTAGCTGCTGAAGTAATTTCAATTCCAGTAACTTGTTGTTGTGTTTATTTCAGGTTTTATAGAAAGTGTAAATATGCTTTGTGACCACAAAAGTTGTCCAAATGTTTGTGTTAACAAATAAAAAAAAAGAGTTCTCTTTCTCTTTTGGTTTTCCTCTAATTATGCCCAGTCAGACATTTAATTAATGTTGCATATTGGACCCGTTCTCAGCTGCTTTCCACGTTGCTGAGCCATTTACATCTGTACACAGTGGGTGTGAAGCAGCACAGCTCTGATGTGCTGTATTTTTACAGTGACCTTTCACAAGTGTGGGTGGCTGTAAAAGGTACCAGAGGCTGGTCAAGTGGCCATCTTTGGACAGCAGGCAGGAGGGAAGCTGGTATGTGTTTGAGTGGCCACCTAAAGGAAAATGTCAGGACAGCATGAAATGGGATGTTTTGATATGTTAGACTCTCAGCTGTGCTCTGCTTTTTAAAGGACTAATTTGGGAGTACACAGGCTTCTGTATCTGTGCACGTGATCACAAAACTGCCACATGAAATTCCATAATCTGCAAGCAGCCAGGTTAGCACACCACACTGTTGAACAAGGTGATCCTCATATGCCACTCTAGCCAAAAATATTCCCTTCCACCTTCCCTTTCTCCTTCCCTTCCCATCCCTCCCTTCCTACCCTTCCCTTCCCTTGCCCTTCTCCTTCCCTTCCTTCTTCCCTTCCCTTCCCCTTCCCTTTCCTTCCCATTCCCTTCCCTTCCTTCCCTTCCCTTTCCCTTCCCTTCCTTCCTTCCCTTTCCCTTCTCTCTCTTCTATTTCCATTCCATTCCATTCCATTCCATTCCATTCCATTCCATTCCATTCCATTCCATTCCATTCCATTCCATTCCATTCCATTCTACAAGCAGATACTGGACAATAGACCACAAAGCAATTTTCTCATTTTATGCAACAAGATGAATGGGCTAAGCAAACTCGCCACAGAATAATGGAATCACAGAATGGTTTGGGTTGGAAGGGACCATAAAGCTTTTCAAGTTTCAAGCCCTCTGTCATGGGAAGGGACACCTTCCACTATCCCAGGTTGTTCCATGCCCTAATGTCCAGCCTGGCCTTGGGTACTCAGAGGGATCCAGGGGCACCCACAGCTGTTTTGGGCATCCTGTGCCAGGGCGTCCCCACCCTGACAGGGAAGGATTTTTTCCTAATATCTAACCTAAACCTACTCTCTTTCATCTTGAAGCCATTCTCCCTTGCCCTGTCACTCCAGGCCCTTGTAAATACTCTTTTCCCATCTCCTCTGTTGGCTCCCATCAGGCACTGGAAGGCCACAATGAGGTCACACCAAAGCCTCTTCTCCTCCAGGCTGAACAATCCCAGCTCTCCCATCCTTTCCTCACAGCAGAGCTGCTCTGATCACCTTGGTGCTTCCTCTGGAGCCACTCCAACAGGCTGATGTTCCCCCTTTCTGGGGATCCCACATGACACAGAAGCTTAGCAGACTCTACCTTCATCTACCTTCCAGGAGGTTAATTATGAATCTCACACCATGGTCCCTCTGACTCCACTGGCTGCTTTGCATCCCACTGGGGCTTTGGAAGCTTAGAACAGAGAGGTATTAATATCACCAACAATAAATGTGATTAACTGCGGGGAAACCCCTTTGCTTGGGCAGAGCAATGCTGTTTGAATAATTCCAGGGGGATAATCTTGTGTAATCCTGCATTTCTCAGGTTTGCAACCTATTCCCAGCTTTTCCAATGTCTAATACAGACTTTGATGCTGTACTCGAGGACACAGAGCTCATAATGCCTTTCCCATCTGAATGTTCTCATCAGATATGCCAGCTGTTTGTATCACCTGCTATTAAAAAAAAATATAACTCTTCACTTCAACCCATGAGCCTACAGTAGAGTCAGCTCAGAGCTGGTCAAGTAAGGATTATCCTGAATAATGATCTCCTGACAGAGCTAGTAAGGGTGTTATTGACCTCACCTCACAACTGGAGGTTCTCCCTTGGAGGGAACGCTTTCTTTTCAAACTATGAGCTCTGCCAGGAGACATTTTCCGCCTAACAGATCCCTGGAACCTTTCTTGACAAACTGATGTCAAGCTTCAGTGTGAGGAGAAGGCAGGAACATGTTGCTCAGCTCTGATGAAAATGTGTATATAACCCTGCTCAGAATAAATAAACTGATGGAAAAGATTGTTAGTAGAAAAGGTGGTAGCAGAGGGGTGAACTAGGAATGCTCTCTAATATCAGCTGTTTGCATCTGTAATTCAAGTAACAATGTGCCCCACAATTCACAAGATGTTTTCCTTCTGTTTCCAAAGCAGCTGGTCCATTTCAATAACTTCTTCAAATCCATTTGAGAGGGAGTGGGGGATGTCTCGTTCTTCTGTGCTCTGCTTAGACTTTTCTGTTTTCACCCCTCGCTTGTTATCATTCTTGATCACTCTTATTTTTCCTGCTTTCACATTCAAGAGCAGTGACACCACAAGCTTGTTTTGTCAATTTGTGTTTTTCAGAATAACTCCCAGTATTTTAGGTTTGGGTTGTTGTTTTTTTTTTCTTAAATTCATTCCTTATGATCTCATCCAGAAATGGACCATCCATCTCTCACTTTCTTGAATCCCTCACTATTTTAAGCAGGCTATATTATTTTGTCATTCAGGACACTGCAGGCTGCTGTTGCCTAAAATACTTGCCATCCCTTAAATCCTAAAGCTATAATAAGTGAAGGCTGGAATTTACATTCAGGTTTTGCTCCTTGTTCTTTCAGGTAACAGGGGAAAACTTTGCTAGCTTTGTAAAATCTCCCTCAATTTCCATCCTGATGTGAAAAACTAATTAATTAGTGTAACATTTCCAAATTAATTTAGAAACACCAACTCTTGCTCGATTTCATTTTATCTGAATGAATCATTTGCTTGAGAAACCAGCCAAGGTAGTCTTGGAACTGAATATGGAATATGGCTTAATTAGGGTGTTGAGGGACCTTTTCATCAGCTTTCTTAGCTTTTTTTAATTTTGCCCCAAGCACTATGTTTTCAGCCCAGAACATAGATATCTTTCTGGGTTAACCCCCTGGGGTTTTTTTTTTACGACAGCAGCATGCCTACCCTTCCGATCTGGGCTCTGAATCTTGCTTCATTCACACCATTTAACCTAGTTTTTTTCTTATGGCTCTTCCTTCCAGGAGGCATGTTCTGTTTGAGTCAGGCAGAGGTTATTTTATCAAATAGCTGCTGTCAGCTATCACCAGTGTTAAGAAAACTGTGGTTTCATTCGTATTCCACCACGGAAGACAAAATATTTGAAGTCCTGAAATTGTGTATACTACTAGCTTTTTGGATTGGGTGAATGAATAACCTGATTGAAACTCTGGTTGTAAAAGGTTTGGAGATGTTGGCGTGCCTCCAGGCTGAGGGTGAGTCTGGGTTTCCTGGCCATGTTATGGTTTTCAGTAGCAGATAACCAGATATAGTCTAGAATGGGGGTTTTTGGGGGCAGGAAGAGCAGGATGAATTTCACATCGAAATAAGAATTTTTCAGGAACTCTCTGAAAAGAAGTGTGGTCACAAACCTTTTTCCCCCTCACTACAAGGCAGTGGGTGTGACCATACAGGGGAATTTCAAAGAAAGGCAGCTTGAAAGAATGGAAAAGCACAGGAAGTATTTCCCACATTTATTGTGCTTTCTGCTGTCTTTGGACTTTTTCTTGGACTGCTGTCTTTGGTTTCTTCTGCAGCTCTGCTGCGAGGACAGATTTAGCAACGCTATTTTCAAGCACTCATCGCAAATCACACCTTCTCCACTTGGTCTGGTGTGGATTCCTCTTCATCCTCTTGCTGCTCTGAAGCTCATCTTGTTTTTTTTTCCTCAGGGGGCTGTTGCAGCAGCCAGGTGGGCGATAGGAGGGCACTTCAAGGCTGCACTTGGCTCCTTCCCTGCTCACCTGCAGGTTCCAGGAGAACTGGTACTCACAAGATGCTATGGAGTTTGAAAAAAATTGGCCAAAATTCAAGAAGGTGTCCCTACTGCTTATTCTTGGCTGAATAAGACTTTTAGTAGGAAAAAAAAAATTGCTCTAGCCCTGCTCTATTCTTATACAGCCCGTCTTCTTTTAGCAAAGTGGAGTTTATAATTGTTCCCCCTTTAGCAGGGATTCAGCACAGAGCAGAGCAGTGTAAGGTGTAATGTTGTAAGAGTGATTGTATAAAGTTTTATATGTGTTTAATTTGTTTTAATTGTTATATAGATAATACATTTTTATTTACTTATTTTGTTATGATTAGAAGAAATGGTTTATTGTTTTACAGGTTAAAGTTAGAGTTAATAAGATATTGGGACTTTTCCCATATAATAAAAAAAAAGGTACTCATATCTTAATTTGATTTTTAATACTGTATATCAATGGGGACCTGATTTTTAATTGTTTAAATTCTTATAAAATAGAGTTTTCTTTACAATAAACAGTTTATGCAGGCAAAGAAAACCCAAAGGAGGCTGTGTATTTCAATCCCCAGCAGAGCAGCAGAGGAGCTACAGCCTGGAAGCGAAGCGCTGCAGGTAGCTGAGGAACAAGTCACTGACTCTGTGGCTGTGCCAAAATGTCCTATCCCCCTCTTTGCTGCACCCAGGTCTCTCAAAAAATTGTGATTGAGAGGATTTAATAAGCCCTACTCATTAATATTTGGGATGCCAGACGTTTCCAATGCGTTTGGAATGATAAGTTGAGGTGGCAAGGGCTGTTTCATGAATGACATTTTAATGGAAGCCACGATCATTATCGGTGTCTCATCCTGACAGCATCCTCAGCTTCACAGGAGATTCAGCCACACCGATTTTCCTAATGCTCATTCTCACACCCAGGCAAGTGCAGGAATATCCTTTAAGTGCAGCAAAGGTAGAGTTGTACCTGTTGTACCTGATCTGCTCCTGTTTGTGTGTGCTGGGGTTTCCAGAGAGGCATCACGCCCCCTGAAGTAACGTGCAGTGTTAGAATTCCCTCCACGGGAAGAGAAAGGGTTAGGAAAAGAAATTTGTTACTCATCCAAACACACAGGACTTAGACATGGATATCAGGTACATTCAAAAACTAATTTCAGCCTGTTTTGGCATTGAAATTGTCAGTCTGTCCTGCAGGGAGCAACACGGAGAATCACTGAGCCTGAGGGATCCAACATTTCTAGTCCAACTCCACTCTTGCACTGGTCGTGCAGAATTTTTTAAGATCCATGACCTTTCTCTTTCTGCTGAGACATAGTGCCAAGAGTGAATGATCTTTCTCTCCAGCTATAAATAGTCACACCTGTTATCATTGAGGAATCTCCTCAAAAAAAAAAAAAAAAAAAAAAAAAAAAAAAAAAAAAAAAAAAAAACAGGTTGTACAATAACATGAATAGTAATTTTACATGCCATGGCTCTTTCATGAACAAGGAAAAAGCAAAAAGCCAAAACAAAACAAACAAAACTAAAAAAACAAAAACCCCAACCAACTCTTCTTCAAAGTATTGTTATTTTGTATTAGTTTTTTTAATAAGGAGGTTCTTTGTTCTTTAGTTTAGCATTTATATGCTCTTATTAGGAAAAAAAAAAAAAAAAAAAAAAAAAAAAAGCCTGGTAAAGAACACTCCAGGATTCAGGATTTTTGGGCAGTGGGAAAAACTGTTAATGAGAAAATTATATTGGCGCGGTTTGGTTTTTGGTGAAGACATTTGTCTTGCTGCCTATTCTGTGGTGCTGACCCTTCATCTGCAGAGTGCCAGCAGGACCAGCCACAGTCCCACATCTCAGAATGCCCTGCAGACCCTTCCTACCTCCAGAAGGCCGACACTCCCAACCAAATTCGTGTTATCTGTAAATTTGCTGAGGGTGCACTCACCCAGATCATCACAAAAGATATTTAAGAGGGTTGGCTCCAAGACTGAGCCCTGGGAACCCCACTGGTTCTCCCATCCTGCAGCTCTCAGAGGTGTGGGCTCGGCACTCAGGGACCCCTCACTTCTCCTTCGCTGCACTCAGGCACACATAAATAAACATATTTCATTTTTGCCTCATCCTCATTCCCCCCAGAAAGTAAATATTCCTTGCCTTATTCTCCCATGACTCATTCACAAACCTTCCCACTTCTAAACTATTTTATTTTGTCTTGTCTCATACTTGTTTATCTTGGGTGCAATCCTAACCTCACTGAAGTCAGTGGCAAAACTCCCATTGACTCAAAGTGAGCCAAGATTTCTTCTTTTGTCTTAATTAGATTGTGGGTGTGTTTGCCTTGAATATACTTAATCCTGTCCTGGTTGGATTGTAGCTTTTGGATCAGAGCCATGCTCTATCTCTGTATTTTAAGCAGTGCATAAGCATTTGCCGTTCTGCGAGCATTAAAGGATAATTATCAGCATGAAGGATTTACCACAGCAGTTCAGGAAGGTGGGGATGGAGGCAAATAAAGGAAACCAAACACGGGATTCGGCGTTTCAGACCTGATAGTTATTTAAAATGAAGGCAGGGACCATGGAGGGGGGGAAACATTGCTGCTGTGATTTGAGTCTCGGGGCTGATGGAGCACATCCGCAGGGCTGCGACTGCGATTGCGGGGAAACGCTGATGCCACAGAAAGCAGAAAAGGACGGGGTGACTGCAGTGCAATAATAACTCAGACAGGCTTAGCGAGAGGCAAAAGCAGCTTCCGTGCCAGCAAGCCAGCGCTTCTGCTGTTCCAGCAGCAGAGGAGAAAATGCTGGTTGGCAGCCGCAGATGAAATAAAACAAAACAGCCCATTAGAAAGGCACAGGGCAGGAGGTCTGTGCTCGGAGCTGCTTCCTTGCAGCCCTGGCAGTCTGTGGGGCTGGGGGCAAACATGGGCACCTCATCACCCTCCTGCCATCCCCTGCCCTAAAATGGGGAAAAGCAATGTCTTCTCCCCATTTTTCTTTTGTCTGGGGTCAGGACTGCCTTGTGCAAAGCACCTTTCTTTCACTGTAGGGAGTGACTTCCCAAAAGATAAGCACTGCTTCCTTTGCCAAGATCATCCTAGAGGGAGATGGTGGAAATTTGTTTTTGAGGACACAGAGATTTGACCGAATAGCAATCATGAGGGAAGCTGTGGGATGGGTGGAATAGCTGGAAACTATCTATTCTGTTTATTTGTGTAGAGGTCTGTAAATTTCGTAAATAAAAAAACTACAGAGGGTATTGCTGCTGATAAATCAGCTCTGCTGGAGTAAGACCTTGTGAGGGGATAAAGCCCTGGCACAGGGTGCCCAGAGCAGCTGTGGCTGCCCCTGGATCCCTGGCAGTGTCCAAGGCCAGGCTGGACATTGGGGCTGGGAGCAGCCTGGGACAGTGGGAGCTGTCCCTGCCCATGGCAGGGGTTGGAATGGGGTGATCTCTGAGGTCCCTTCCAGCACAAAACATTCTATGAGATATTTGATAGCACAGGTTTGAAGGCCGCAAAACCCACAAGAATTCTTTCTAAAACCAACTTCTATTTGGTAGTAAAAAAGAAGAACAAACAAACAAAACCCAAAAGACACCCAATCAAAAATACAACTAAAAATTTCAGATACCCCATTACAAAACTGATCACTAACTAAGATTTTAAAAATTACCAAGAAAACATCTCTTTTTTTTCAGAGAGGAATTGCCAAATGCTGAACACAGAGGGGGAAGATAAGCAAAAAATAAAATATGATCTTTTGATTGAGATACCCGAGGTTGCAACTCTTTGGAGTGTGTTTCAACACAGTAACCTGATATATATTTACTAAATTGTTTGGCACATTCAGCATGTCCCCAGGGAACTGTTGGAGGGAACTAGCAGTACATTTTTCACTCCTTCCCTGTGCATTAGCAGACATAAGGTCACACTAGTATAGCAAAGATGGCTGCAGCCTCAGGCTCATTAGCTCACAGCAAGCTAGCCAGATGAGGCAGCGTGGTGTTTTCCTTTCATCATTCAAGCTTGAAAGGAAACTGTCGGCAGCCACTTGCTCTTAAAACAATGAAAATTTAGGTGACAGCAATCTCATTAGCTGAAAAGTAGCATTCAGGGAAGATAAAGATTTCTAGGTAAAGATTTCCCTCTTCTGCAGCACTCACGCACAAACTTGTAAGCAAACCGTGTCCTTTGAATGCAAAAATCCGTGTATGAGAGGAGGAAACAGTGCTTGTTAAACTGCAGCAGCCACTGTGTTTCAGTGAATTTTATTTCTTGCAGGAAAATCAATGTCTGGATGACTGGCTTCCTTTCAGAATAATGCATACATTGTGGATGTATATACATATTTACAGAGCAGCAGTTTAATCTGCAGATGATTTCTTTGTCTTGCACAGACCTGAAATGCAGAAAACGCAAAGGGCTATAAATACTTCTATTCTCAGGGTTTTCCGGGCTTCAGGCATGATACATGCCCTGCTTGACAATTAAATACCTTTTGCATTCCAATTACTGTATGTGAAAGTCTATTGACGATGTTTTATTGGTAATATTTCACTGCTGTGAGCTTTTAAGCTGAGAGGAGCTGTACATTTATGTGGATTTCCAAAGGTCCAGGAGATGTGGGGTTGAAGATATGTTTACACTCCTTTTTTTTTATAATTATTTTTTCTCTGCTGCAGTTCAAAACTGATTCAACAGAGGGATGCTTTCCTTGCTATGTGCAATGGGAACCTAAATGATCATTTCTGAGGCCAGCTGCATATTTCCATTGGCAAGGTAGCTCGCAGTTCTTAGCATGATATTATGTAGCGAATATGATTGAGAATAGGCATAAATTATTATTTTGCAGCCTGTCAGTGCGATTTTTGCCAGGAAGCTCAACACATAAGCCCCTGTGTGTTGCACGCCTATTTTGTCTGCTAGAGATCTTTGCTGAGTTACTCATCAGTCACTGTGCAGGTTTAGAAGTCTGGACAGATGTTACCCATGCAAATAAAGGCAAAAATGCTGCAATTTGTCTTCTGTTTGAGCATCGACACAAGCCACAGGGCTGTTGAATGTCTGCCTTTAAGATGCAGTGTGGTTTGGAGCTGCCTGCGAGCTCAGTGAAGGCTCGTGGCGCTCTGCCCTGCTCTGCCCCTGGCTCTCTGTGTGGCCTTTGACAACTCATTTAATCCCCAGCTTCCCAAACCTATAAAATAGCAACAATAATTCTTGCAGGGTTTCCTGCACAGGGAGGAGGGCAGGGATCCATCCTGCTCAGCCGTGACCCTGGCCAGGTGCACATCACCAGTGACCTGCAGAGCTCAGCAGTTGGCCAGCAAAATGCCAGGGGATGCTGGTCAGCTGCTGGCCACCAGGCCAAGGCTGCCTACACCCCCTGCGAGCTCAAATCCCATATCCCAGTAAGTCCAGCTGAAAACGAAGCTCACCATCCGAGTATTTCGTGCGGAGACCATTTCTCCAAGATTCACAATGGGCAAACATCTGCTCCTAGCTTCTGCCTGCCTCCCAAACTGGATGGGGCCATGAACCCTGAGATGGTCCCCACCCACATCCCACACTCACAGCCTGAGCACCCACAGCCAGAAAACAGGAAGAAAAGGATTGCTGCTTGGTGTTTAATGGCACAATTAACTCTTACCTTCAAAAGCTCTAATTAAGCCTGGTTTCATTGTAAAGCCACCCAAGCTGAGAGAGAGAAGCCGTTTGTTTTACACAGCGAGGAATGTGCATTTAACTATCTCAGAGAAAGAGAATAAAGAAAACACTTGGAGCTGAACCCACCAACCTGTACCCATGCAGCAGGCTGGAAAGTTCTCATTCCACTGCAGCCAAGCTTGACATCTACAGGAATGCTGTGAAAAACCGGAATAAAACATGGCCTTGGTAAAAAGCATGGCGGAAGCTTAACCACCATTCGGCCCCCATACCAACAAACCCCGCCGAAACCCATGAACCAGTTCCACTTCCCACCCCCTCACATCCCAATCCCAAAAAGAAAACATCCAAAAAAAGCTCAGCCACTCCCCGAACTAAACGTGACCAGGGTTCATATAAACCCAGAGTAAAATCGGGTTCCACCCAAATGGTTAAACTGCCGCATTTCGCCCGGCCAAACAGCGGTTGTCTTCGGCAGTCGCACACCCAAACAATAGCTTTACAG
>VKON01000288.1:509862-559224 GCA_009741485.1 Malurus cyaneus samueli | reverse complement strand
AAGTTGCGC
This sequence comes from Malurus cyaneus samueli, assembly GCA_009741485.1. Lineage (NCBI taxonomy): Eukaryota > Metazoa > Chordata > Aves > Passeriformes > Maluridae > Malurus > Malurus cyaneus. The sequence goes on along the minus strand of VKON01000288.1, from coordinate 559,215 downwards.
TGTGATAGTAACCCTAAAAAAAAAAGTTTCATTAGAAAGGATTGTGAAATAGTATACAGTTCAATTTTAACCAGACCAGGGAAGGTAGGAGAATTTAACTAATTTATTCTAGTATGGCAACTGTGTGGAACATGATCATGAGTCACTCGAAACGAAATAAAAAAAAAAAACGCTTGAAAAAAAAAAAATAAAGAAATAACAACAAAAAAAAAATAAAAAAAAAAAAATACTTCACCAAAATTTTACATCAAGTAATACCGGCAAAAAAATCAAGGGCTGAATAAGAAATATCTGAGTTTGTGGGAAGGAGCATATGTAGAAAACTCTTGCGCTGCGCCGAGCAGTATTCCGGTACGCTGTCGTGAATCTTTGTAGGACAGCATCCTTAGATCAAAGCTACAGATCTTTGTTACTCCGTCGAGTGCTATCGAATTAAAATATTTGCGTAATTAGTAGAGATGACAACAAAAAAAAAGCATAGAGTGTCAAAAAAAAAAAAAAAAAAACCTAATATTATAATAAAAATTATGGTTTATCCCTTGGGGGAAAAAAATCATCAACTGAGATTTACATACAGAAAAAAAAAAAAAAAAGAACGGCGGGAACCTTTGAGTCGAGTGAAGTAACAAACAAAAAATAAAATTTATTTTTCCAATAAAAGAAGTATCATTGAAAGGATTAAATGTGGGCTGACTCTCCCGCGCAACGCTCGGAGTCCTCCCAACGGGACGGATCAACAGGAAATGTAGAGTCTTGGTGCCACCTTTTGGCAACGACGTTGGGGTTTCATAGTGATCGGACATTTTCTGACAGTGTTGTTGGCTCCAAGTTGTTTTGCCATAAAGCGATCCTTTCCTAGCTCGTAGCCTGACCCAGAGGTCAACTGCTGTGGCTCACTGGCCGTTCCCCATCCAAAACGTATCCAGCGCGCTTATAGCCGCACGCACACCGCTTTCCATGATTGCACAGGCAAATCTTGAAGGATTGGTATCTCCAGCCCAGCCTCTGCCTCCGTAATTGCGTCGCACGCTTCCGAACTTGGTGAGAGCGCGTCGTCGAGCGGTTTTTATTGATAGTGGGAATGCTGATTACAATGGAGGCCCGCTTCGTTGAAAGTATGGTGCCGAGCTCAGTGATCACCTTAACTCCATCTTCACGGTAGATATTTCTCCCTTCCTATTTGACGTATGTAAATACAGTGAAAGTTCCGACGACTTCTCTGTGGCTCCATGTCTCCAAGCGAAATTTGTAGAGAAGTAATGCCACCACCTTTGCTAAGAATGTTGAAAAGTAGCCTAGTTTAATCCACGCTGGCTGTTTTGCCCTAATGGTTGCCATATCACATAATTAACACCAGATTAAACCTGCGTCTGGCCAAAAGCAGTGGCAGGTTAAAATTAAAATAAAATAAAAGTAAAGTAAAATAAAATTAAAATAAAATAAATAAAATAAAAATAAAATAAAATAAATAAATATAAAATAAAATAAATAAATCCTTAACTGAGTTCAACAATAATCTCTTCCTCCACCATTGCAGATAGTAACTCCATACCTCTTCTAGAGGTAAAGTCCACAAGTTACTTTGTCTGAGAGGTTAATTTTTCCCTCTTTCCACCTGCCCAGGTGTAAAGCACATGAGGGCATTAATTTGCATTTCTGCACTTGGTCTGCTCTTTTTTCAGAGACTCTCACACAGCTCTTGGAAGTGTCACTGTCCAGCATCTTCCAGTGCAAACCCCACTAGCAGGAAGGCTGTAGGGTATCCCAGAGACAAATCAGAGATCTTTGGGATGAAATACAGGGCATCCACCTCCCTGAAAGACTCTTATGAAGACTCCAGAAAGCTCTCCTTGTTTTCACTCGTGCTCCCCAGTGCCTCGAGTGTCTTTTTTTCTGGGTCTTCAGACCAGGGTGAGAGATCAGTCGGACACTGAGAAGTGACATGCAGGGAATATTCTGGGTCTGAATGATCAGGATTTATTTCAAATTATTTTCCATCCCCTCCATCTTAACAACAAGTTCTGTTTCTGGAAGTTCTTTCCTAGTGTTTTGTTGTTTTTGTTTTTTTTTTCTGCAACCTCACTGCACTTTCTCAAACTAGTCAGAAAAGTTAAAAAAAAAAATAAGGGGGAAGAAAGAAACATTCAACTTTTCCCAAACAGGAGCCTTCTCTGGAGCAACTGGTTCCTCCCACTCCTGCATGAGACAATGTTTACAATTAGCTTCCCAATAACGCCATCTGGAAGAGCATCAGCCTTACTGTGCTTTCACACCCAGGCCTCAATATGACCATGAAATCAAAACAAGGCAATTTTTCCAACCACCTGGCAAGTTTCCCCTGAATGTTGGAATTAAAGAGCTACAGCAAGAAAGCATGGTCTGATCTAACCACAGCTGCTCTGTCTTGCAGCCCATGGGGAGAGCACCTTATGGATTTCACCAAAGCCACAATTTCCTTTTCGGCAAGGGGTTCTTTTCCCAACATCTTTTCTTTGGAAATTTTTCTTCACATGGCACCACTACGCCAGTTCCATTGGGCTCTAGGTCCAGTCCCTGAGCAGTGCTGTCTGTGAGATTTAGTGCAAGTTTGGGAGCAAGGGGAAGAGGGGAGGATAAGGAAGAAGCAGTCACTAGGGTTCAACTCTGAATTCCCTTTTCGTACCCAGACACTGCAGTTGTCCTGACAAACCCAGGACATTGGGAAGTTGCAGCGTGCTTTACCCTAATCTTATTTTAAGGTTTTAAGCAGGATGACCTCAGGTTTCACCCTGTCCTGCCATACTCCTCACTTTCAGGTTCCTGTTTCCCATCCCTGCACATATTTCCACAAGGTCATGGGACCATCTAGAACATCCTGGTCAACATCTATCTGAAAATAAAGCAGGTTCTAGCATTTCATCCTCTGTCTTCCAGAGGATGTTTCCGCTACACATTTTAGCCAAAAAAAAAAAAAGTGGTGAGATTCTGGGAGACAGATTGACGGCTAATTAACACTAGCTGATAAGTTTCCCCAGGTGCTTCTATCCTTTTTCACACTGTGGCATGATGGAGTAGTTGCTCAATGTATGCTCTTGTGCCAATCTCCATCTTCATCAGCATCAACTGTGTTTTCACTGAGAGCAAGAGAACAGCTCTGGAATTGAATTCAGAAGGATTTTAGAATATAGTGTTGTATTATTATTATTGTTATTATTGGGTGGTTTTTTGTCGTGGTTATGACTATTATTATTCCTAAGTACTTAGAAATCATACTTTCATTAAGTAGCCTTTCATAAATCCTTTTCTAAAGATTGACCTTGTTGTCCACATACACTTGAATACAGTTGCTACCAAAATTGCAATCAAACCCTTAATTTTTTCCTGTGAAAAAGAAAAGGCTTCTGAAAAGGCTTCTGAAAGAATCCCAGGATTCAAGCCTTCCTGAGTTTTTCCTGCTTTCCTGTAATTTCTTTCTATCCGTGATGAGTTTGGGTTCCATTTCCCTCTAGAATCATGTGAAAAAAAACTCTTAAAATTTGTCTGGTTATCCCTGTGTCCTTCATAGATATTTGTATTTATTAGCGAAATTCCAAGATGGGCTTTGCGCTGCCCGCATTGGAACATGGAGCGTTCTTCCCCAGAGGAAGGATCTGCAAATTCCCACAAGCAGCTCACTGGGCAGTGGTGAGGCTCTGTCCTTGGATGGATCAAAGCCTCTTGGGTGTGTCAGATTTTAATTAAATTTTTTTCCTGCAATGATTATTTTTCCTGTTGCCCGTTTCCCTCAGTTACAGACCAGAGACCCACAGAGTTTTCATGAGCCACGTTCAATCCCCTCCCAAAACGCCCCCAGGTCATGTCTTCATGGGTTTTCACGGATGGTGACCTATTTCCATAGTGATTGTTCCCTTCTTCTTTCCTTCACCTGTACCAAGGAGCTCTCCAGGTTCTTCAGAAATGTCAGGAGTCTGCTGCAGTCCTGGGACCTGTTTTTTCTGATCTTAAATTGCCACCTCCAGTGGATCCTTGTCCTTTTTCAGCCCTCAGCTGCTCTGGGTATGTGGACTTTGGCCATTCCAAGAGGATTGATCTCCACAAGCTCTTTCCAGATTCAGCTGGGGTCTTCTTGGTGCTCTGACAAGATGAGATGAATCTTTCCATCAGAGGCCAAAAGGCTTCTACCAGAATTGGGTAATGCATCTTCTTCTTTCCTTGGAATTCTGGCAATAACCACTGAAGATGAGCTGATCCATCTGGCTGCCTGGAAATTCCCCTGTCCTTTCACTTTCTCCCTCACGCACTTTTTATCCAGTCTCCAAGTTTTTCACTTGGACTACAGAATTAAACAGAAGCAAGAACTCGAGGAGTTTTTTGCTTAGAAATAATTTGTTACTCAGGCTGGGATAATCCAACCTCTCAGTTCCAGGACTCTGTTGGTTACAGATAATGTGGAAGATATATGTGCCCAGCCTCACCAAATCTTCCAGCTGGCCCAGTTCCCCCTGCACTGACTCATCCAGACATGCTGGTCTGCACGCCTTTCATTTCTTGCAGGAGCTGATGTTTGCAGCTCCCATGCCACAGCACATCTTGGGCAGGCACACATCAGGACATGACTTTCTCCATGTCCTCTCCTCGACTTGGGGACAGCTTGCACCCTCCTTGCCAGGCTGGGATGGGACCTTTACCAGAGAGGTTCTGGCTCTGTTAAGACTTATTGTACCTTTTGTCCCTGGAAATATTTTATATTCTCCAGATGCATCTCAACACCAAGCTCTTTCAGGAATGCTTACAGACATCCTTTCAAAATGCTCTTGTTTCATCTTCCACCCTTGTTTTGGTTTTTGCTTTAGTTTATCTGATCTGTCCAATCATTTCCATTACTTGTTCCAGTTTGGATCAAGAGGAATTACCAGCCTGCCACTTCTCTCCCTGGAACCGGATCCCGCTGCTGATATTAACACGACTCCTATGTCACGAACAATTAATCATATTTGGGGCCCAGGGTGTTCTGCCAGGAGGCAGCGTTGCTGCTATAGCCAAGCAGTGCATGAGTGCCATCCTTTTTAGTCATAAAGGATATGTGAAAGTATGACTCATTTTCCTAAGCAGAACGGCTTCCATGTTTCCAGGCGTCCTCCTAATGGGAACTTCATCTTCTGGTTAGCATTACCTAGGCTTTCCTCACACCACCCTCTTCTTCTTTCTCCAGTCTAAATAACTGCTGTCTAATGCCTCCCCAAAACTATTTTTCATTTAGAAATTGATGCCAAAATCAAAGCATGTGGTCTAAATATCCTAGCTTTCTTGTTCTTTTTTGTACTGTTGGTCATGGAATTTGTTTCAGCTGTGTGCATTAGTCTAACTGCAGTATTTTTTTTTTTTTTTTAATTCACTGTTAGTTTGGCTGTTCTTTATTCACTGGCATTTCTTGAAAAATCTCCAAAGAACCTGGCTGAAATACTAAGTCATCTGATTTAGTTAAGTTTCCACCCGCCTCAGGTATTCTGGGTAATGGAGTGTTTTTCATCACATGGTTGTTTTACTGCAATTCCACTGTAATTACTCCTAGAATATATTTTTAAATGCATATAATTACCCCTAAGTTGAAGTGTATGACTGGCATTATTAACTCTCTGCTCTTAATGGAATACAATTTAACCTGGAGCTGTACTCAAATTATTCTGACAATTTTTGTAGCTGTTTTGTATATATTAAAGCAAAATAAAACTTTTAAATAATTGCAGTGTAAGGCAAGTTGTGCACTGAGCGTCCAAAAATGCTTTAATCATAAAAATCCATGTGCAAATGACATAATTACCCTTAATATTTTTTTATACCAAATATATTTGTCAAACTCTTTCACATCAAAGCAGCGCCAGAGTAGGGTAATAAATCTGAAAGCTGTGCTAATGTGGATGACCTTCCTTTTGATATGAGTTTGTAATAATTATAGACATAAAAAGTGGAACCATTTCATAATTATGTAGGACATGTGATCAGTGTGCAGTTGAGTAATTATACCGTGGTTTTGTCTCATATTTGGATATTTCTTTAGCCACCGATCTAGCGATGAGGAGACCGGGGTTCAAGAGTGAAGACAAGAGGCAATAAAACATACTGTATCCTAAAGTAAATCAAGTATGACTTTAAAATTCTAAGAGGCTGAGTCAACACTCCATTATTTTTTGCTCTGGCACAGTGTCTCTGATGTTGATGGAGATAAATGGCTGTAAAATCGCTGTGACAGGCTGGATATCAAGCTCTTTGAGAACAAGCTTATGAGACTTGGGGTATTTCCTACTTTTGGTCCGCAGAGGTCCAGCCAGCCATTTCTCCTGGCTGAGAGCTGGTCACTGACAGCGCTGACACAGCCTTGATCTGGCTATCACAGCCAATAAATTCCCAGGCAGACCCAGGATTGGAAAAACAAAAGAAAAGCAAAAAAATAATGAGGACAAGAACAATATGAGCCAGTCTCACCTGAACCGGAAAAAAGTTATGTTCAGGCTTGGTCAGAGATAAGGGCAAGTGGTTGAAAATGATTTTTCTTGTGAAACCTCTATTTTAATGACTGAAATTCAGTCATTCCCATTTATGCTTCTTTTCAGGCTCTAAATTATAACAGCCTATAAAATAAGCAGCAGGTGACCTAAAAGAGAGATACGGTGGCAGACTGGACATGCAGGACAACTCCAAATGGAGTAGAAATGCACATCTTCTATAGAGATTATGGATTTTTTTTTTTTTTCCCAAAAACCCTTTTTTGTTCGAAAGCTGTTTCATTACAGCAAAAAATGGAGAAGTGTGAAGAGGAGACCCATGCCAGATGAAGGGAAGCGTGTGAGATCTACTGTGTGAGAATGTCCTAGATAATGACTGACAGCTGCGAGGTTTTGGTCTCACTTTCATTTTAATGGCATCCTCCAGTGATATGCACTGGATTTCAGGCCTTTGTGGCACTGTCAGCTCCTGTGATGATCCATGGAATACGGGCATTTGACAGGTCTTTAATAAACAGTTTGCTGCTGGGATGAATTGAAGTTCAGCTGGATCCAGCTTCGAGTTCAGCAGAAACACATAAGGCGTTAATCACTTTGGTGCTACAAAGGGAAAGAAAAGAGAAGAAGCGGGGAAAAAATCCAGGCTTGGACACCTGCTATTTTTTCAGACATTAATTATGAGACCTTATTTTTGCAGAGGATGATAATGGAGTAGCGAGCTACAGCAGCATATTCTCATTACAAAAAAAAAAAAAAACTGCAGCAAGAACACTAGAAAATGCTTTTTAACTTTTTTTTCTTGATTTTTAATATACCTGTAGTTGGCTGAAAACCCTCCAGGGGAATTCAGTTTGTTGGCACTTTTGGCAGAAATAGGATTCCAAGGCTGTTTCTTTGTTTCTGTTTCTTTGGTTCTGGCACTGGCCTACAGAAAAAAACCAGAGAATCACAGAATCACAGAATCACAGAATCTCAACCCATGGACCCAGCCCATGCAGATCCCTCTGCAGAGCCTTCCTGCTTCCCAGCAGATCAAAACTCCCACCTAGCTTGGTGTTGTCCCTCAATTTTCTAATGGTTACTCAATCCCCTTACCTAAATGATATTTTTATTTACACAATAAAATATATAAAAATAATTTCGTTTTGGACACAATGTCCATATCAGGACACGAGTAAGGCAGGAAACCAAAGTGCAGATGAGATTCCAATGAAAAAGGAAAGAGGAGCAAACCAGCTGAGTCTCAGCTGCCTCTTTTAGACCCGACTGATTCCTCCATTAAGGATGAGGATGGGGTTGGAGCTGGGCAATATGGAGCAGGAACTGCCTCCTTCATTATGATCCTTTCCTCATCACAGTTGATATGGGAATCCCCATTCTTTAGGACTTCTCCACCCTACTCAAAACTTTCGAATCTTCCTTTTCCCACTCCTCTACCTCTTCCTGGACTGACCTGATTCCCTGCTTTTTAATTTTTTTCCCCCTCCTATAATTAATTTTCCTTACTTGCTTTGTTATTCTTATGTAGGTCAGCTCTGATCCAAGCTGTTCCGGTTCTCAAGGGGAAGTCTTTTAACTTTTTTTATTATTTTTTTTACAATTTATTTTAGTAAATTTTAGAAAAAGAAGAGCCTTTTCATGTCACTTTTTCTAGAGTCAGCACAGCCAAAGGAGGGTGGGTGTCAGGGAGCTTGCACTGTTTACTGCAAGATTTATTTGATAGAAAAGACTTTACTCCCAGATTTGGTTCTCACAGCCATGAACATTCTTGGACACAAAACCCTGATCTCTGCTTTGTGCAAATCATTTTATCTTGCATCCTGTGTGAGTTGAAGCTACAAAAAGGAAAAAAAAACAAACCAAACCAAACCTAAAGAATGCTGCTGGCTTGGATAGGCATGGCAGGGAATTGTGCCAAATTAGAAAGGGTGAGGTGGTGCTCTTGGACAAGACAGAACCTGGTCCATTATCTGTGATATCACTCAGAAAAGATCAAGCCTTGATATGTTGGTTTTGTGTTTTTTAGTGCAACTGCTCAATTACTGTCTAAAAAAAACCTCTTCAAGCTAATGGAGAGTGCAGCAATTGAGAAAACCGGGACTAAAATGGAGCAATTGTGTGGCTCTCAGGTTTTGTTTGGTTTTTTGTTTTTGTTTTTTTTGTTTTTTTTTTTTGTTGAAGAGCAATCTGTTTCAATAATGTGGCTGGTATAAAATATAAAGCCTTCCTCAAGGACCATTTTAGAATGAATCAGGAAGGAAGATAAAATTCATTAATCGGTCTTCATTTTTCTGTACAGTTTGAGGTCTCAGACATCTTCTCCCACGCAAGGAAATTCTAAAATAAAATCAGGCATGCCAGAGGCACATACCCAAGTGACTGAACTTTTTAAGGAGCATGAATGCCTAGTTGCCCCATTTCTCCATAATTGGAAAGATTTTTGCTCTTACATATCCTTTCCCAAATATATCCAGACTGGATAATACCTTCAGTGAGTAGAATTGAGAGTGACACGTTAGGAAAAGTTAATTAAGAATCACCTATGCTTAAATAGGAAAGGAGATGAACATTGAAGTGGCCCAATTGAATGAAATTGGACACTGTGTGCTATCATAAGTGACAGCTGACATGTTTAGTTCCCTGTTCTATTCAGGGCTGTGAGCTGATTAGTGTTATCTCACCAGCCTGCGCTTCCTCCGCTGTCTCTCGGAGCACAGCAGTCCCTGCCGCAGGATTCTGTCACAGGGGGCTTTGTGGTGGCATTGTGGCTCTCTGCTGGCTCTGTGAGACTGAAAAGGAGGGCTGTGAGTTGAGAAGGAGTGAATGGAGCTGGCCTGGAGCTCCAGCAGGTCATTGCTTTGATTCAGGGCTCGGAGCAGCGTGATGAGTTGGCCTCAGCCTGCAGAGCTGCTCTTAGTTCTGCATCCTGCCAGAGTGTGAGAGGAGAGATAAAAGAAGATGCATCAAAACATAATCCACTGAAGGCCCAAATGCAATTTTTCAATAGAAAAACAGTAGTTAGTTAGCTTTCCTCGAAACGAAAATAGCGACTGTTTTCATTTCTAATAATGCAGAATTTCTCACCTTCCTGGATTGCTGTAAATATTTACAACAACCACCAGGCTATTAAGATAATGATAGGAGAAATAATTCACCTTTAATAGCACATTCTGTGGTAACTAATCCTTATGTTGCAAGATGTCTTGGCTTAGCTCTTGTTCAGGATTTTCCTTTGGTAGCTAAAATGCATTTTTCTTGTGAGGCCCAAGGCTTTTGCACCACTTTATTTACCATTGTTCATGGAGATGACACAGTTTGGAGACCAGTTCTGAGGTTGGCAGACACAGCCCAGGAAGAAGGGGAGAGGCATGGAGTATATCCTAAGGCAAGAGAGGAAATTCTGGAAAATTCCACCTTTTTTTTCTCTCTCCCCCCCATTTTACTGCCTCTCAAAATGTGTAGTTAATGTGTGGTGGGAGGAAACAGCAGGGACGGAAGGGAGGCTCTGGGTCTTCTCAGATCAAAATGAAGGAACATAGAGGATTCTGAAAAAAAACTATAGAAATGCTGGGAGAAAAGAAATTAATTTAGAAAACGTATTATGTTCTTCCCAATGAGTGACTGCTTGCTATGAGATTTTTTAGCTTGGTTTGTACCAGTCCCAATAACTGCAGATGTCAGGCTGATCAAAGCCAGAAGATCTGAGGGATAACCAAAGCCACCACAGCCCAGCACCAGCAGCCCTTCCCAGGTGCAGGTTCAGCTGCGCCTCTCAGACTTCTCTCTGTTAAAAAAAAAAAAAAAAAAAAAAAAAAAAAAAAAAAAAAAAAAAAAAAAAAGTTATTATTAAACTGAAAATAAAGCACAGAAATGAAAAGCAATATGCATTAGAGATTCACTATCTTCAAAGGCTGTTGTCTGTTGGCACTTTTTCTTTATGTGGCTTAATCTGAATAAAGATGGTGAATACCAATGGCTCAGCATTCCTTAGGGCTCAGCTGACAACTCCCAAGAGCACACACAGTCTGAGGATAACAAGTTATTAACATAATTGTCTTGTTCCCAACCACAATCTTTCTCTGTTGTGCTCCAGCACAGCTTTGCACCATTATTTGCTCGTGTTCACTTCAAATTCAGCCTGGCCAGATGCCTTTGTTCAGCAAACATCAAGAGGTATGTGGCCTGGCTGAAGGCAGTTCAAGGATCTTGAAAACATGATCTACAAAGGAAAATTGAAAAAAAAAAAATTCATCTAGGCTCCAGGCTGATCAAGTCCTTTAGTTATTGGTGGTATCAGTAAGACAACAAATAATTGACTAACGTGCAAAGATCCAATCAGCCTCCTAGCCACCAGTATTCCTCAGAAATGGAGAGGCATCAGCAGGATGGGATGCCATGGGGAAGAGATAAATTGCCTTTGCTGAATAATCTCCAGCCTATCAACACACCTGAGGGTCCACCAGCAGCTGTTAGAGTAAGCTGAGAACTGCACCAACACCGTATGTAAATATTATTGGTCATGAGCGTGAGGGAGTTAAGTGAAACCTTGCAGAAACACAAGGGCAAAAGAAAAATAATCATTAAATTTTCCTAGATTCCGTCAGAAGCCATTTTGTCTGCCCATTTTTTTGGAAATGTTGCTTCATTTCTTGTATCTTTCCGAAGGTTCTTCTGATTCCTTTACAGGATGACAATTGCCGTGCTTATGACAGAGTGATTTTTACTGTGCCTGTGGGTAATCTTAGCGCTCAGAACTGTCTCACCATAAGTCTATATCATCTCTTACATACTGCTGTTTGTAGCCCCTTCTGAACAATTTCTTGAAAGTCCATTGGATAGGTTTATTCTCAAAAAAATGATAGATTTTTAATGTTTCATTATCTGAACCATCTACCTAGATTTCTTTTAGAATCATTGGAGGGGAAGGAATAGGCACTAAGTTAGGTCAGCTGATTCAACACTTGGTGGTGATTTCCTTTCAGCTGTAAACAGAGGGATTTCTTGATGTCTAGCTCAGATCAGCCCATACCAAATTTTGAAATATTTTTGAAATTAATTCTCTCACCTATATGTCTGCCATACTCAGGTCCCAAAAGCAACCTCTAGGAAGAGCTGCAGACCAAACTATAATGATAGCAATCTAAAAAAACTTTACCATCACAAGACCACAATAAAAGCAGCACTGCAAAAATATCCCCTCACCCCATAAAGACAACCTTCAACCAACAAACTCTATGTCAATAATTCAATGTCCACGAGCTGTAAGAGAATTCCTTTGGCAAAAGACATCTATAATGTTCTTTGACTTGCTGCCATCTCTTCTCGCTGTATTGTAATCAAGCTTGTTTTCAGAAAGACCGTGCCTGATTCCTGCAAGATAAGGAGGGTGTGTGCTCAAACAGAAGTTACCAGCAGACAGATCTGCAGCATGGGAAGGGCAAGAAAATAATTGAATAGAGTTTTGTGTGTTTATGTAACACTCACAGCTGATTTCCAGGGAGAGGGATTGAAGGCTCCAGAGGTGGTGGCAATAGTCTCTGCAATTACCCACTGGGAAGGGAAAGAGCTTGCAAGTTCAGGCAACGTTTGGGGTGAAGAAGGAGAGGTATTATTGAAAGGCATGCGTGTCAATATGTCTCCCTATAAACTCTGCTAATGGAGAGGCAAAGTGGTTCACAATAATTTTAAAAAGATAAAATTTTAACAGAAAATTCTAGGTATTTATAAAAGCTTGTCTTGAAGGTATTAAAAATATTCCCAGGGTGGCAAAGGACAGAGCTTGGAGATTTTGATGTGGAGGAGATGTAAATACAAACCCTTCCCTCTGTCCACTTCCCTCCCCTCCCCACCCTTTCCTCCCCTGAAATCAGCAACTGCAATTAGAGCTTAATTTGTGTAAACCCAAGCCTCTTTCACTCTTTAAGGATGTGATTCTTTCTCACTCTGTGCAGCCAGTGCTCTCTGTTCCTCCTGAATTGAAGGCTGTCGAAGAGGGAAGGACAGCAGGAAGCTCCATGTTTCCAGTGCAAGACAAGGAGATATCATTGCCTGCACTGGATGGATTAGGGGAACATTTCTTCCGCAGACAGAATCTTTATAGTTTCCATTATGGGCATGTTTATATCTGTTCCTTGGAAGTTCTAACATCAACAACTTCCCCGGATGGACCATCAACCCTGTTTCCCTGCAGTCCTTCCAATAAAACTTGTCCAGGTCCATTAACAGAAGCCATAGAGCCAGGTGTGGGTCTGCTTTCCAGTGACAGGTCTGAGAAAGTGCATCATTTAAAAGGTAAATAGTTTCCCCACAAACAGAGCCCAGCAGCAAAGGAATTTAATTCATGGTATATATCCTAACTCCAAAGCCTTGTCAAGCTCTGGGCTGTTCTCTCAAAGGAAGAGATTAAAACCACACACCTCAGCCTGAATTGTGGCCAGATTCATCTGCTGGTGTGTTCCTGTTTTCACTGGGGCTGAACAAGGAGGGCTGATGGATGATCTCATTCTGATGAGTGAAATCCTGACATCTTAGAAACCAGAGGAGGTTTTGCCATTGGATTTTCATGATAGAAATGCCAGCATCCCATGGGTCTGGAGACACCACAAGAGGAAGTTTAACCAAAATGTTTTGAGGAATGCTCAGGCTCATCTGGATTTGAATTTTGCGTCTTCCAGCATGGAAACTGGTTGTGCTTACCCAAGGAGGGCTAAATGGCTGCTCATTGCCGTGCTGAGCAGGAGAGTTCTGCAAAGTTCAAATCATATTTCAGGTCAAAAATCTTAGGCTTTTCTAATTCAAGGTATCAAGAGGATTTTGTGTCACCATGCTATATGGGAAAGAGCAAACCATCCCATTTCTTTCTGCTATTACATCTTGCAGAAGTGGTAATAAAAATAATAATAAATTATGAAGAAGGAGAAGGAGAAGGAGAAGGAGAAGGAGAAGGAGAAGGAGAAGGAGAAGGAGAAGGAGAACAAGCACAGTATGAGCTGTTCAGAACAGAGCACCAAACTTTTTTTCCTCGCAGTAAGCCTTGGAAAGAAAAGGTTGCAAAACCCTCGGTACCACCTGCTGAGAGTTTTCACACTTTAAAATAAAGCTGCCAAAGACATAAGCAATGTTGGGTTTGGTTGCATTCTAAATGTCAATATTGCTGTTTACTACCTCTTGAAGTAATGAATTGCATCGAAGGTCCAGCAGCTCTCCCTGCTCCTATTGATTGAAAACCTGAGTTGTGGTTCCCTGTTTCTAAGTCACCTATTATCCCTTTATTCAGTGACCTCTGCCTGTACACTTGTAGTTCTGTTGCTTTTGAAGCATGTATCTAGTGAACATGCCTTCAACATCTTTTCCATCCAATTAAAATTCCTGGCTATCATTCCCTTTTATCTAGCCCTTGTAATTGGATTCCCAGTTTCTCAATTTTCATGTCAGCAAGGGGGAAAACGATAGCAAGTGCCTGATAAAAGAAAAAAAAAAAAAGTTATGATTTAATTCTGTATAAATGATTTGTTCTTTCTTTGGCTGAATTTCTGAAGGGAAAATAGGCTTCTGCAATCATGTTATGATTTTTCCACCTGTGTTCTCCACTTAACTCTGAGACTTCTTGGCCTGTTTCAGTCAGATTTGAAGATGGGTTTTTAACTCTCCTACAATATCCTGCTGATGCTACATTTCTAAGAGGTACAGAAAATTAGAAACTGGCTGGAGGAGGTGAACCTGGAAGAGTTCAAGGCCAGGCTGGATGAGGCTCTGAGCAACCTGATCTAGTGGAATGTGCTCCTGCCCAAGGCAGGGGGGGTGAATCCTGGGTCACTTCCAACCCAAACCATTCTATGATTCAATGATTTTATGGTTCTGTGATTCTGTGATTCTATGATTGAAACTAAGTTTCTGTGGGCACACAGAGAAAAAAACTGCGCTTTGTGAGTAGATATCTCCCCAGCCTGTGCAGTCAGATGTTGGTGAGGACATTCCCACATCTCCAGCAGCACACAGGGAACAGCTGTGGATGTAAGTGGGGCTGGAAGACACCGTGGCTTTTCATCACACAGTTTACAGGATAGGGGAAAGAAGAGAAATGTAGAGTAAGCCACCCAAACCAATCAGGAAAAAGACTTTGTTAATGTCACTGCTCATTAAATACCTTGGGGGTTTTGAGGGCATTACAGCCTGGTGAGTTGTTTTCAAAGCTTCTTGTGTCCTAAGTGTTTTCTGTTTTCATGTTACTGGCAGTTCATAAAAATATGCTCTAGCAGCATCTTGTACACCAAGATCAATATCAGAGACAGGTGAAATACATCACTTTCTGGAGGTGCCTGGGGAGGGCTTAGGTTAGTCTGAATGCTTATCTTCTACATGGCTGCCTTTAGGTGAGATGAGTCAAGGCTTAACTGGCCAGGGTTTTGTTATTGCTAAAAACATGAATCTGAACAGAGCAGAACATTTGTATTGACCCATAACACAGTGATTTAGTTTACATTGACTCTACCAAAAGATTATTCCCTTTATTGTGCAAGATTTTCTCTTTGGGAGAACTTCAGAAATGCTCAAAAGCCAGTAGTCTGCAAGCTGTGCCACCAATTTTAGTTACAGAAATCATCCAGTAAGTCTGGTGTTACAGTTAACCTCAGATAGTCTTTTCCTTGATTGATATTCCAGAGTTTTGGTCAAGAATCCTTAGATTACATCACTAATGTGGATTAATAAAACAGCTTTTTTTGTTTGTTTTTTTTTCTTTTTCTTCTCTCATCTAATGGAAGAACACAGCCAATAAATTCTTGAAGTCAGTAATGCTTAGCAGCGGTGGCACACTAGCACATCAATTATGAATTTATTATAAAATTAACCATCAAATCTATTTGACAACCATTCACAGGATACCAGGAAGTAGGAGCTCCAAATGTGATGGAATACTCGTGACTATCATTGCAAGGATGAGACAAATATTTTGCAAGCCTAACCCATCTGCTTAAATTAACGCTAGTCATTCAAAATCTTCTTTCCTCTTAGGTACTGTATAGCCTTTGGTTAACAGGAAAGTCAATTTAATGGAACAGAAGTTTAGAAAAACTAAATAGCTGTAACTTGGCAAATAGGGATACAGAGCTAGATAATTGTCTGGAAGCCTGTGAAGGGAGGGATAAGAATAGTTTAAAATCATTCAGGGGAGCGTAATTAGATATAATAGGATGAAATTAGACAATGGAAAATATTAGGGAGAAATATCCTAATGAAAACCTCATCCAAAACCTGGCATAGACTGCAAAGGAAGCTAGTTGGAGAAAGCTCTGGCTCCCTGATAAAAATGAGTGGAAAAAAGAATTATGAAAATGCACTGATTCTGCACTGGAATGGTGATGGGAACGTCTTCAAAAGAGTTTCACTTTTAATTTACTCTAATCCCATGTACATTGTCTTAGTATACTGGTGAAATGGAAAGAACATCTTTGAAGACAATTTTAAGTGTCTTTCTAAGGTTCAGAACCTTCATTATCATATCTAGCGTTCTCTAAGCACTAATTTTACACATCACGATTAAAAATCCCTAATCAAAAGCAATATAAGGGTTTCTCCAGAACAATGTTTCTGGTTTTTTGTCCCTGGGAGATATCAAGGCCTATTTTCCTGCTACCACTTTTTTTTTTTTTTTTTTTTTTTTTTTTTTTTTTTTTTTTTTTTTTTTTTTTTTTTTTGTGGGATGGGGAGGATCCACTTTCTACCCCTGGTTCTTTGGAATCAGATGGTAAAGGGATGATTTATTATTTGTGTTCTTAGGCTTGACTCACCATTGGGTTTGTCAGTTCTTGTAGGTAGTCCATGTTCCTGATATCGATTGTAATTCCACTCAACTTATGCATTGTATATCTGGACTGTATGGCAGAGTTGGGGCGTAGGCTGCTTGTCTTGTACATATTTTGGATAACTTTTATTTACCCTGAACATGAGAATCAGGGTTAAGGAGCCAAGCATTAACGAAATTATCCCTCCATGAGGATACTGCAATTTTCTCTCTCCTCTTAACTCTCTGAAGAACGTGTTACACTCCTTGACCAGGTTCCAGGTTGGTCAATAACAGACTGCTCCTGGAGTGGAATCATTTACTTTTTCTGCCTCTGTGCAGAACAGTGTGAGCGAGGCTCCATCGATCACACATCCTGGCTCTGCCTGTCCTTCCTGTTGTGCAGATCCTGTGTAGGATGTTTTCCCCAACCAGATAAATGTGATGAGCACTCAGTGAATAAAAGATCCACTTTCTCAAACCTCTTCTCCACACAGAGTCACAGTGGCTCACTTGCTGAGTTATGGATCATGTTTTCAGCGCCAAGAGCAGGAGTTATTCCCAACTACCTTTTGAAGTGCAAGTCAGAAAAAATAATCTCAGAAGTATTGGGGAACAATAAAGAATCTCAGGCTGCTCTGTGCTGAGAACAGCCCACCAACCCAGGTATGAAGAGAGAGGTCCATTTAACTGGAGATGAATGTTTGCAATCACAATAACTGGATTTAATTATTACTTAGGATGCTCAAAGTACATTTTGCTTGGTAAAGGAAATTCTCTTAAGATTATTGCAGTGCTAAATGTTTTGATTGAATAGAAATAAGAAGAACCATTTAAAATCCAAGATAACAATGTGACACAGCTGAGATTATATTTACTCCTCAACCATTTCTGATTCTGCAAAATGCTTCCTTTTGTCTTTAAGACAGCAGAGTTTGTGTATAAGTAGGGGGTTATTCACTCTTGAACTACAGCAATATACAGGTTTGAATATGTAAAAATGTATTTTATTAAAATTTGTTGGCTGCACTGTGATTTTACACTGCTAGTGATGTCTTTCCTGTCTCCTAATTCTTAATTTTTCACTGCCTAAATGTAGTCACTGCAGTGACCCAAGATCTTTTCTGGATTCAGCTGTACCTTTCCGCTGCACACAATTAATCCAGAGCAGGAATCAAGGTTTGGCCACGAGTGCTTCAAAGCAGAGTGTCTAATCAGGATAATGAAGCCTTTTTCCTCATCTCACCTTCTCTGCACATGATCAAAACTCAGCCCTTTCAGACAAAGCCACAGTTGTCGTAGCCCCCAACAAACACAGCTGTCTCATGAAGGCTCTTCCAAGGCCTTCCTTGCATTTTAAATACTGTCCCAGGTCTGGGGAACATTTCTTGGAAGTCAGTTGGGTTGGGCAGTTGGTATTGCTCTTCCTGGGCAATTTTAAGTCCCAGCAGTCTCTCTCTCAGCTGTCTTTCGATCACAGGCTCTTGGTAACCCAAAGTCTGGGTGAGAGGCAGGTCCTTCCCAAGGCTCTGGTCCCCTGAATGCAGCAGAGCTACTTCCAGATGAGCCATGTAATTCCTCAATCCAATTGCAGATGAATACACACAGAAAAAAAAATAACAGATCAGATAGTCCAGTGGTTCAGTCAGAATAGCAGTGATAAAGGATTATGTTATTGGGTTACTCTTTTATTTTGATGCCCTGTGTAGTTACCAATTTGTTCTACAGTATTTCAGTCAGGCCTACAACAAGCTTCCTGAAGGGTTTACTCTAAAAAAAAGTAATGCAATTTGAAAAGGTTGAAAATCACAGAAAACTAATTTAGTTTCACTCATTGTTACTAGTTTGCCATTGTACATTGATTTTTCTCCTTCCTATTATACATGGGCTATGTTCTCTAATGGGTTTACAAGTCCACTGATTAACGTGAGTAAAAATAATACTCGCTTTATTGGAGGGGTAAATAATGTCTTAACTACTTTGCACCCTACAGCGCTTTCAGAGCGCTAATCTGACATGGCACTATCACAATGACTTCACCTGCCTCCTTTCCAAAACCCCTCAAAGCCTTTTTCCCTCATTTTATTCTCATTTCCTCTGAATATTTGCTCAACACTTTTTAAATGGATTTGCTTTCACAGTGACTACACCTTTTGTGCGCAAACATTTCAATATCCACCTTATCCTGTTGGGAATATTTACAGAAAGGGAATTTTTGACTCACTATACAAATATTGAAAAAGTGAATTTAAATTCAAGGCACAGATATTTGGGGCAGAACTTCTACTGAGATTATTAGTAGAAGGCACAGGGAAAAGTTGCTCACGATTGTTTCAAAAAGTCATTAATAAACTTAAATTCTGCTCCCACCAACTATTTCCTTTTTGTAGTCAGTGCTGACTTTTACATATTTTTTCAGTTTCTTGAACACTCTGATGACAGATTTCCTGTTGTGTTTCATACCAATACTTGAAGTTCCACCAGTTTTCTTGGCCAAGACCATGGCATATGAAGGATCCAGTTAGTTCCTAATAGCCACAGCATGCCTTGGTTAGGGAGGGACCTTAAAGCTCATCTCCATCCATTCACCTGCTATGGAAATGGACTCCTTCCACCAGACCAGGCTGGTCAGAGCCTCATCCAGCCTGGCCCTGAAAACCATCATCTTCCATATCCTTTGCCTCCTCCCCTTCCTCCCCTTCCCAGCAGCAGACACTCTCCTAACATGAACAAATATATTTATTCTGGGAGAAAAACTGATGAAAGGTAAGTATTAAGGAAAAATGAGGAATTTTGTGGATTTTTTTTTTTTTTTTTTTTTTTTTTGCTGGAACCACATAGACTGATTAGAAGTTGCCAAGCTAGTTTAAAACAGATCTATCTCAGGTGGTAGAAGCAGCTGAGTTGTGTCAATGATGAACTCCAGGCAGGATAATTAATTTTTTCCTTCCAGGCTTTGTAGAGCTTGGGCCCTCCAGTAACTGTGCTGGGATGTTTACAGTGAATAAGCACGACTGCATCAAGACTGCTCTGGAGGTGGTTCACTTGCTTCAGCAAATGCAAGATGGTTTCTAAACCAGAAACCGAATGCCACAAACTCCACTCCCTGGTACTTGCCACCCTGTCTCCCTGAGAAGGTATCACGATCATTCCTGTCATCCTGAGAAGATCGATATCCGTCATCTGGGCTGTTTGTCTGATGCCATCCTCTCAGTCTTCAGCCCAGGAGATCGTGACAGAATTTTTGCAAACCCACCAACATTGCTCATTGTTAGTCAGCATTGACACCTTTTCTCCAAACATTACATCTACAGGGCAAATCAAGCTTTTTCTCCCTTTTTTCCTCTTTATTTCCCTCTGCTCAAGCGTCATAAAGAAAGATGACATTTATCATGCTCTGAGATGAGAAAAGGTTAGTGTAGTTGAATCCAGCATGAAATAGATGGAAAAATGTTCACACTTTTTTTCCTGTTTTCGCAACATTTTAAGAATGTGTTGACAAATATGACAAAACTCACTCAGGAGTCTGGAATATTTTAATAAATGTTTTCTTTTTTTCAATTTAAAGCACTTTTCATTTCAACAATTGCATGATAATTTTTCAATTAAAAAAAAAACAATTCACAAAGCTAATACCAAATTAAT
This sequence comes from Malurus cyaneus samueli, assembly GCA_009741485.1. Classification (NCBI taxonomy): domain Eukaryota; kingdom Metazoa; phylum Chordata; class Aves; order Passeriformes; family Maluridae; genus Malurus; species Malurus cyaneus. The sequence continues at coordinate 539,307 of VKON01000288.1, read as the reverse complement.
AGCTTTTTTTTTTAAGCAAATAACGATAGGCATTTTAGCAAGCTAATTTTTGTTTGGGTGGGTTTGGGTTTGTTATTTTGTCTTTTAATAATTAAATTTTAATAAACGTCGTATTTGTCAAAAGAAAGTATTGATCATGATAAGCTATCTGACAATCTCTCCCTCCACACAGCAGTTAAATTTATATAATACTGATGAAGAAGTGAAGATCTCAGAGATGCTTATCCACATTTTTTTTTTTAGGTACATGCAACGTATGCAACAATACCTCGTTTTAAGAGAAATAGTGTTCAGAGTGACTGTACCTGCTACTTTTAGTTATCAATGAAAGTAGCAGATAGAAAACGACGGAATTCTTCTCTTTATAAGTGAGTCCGTATACTTGGACATACTAGAGCAGACACATAAATAGAGGGGTCAAATCATGTACATATCTCAGTTGAGCACGAATAGACTGCGCAGCTTGGACAATTCTATCTGATTTTTATGTTAGCATTATTATTATATAAATAATGCAGTGGGATTTTTCTTTCTGTTTCACCCTATTGATAACCCAACTGAGAAGGCTGATGGCAGTGACAACTCATGGATTTGAAGGGAGCCTACAGGAAAAATGGAAAGGGATTGTTTACAAGGTCCTGAAGTTACAGGACAACAAGGAATGGCTTTACAATGACGGATTTAGATAGGATAATGGGAAGGAATTAATGATTGTGAAGGTGGGGAGGCCCTGGCAGTGTCCCCCTGGATCCCTGGCAGTGTCCAAGGCCAGGCTGGACATTGGGGCTGGGAGCAGCCTGGGACAGTGGAAGGTGTCCCTGACCATGACAGGGGTGGAATGGGGTGAGCTTTAAGGTACCTTCCAATCCAAACAATCCTGGAATTCTATGATTCTGTGATTTAGCCTTGTAATTAATGGGACAATGGTCCCCCCCTGCAGTCAGTGCAGTGTGTGGGTGTGACAGAGGTGACAGACATCCTCTCCCCCAGCCCAGGCTTCCATACTCAGCTCAGGAGAAAGCAGCACAGCTGTAGTCAGTGGATAACTGCCTGCATAAGCTGAAGGTTTATCTGCTAAAACACCCTCAGTGAAGGAGAGACACTTTCCTAAAGCACCTCAGGATTAACATGGAGATTAGGGTGAAAGAATAAAAGGGGTTTTAAAATATATTCGTAGAGTCTTAGAATGGTTTGGTTTGAAAGGCACCTAAAAGATCATCCAATTCCAAACCTCTCCACCACAGGCAGGGGTGTCACCCTCTAGACTAGGACCCCATAATTCTACTGCCCATCTCTTCATCTATTTAAAAATTCAGTTAAGATTGAAATTCTGGGATTGCAGAGTGTGGTGAAAAAGAGGAAACGGGGATGGGATGGAATGGAAGAGCTGGCAGAGCTGACCAGTCTCATTTCCTTCACCAGGCAGGGTGAAGAGTGAGGACAGACTGTTACTGCTGCCATGTCACTGGGGTTTCAAATCCATGCCTTCTGTTAGCAGTGGGAAGAATTCAGGCAGATAGAAGCGATATATTTTCGTGAAATGCTTTAAATGTTGATGTTGATCTCTATCTTGGCAATGTCCTTGAAAGTCTGAGATCTAGTGTTCTGGATGTGCAAAGGATACATTCAGACTTCTGCATTTCAGATTCTCTCTGAACAAAAAAAAAAAAAAGAAATGTTCCTGTTTGAATATGCATCCTGCATACTGTGCCTCAGACACAGGGTATTAGCAGCAGTGCCAGTGATTCTGTTATCCTCTTTGGTGGTGGGACATTTTTTTCTTTTTCTCTTTTTCTTCTCCCACAACTGTTTCCCAAAAAGGAAGAGGGGGAGAGGGTGTATTTCCAAAACCCATCTCTCAGCTTCTTTATTTTTATACAGTCTCCCCTCCCCACCCAAAATACACTGAATAGTCCTTTATGTAACTTTCAATTAAAAAAAAAAAAAAAAATTACAGCTGCTCCTCTGAAGCCATCCAAATCTAATTAACTACAGAAGCCAAAGTTATATTAATGCTTCTCACTTTCTCCGTCTTACCATCTCTCATTCATACCTTCATTCAATGTGTTCACAAACAAAAGGAATTTCTAATAATTGTATCTATAGTCTTGGAAAAAGAAAGCCACTAATCAGGAGGCCTGTGAAAGAGGAGAGATCGGAGCCTCGCTTGAACTTGGCAGTCTGGCCCCAAAAAACCTGCAGACAAAAGGGGTGAGGGGAACTGAAGAGCTTAGCCCTAGGTCTAAGGAAGCTGGTGAGAATTTGTTTTCAGCCCTGAATAGAGATCTTCATTTCAGTCCTAAATTGTGCCTGCACAGACTCATTGAAATGCCTCCTCTGAAGGAAGAGGGGGCGGGAGGCACGGGAGAGAGATGAAGAAAAGTTTGTTGAATATAAATGAGGTTACGTGTGGCTGAAGAGCGAGATAGAAGCTCTACAGAGATTTATTCCTGACTGACATACAGTAACACAAAGGCAATAAAATGTGTCCTTGGCAAGCGGCATTAGCAAGCAGTAAACCTTAATCTTCGGAGAGCTGAGATGATGCTACCCACCTCAGTGGAAAATACTTTCTCGTTTGTGGAGGGCTTTATTTAAAATGTGTTCAGCCAGTTTAAGGAAGATGTAGAGAGCTATCTTGCCATGCCATGACCTTGTGATTCAGGCAGCCTGCAGAACCACCAGACCACAATAAAGACCCTTGATATTTTCTCACCAGGGACTCAGCAGTCTTCCTTCACATTGCATCTCATCTCGGGAAAACTTCAGAGTCTTGAATGGGATTGCATCTCAGATGAGTTTTGTTCAAGGGCCTTTTATATTTTTTTAGCTAGCAAAAGATGTATATTCAGTCTGGCAGTCTGGTTATTCATATTAATCTCTTCACTCATATTCACACATCTTCCTGCAAGGAGCCCTGAACTGCAGCATTACCCAGTAAAAGCAAAGGAAGAGAAGCCTGGTCATTAAATAAAAACATTTTCCACTGTACAACTGAGACAGTGTATTAAAATTAGTGTCATTAAATCCAAAAATGTGGATGCTGCATGAAATCCCGTAAGGAAACATCACCTGTCCTGATCCCAACAATAGGAGATTCATAAAACATTAACAGAGAATTAATCTGCTTGGCAGTTCTGACTGGATTTATTGTTAATTTTCTGTTTGCCCACTGCCCATTAAAAATTAGGAAACAGGATAACCTGTTTCGAGCTCCTTGGGTGCTCATTCTGAGGTTCTGGCAAAAGGCTGAGACCTGATTTCCAAAGGTGGGATGGAAAATGCCAACTAGTGCACGCTATTTTCTTAGGAGGAGTAAAATCACCACCTCTTACTGGTCTTCTGAGGTTGGACAAACGTTATCTGGGTAAAATAAAGAGTAGACTTTTATTCAGCCTTTACAAGGAGTCTTCACCTTGGCCATTTATCCAAGGCACAGTCTTGAAAATCTCCTTTCCCTGCTCTGAACTCAAAAACATCACATTGCTCAAGACTTAGAGCAGCTTCCCTGTTGGTCTCGTCCTGTGCAGTCACTCACTGGAAAAATGGAAAGTTATTTTTACTCTGCAGCTTAAACAAAAGAAAGTAAACATTTTGTGAGGTTTACATACTGTTTGCTATCTCTTTGAAAAGAAATTTCAGCCTTCCCTCCCCACTTGTCTTGGATCTGTTTTTAGCTCGTCTGTATCTGGATTTTCTGCTACGTAATTGAGGACATTTACAACAGATACCAATTTCATTATTGAACTGTAATTACATTTGTTTTGCCCTGCTTTGATGTTAAATATAAAGAGCCCCCAGGCTATTCCATCTAGCACTGGCCTGTTAGGGATGACTCCTGTAGGGCAAGGCAGAGCTCTGTATTTAGCCTGATCTGCAGGGGTGATGTTTATCAGACAGCTGAACGAGTTCCTAAATGAAGGAAGGCACCATCCATGGGCTCATGGACCAAATCCAGCACTGGAATCCCTAAGGACTCCAACCAATTTGGCACATAGGGAAATGAGTGTGTTTCGTTTCTACCAAAGAGATTAAATGAAGAAGCACAGTTGCTATTTGATGCAGTCACCATCCCTGGAAGTGTTAAAAAACACATAGGTAAGGTGTGGTGGTTAGGGGTACATCTGATACTTCTGGTTAATGGCTGGACTCATTGATCTTAGAGGGTCTTCTCCAATTTAATAATTCTATGATTCTATTTCATGTTACTTGCTCATTTTGACAGGAGGAAAATTTTTATTTATTCTCTTTTCCATCACCTTTTTCTAGGACAATTCTGAACTTCCTTGCTATGAATGTTATTTGCTCCAAATCCATAAGCACATGCAAATACAGGAACTCTTTAACCCTGCTCTCTTAATCTGTACATCAAGAAGCTTTTCCCTTTCAAATAAGTTGAGGAAGTCCCTGATGTAGGGGGGGGAGGAAAAATACTTGAAAACTTCTTTCAGAGGTGTCCCAGACATGTATCAAAGTGCCACAGTGGGGAAAAAAAGGTGTTAAAAGTAGAACAGAAGGAGCATGAAACTCAACAATGCCCTGTACAAACTGCAAAGACGATACAGCTTCATCTTCCTTTTTCCAGGGAGATGGGCTGGCATGAAATCTGCAGCAGAGTGGAGTACATAAAGCTGTGCTTATCTTTTCCTGTTTATAAGTTGCACAATGCATTCAATTTTATGAGCACTGGCCTTGTAAGCACAAGGGCTTCCTAATCTGTAACCACTTGATTTATCTGGGCCAGGCTTGTTAAATCAAATTAGGCTTGATGATAAAGCAGCAGTGAAAATGTTGTTCTGCGTGGGGGGTTCATGACTGCAGGGCAGAGGAGGAAAATTGCATTCTTGGGAACACCTTTATCTCAGGGGCCTTGCAGCTTTCCATAAAAAAAAAAAAAAAAAAACAAAAAAAAAAAACCTTTTTGAGGTTGTGCCTCAGCAGGGTCCAGCAGCAAAGGAGTTAAAGTGGGTACTTGTCCTGCTCCCATCCTCTCCTCCAGCACGACCACCAGACACTCTTCTTATGGCTTTAACTAAAGCAGCTGTTTTATTATGCCCCCAGATTCCACCACATGTTTTAATGCGCACACCAATAAGTTCTGAACACATCAAACACGCTTTTTATTAGCGTTACTTGCCAGTACGAAGTTACTACCAAGCTAGTAAACATTTCGTCTCAGACCACACTAAGTTCGAGCCTAACTCTGAGTTTTACCACTTCAGGTGGGTGGTCTCTGCTTCTCACTCATGGGGAGAAGGGGGAATGTCCACGGATAGCAAAGGCATCATTGCAGCTGGAAATGCTGTGTGGCTTCATCTTTCCTGTCTTTTCTCTACATCCATGCACAAAAGCACCTTGAGCACAGAACAGGTTTAAGGAAAGAGACTTTTGAAAGGGACATGTAGCTATAGGACAAGGGGGAATGCTTTCACACGTCCAGAGAGCAGGGATGGATGGGATACTGGGAAGGAATTGCTGGCTGGAAGGGTGGGCAGGCCCTGGCACAAGGTGCCCAGAGCAGCTGTGGCGCCCCTGGATCCCTGGCAGTGTCCAAGGCCAGGCTGGACATTGGGGCTGGGAGCAGCCTGGGACAGTGGGAGGTGTCCCGGCCCATGGCAAGTGGAGGTAAAATGAGATGGGATTAAATTCCCTTCTAACCCAAACCATTCTGGGATGATTCTGTGTCTCCTGTGGCTTCCCAGTTCAGGGAAATGATAGGAAATTAAGAGTGGCAGCTGTGCCCACCTGCCTCAGTCCTGCTCCACAGCAGACCAGGCTCTCTCAGTGCTCAATTAGAGCTGTGTACACTCGTGATTCACCCAACCTCGGAACTGTGGCTGCAGCATTTGCTGCTGCCTGGCCCTGTGAGGGGTGCATGGTCTGTGTGGCTCTTTGGGGTCAGTTTTTGCCATGGGCACTGCTGTTCCCCCTGCACACAGCCCTGAGATCCTTGCCAGGCCATTCAGGATCTCTGTGGCAGCTCAGGACCCGCCTGCAGTCTCCAGTTCCTGCCCTGCTGAATTATTTCTGCTCCCCCCGCCACAGCTGCCATCACAGAAGAGATTGTGACTGCAGCTCATTCCCGTTATCTTTCACATGCTGATAAGTTGAATAAAATATAATTTCCTCAGACACTCAGTCTGTCTTTGTGACTCTGATTTCTGAGAGGAAGCAAAAGGCTTCCCATCAACCCAGAGCAATCCTCGCCGAGGAGGAGTTTGACTCCTGTGCCTGATTGTGTGTAAGGTCATTTCAATCACAGCCTCTGCCCAAGGACACGGGCTCAGGGAGCACCAAGCGGCCTCAATTTCAATTCCGCTTTGAATGCAAGTCCAATCTGATTCTCAGTGGTGCTTAATTAGGGTGTATCGCTGCCAGAACATGTGGGTTTATGCTGAAATACTCTAGGCATCAGGAAAGAGTTGTGCAAACATTGTCTGGTCCTGACCTTCAGGATGCTTTCCTGTGGTCCTCATAAGAAAGCCCCGTGTCTATCCCTCCCCATCACCATTTGATTTTACATCCCTCAATATGCAAAAGCTTTTCCTTGGCTGTCAGCACCTGCAACCAGGTTACATGAGATTTAAAAAGTGAATAGTGAGGAGGAGTTTGAGATTGCCACACAACCAACCAGGATGAGATAAACAGGAACAAGTTAAATTGCAATATTTTCAAGCCAGTCTCCTGATGCATTCTCTTCTCAGAGGGAGGATTTGAGGCACAACCTCTGGAATGGAGGGTTCAGCATTGGGAATTTGGCTATTCAAGATGATGGGAAATGTGGAGCCCAGCTTTGTCAGCACTATTTCCCATTTTTAGATGCAACCTGAAGAAATGAAAAATCCTCATGGATAAAGCCACAAGGAGCACCACAGAGATGCCTTAGTGTCCCCAGGGCAGTCAGGAAGACCTCAAAGCTGAAACAGAGCCCAAGACAAGCCCCAGGAGGTTCTCAGCACCCCCTGTCTTTCCTGGCAATGCCATTTCAACATTTTTTATGTCCCTTCCAACCCAAACCAGTGTGTCAGCTTGTGATTTCAGGAGCCAGCACCTCATAAGGAGATGCAGCTATTATTCACCAGGTCATTTTTAAAATGAAAAGGCTCATTTCACAGCTTTTCTCTGCACTTCCTGGGTGCCCTTGCTGAGTCTCAGGGGCTGGTATTTGTCTCAGTCGACAGCAGCCACACAGTATTAAGGATATAATTCTATAAAATATCAGTGATCTACTCTTATAAACACTAGGGAGGAATAGTTATAGACAAAGGGTAACTCACCTGTCTGTCTTAGCCGAGTTCTGTGCCTCAGTTCCTCATTTCCCACCTGTAAAATAGAGATGGCAGCACTGCCCCACCTTCCTGGAAATGCTGTGAGAGAGGGTTAAAATACTTGGATAATACAGTTCTGATGTTATGGAAACATCTTCAACAGGCTGAAGTCACTGGGGAAAGAGGATATTCAGCTGATTAGCACATCCAAAGAGAGAAATTTTTGTCCTAGTTAATTATGATGTTACTAAATTTCTGAGCACAGCATCTGGAATTTTGAAACATTTCTCCCTGAAAATCAGTGGCTGGAATTTTTGGAGCTGTCGTTTTGTTTTTCCCCAGTGTAGCCAGACCAATGAAGGCTTCAGATAAATTAGACATTCAGAAAGATTCGAGGCGAGTTGGGACTGATAGAGATAAAGTAAATCAAGTCACCAGTACCATCTGCTCTGTGGGAGAGGAGGCTGGGGACATCTTCCTCTCTTTTCAGTTAACAGATGTAGGAGATGGTGAAAAGGTCAGAGATAAATGTAGTGCTCACCTCATGCAACATATTCACAAGGGCTGGGCAAAGAGAGGCCAGAAAAACTCGTGTGTACTTTCAACCTTTCACTGCAGGCAGTAAAGAGCACTACAGAGATGGAAAGGACAGACTATTTTTGTGCAAAGCCTGGAGACAGTCACTGTAGCAGAGTGGGACCAAAATAATAAAACCCCAACCAAAAAATAATTTCCCTTTCTGCTTTCATCCTCCCTGCCTCTCCCACACCCCTTCCCCTCTCTTGCCTTGCAGAAGCTATAAATCTAGGCCATCAGAGAGAAGCTGGAGCAGCAGCATATTATCTTGAGAAATCACTCCCAGAAGGGAGCAGAAAGTTCACAAGTAGAGTGCCAAAAAAGGAGAAATCGCAGCGCTATCATTGGATCCGGCTGCGGCTGGAAGGCGTCCAAGCTCCTCGCACTGCTGACATCCCTGTGCATAATCAGAAATTCCTTTCAATTATGTGGGAAAAGGAGCTTCGCATTGTCAGCCCAAGTGCCCCCGTGAAGAAATAGGCTGCCACAGCATCGCCGTAGAAGGTCATGGTGGAGCAACATCCAGGAGCGGCGCGGGGAGGGAGGGGAAGCACAGCGACGGCGCTTTTGTACCGCTCTGCTCTTCCATCAGTGCCTTCAACCGAGAGCCTGAGCCCTTCACGGGCACTGCTGGCTGAATCTGATAGGAAACAAGCAGATATTGTTAGGCCAGTTCTAGGGACAGCACGGGAGACATTGCTGCTGCGAGGTGCAGGCTGCCCTTGAGCGCTGAGAGATGGTTTCTACAGCCACAAACCCCGGCTGCTGCTGCTCACCAGGGCAGGCAAGAGGTGCTGCTCTGCTCCAAAGAGTCTGACCTGCCATGGCAGGGACTGGGCAGGCACCTTGGGAACCCCTCTGCATGGATCTGTGCCCCACAGGCAGACCAGAGTCTCTGCCCTCCTCCAAGAAGTGTGACCTAAGTGGGCACAAAACTCAGGTATCTCCCTGCAAGAACCTGTGCCCCACAGACAGACCAGAGCCACAGACCTCAAGCCTGATGCTCAGACAGCCCAGCACCGTGGTGGTGTCTGGATTTCACAGTGCCCTGCTCTAAATGTAAATCACAGAGGTGTCTGAGAGGAGATGGCAAACTCATGGAAGTGCCGCATGTTTTTCATTATGGCTCCTGAGCGTGTTTACCGAGATGTGGAAAGATGTCCGTTTTTCCTGCAAACGGATTCTCTGCTTTTTTTCCCAACTTTTTTTTTGCCAATTTATATCCATTAATAGATTTAGTGGGCAGCCTGACAAAGTTAGGCAGCTAACTTAGGTGCTCTGAGTCACTGCCTGGAAGCAACTATTCCTTGGCCTATGCAGAAAATCCAGGCTGTGACTCACACCTAAAATAGATTCTCCAAATAGTCTCTAATAGGTGGTGTGAATGGCTGCTATTGTCTGTGTTGGTGGTGAGATCCCCACTCCGGGGACCATTGTTTCAGTGTTTGCACAGCGCTCAGCACAATGGAACATTTTAATTGCCTCCCCATACACCAACTTGTCTCCAAGAGTGCATTTTTCATAACGTTAATGAACTATCATGAAGCCTCCTTCTCACAAAAGAATGGGAGGGAGAGGAGTGAGCAGTGCGCTCTGGTGCTGGGCCAAATAGCTGAAACCAGGATGCTGCACCATTTAGAGACCTCATCCTACCCTAACTGGTGTCCAGAGCTGTGACTTACACAGCCAAGTCACTCCTCAAAACTAATTTTAGGGTCCTAAATAGTTGGGGGTTGTGTGTTTTTGTGTGTTTGCCCTGGTGATTTAAGAAACGGGGACGTTTGATCAGCGCAGTCGTGTTGATAAAACCCTTCAAAAGACCAAGAACTATGAAAAACCACCAGCAGCAAGAGCAGAAATTGCACCAAAGCCTGAGTAGGCCTTGTGAGTTCTCTGCCCTGGGTTTTAACTCTGCAAGGTGCAGACAGCCCCCGGAGCAGGATGAAGGAGGGCACAGGGAGGGGATGGCTGGATCTGCTCTCCCGTTCCCCGGATCACTGAAGGACCTCTTCACTCCACAGGGCTGTCACTCCGGCATCTTTCGCCAGCCCTGTCATTATTTTGAATGAATAAATACACGGGAGACTAGCTGCACGCTGGAATGTCTGGAATGCCAATGCAGAACTCAGCTAATAATGGTTCTATAGTGTAAATCAGCGGCATAGCGGGTCCCGGTTTCACTTGGCTGTGCTCCATGAATAGCAGAAGCGACATTGAGTAACAGTGAATTGAAAATCAGTTTAAAAAGAGGAAGAGGATAAACCCTGAAAATACTCTCTGTTATGGTGTGAACTATTTTTAAAAGCTGAGAATTAAATCTTTAAGTGATTAACTCGGGGAAAATATCTTGTTCTGTGAAGTAGTCGCATAACTCTGGCAAGGAATATCTCTGGAGCGAGTTGGTCCCAAAGAAAGAAGTTAATGAAAGCAGTTTTTCTTCAGTCTTACGTGACCTAGGATTGACCCAAAAGAATCATAGTCATCGGGGAAAACACTGGGTGCTGCTAGAATTAATTTAGATCATGACCTCTGATTGGAGTTCCTACTAGCACAAGGAGACAGCTGTTGACTCGCATTAAGCGGCTGGCAGATTGGTTCCTTTTTTTTTTTTTTTTTTTTTTTTTAAAAAAAAAGAAAAACTTTGCTACATATCTGTGTCTAACGAGAACTTAGCAGAGAGCTGGGGAACATCTTTTTTAATGACCATTCTGCGTTCCTCTGCGAGTGCATTTGTAATGGGCCACTTGCCGTGAAGTCTTTGCTATGAGATGTTGCTGGCAGAGCTTCTTTGGATAAGAGCATGAAAAAAAAAATAAAAAAATCAAATGTACCCAGCCAGTGCATCTTTGCCAATAAAATCTTGCTGTAGACACAGCTATGCTGCTCGATGAGGTTTTCACAACTATGTTGGCAGGATGCTGGCCTCTGAGGGCTGTCACATTGTCCCTGCTAGGAAAGGGCACCGCGGTATGGCAGCAGTAAAACAAAACCACCCTAGGAGGAGATTTCTCAAGGCTGGCTTAATTTCCCTCAACTTCAGTTACTGAGAATCACAGAATCACAAAATATTTTGGGTTGGAAGGGACTTTAAGCATCACCTCACCATGGGCAGGGACACCTCCCACTGTCCCAGGCTGCTCCCAGCCCCAATGTCCAGTCTGGCCTTAGACACTGCCAGGGATCCAGGGGCAGCCACAGCTGCTCTGGGCACCCTGTGCCAGGGCCTCATACATGCTGACATAATTTGAGAGCATCCCAAAAATCCTATAATTATGTCAGGGATATCTCCACGAGCTGCTCACCCCTTTTGCCAGGAGTTAGTGGTAGGGAGGTTTTGCCCAGACTGAAAATTTAGGATTCGTAAGAGATTTTTCAGCAATGATTCAGAGAGGGGAAAGGAAAGACACTGTGAGAAAATTGAAGATTGTAACTGGAACATTGTTACAGACTCCAGAGGAAAATTGAGCACTGAATCTACTGTGTGGCTACCTACAGGCATTAAGAGTTGTAAAATGTGTGTGTAATTGTAAATACACTGTCTGAATGGGCTCTGTTCCTGCTCACAAGCGCTGCTGTGCATGGAAGATGTCCCTCCCGTGCCACTGGCAGAGAGTTGGCTAGTACTGAAGCTGTGTGGCTACCAGGTTTGCTGGCAGTGTTTGGGGTGCAGAGCGTGAAGCAGAGGCACAGGCATTGCACACAAGCAGAAGAGTGTACTACCTATGGGGAAAAAAAAATACAAGAATGAGCTGGATCAGTCATTTCCATCTCAAAGAGGAGGGGAGGGAAAAGTCTGTCTCTTGAAGTAGCTGCAAGCAAGAGGGTGGAAAAAGAGTCTCAGAAGAGGGAATCTTCTGCAGAGATCACAGCAAACCCTACGGCTTTTGCACTGTTCTGTCCCTTGGAAATTCAGTCAGGCAGGAGAAATACCTCAAATGAGGAGTGACTGAAGAGCATCAGGAAATCCTAGGAAACACCCTGGCAGGTCTTGTCTGCTCAGCAGGGATCCCCGTGTTAGGAGGTCCTCCTGAGACACCAGGGAGCTGGGCTTGTCTTGAATTCTGTGCTGGCACTCTGTGGTAGGCAAAGCAAGTGAAATGCTGCTTGCATGGATGGCAAATACCTTCACAAGTAGGAGAGCTAGCCAAATTTAGCAGCCTGAAAGAGTGAGATTTTACTACTGCTCATAAAACTGCACAGGAGGCTCAGCTCAAAGCGACAAAAATGGTTCAGTACCTGGGAATTCGTCGTGGGCAAGAGCACAGAGACATTGCTGTGCCCAGGGGAGACTGCAGGGAGTGCAGCTGGGCACGTCCCTGGCAGTGAGAGCTCCTCAGATAAGGCTTTCATCCCTTCCATTAATCAGCATTGCATTTGAGCTGTGAGGTGCTGCAGCAGCTGATTCCACACACAGGACCAGAGAGCTCCCCGTGCCGGAGTGCAGAGACACACTGAAATCCGGTTCCAAATTTAAACGTTTTTGAGATTTTGAGGCCACTTTTACTGAATGAGCTGCAGGTCTTCGCTTGCTAAGAGCTTTGCCAAAGCTTTCATGTGGCCTGAATCCTGAGTGTTTAACATCAGCCAGTGACCTGCGACCACAGGAGACACCACATCCCTTTCAATGTGCCCTTTCCCACATCAGGTCCTCTCTAAAACTATTGTGCTGGCTCCCTCCACTGCAGCAGCAGAGGCAGCCCAAGGGTGCTGAGCTGCCAAGTAACTGTTAGCATTTCCACTTCTCTATCCCCTGGGCTCTCCCTGACCAGGTGTTCTCGAGATGTAATGGTTAAAATGTCATTTTCCACAAGAAAATGTGAAGCAGGACAGCCCAGTAGCTCAGGCTCTGTCCCAGCCCCTCCAAACTGGGTCCTGTTCCCATCTCCCTCCAAGAGCAGCTGTTCCAGCAGCTGCACAAGTCACTCCACATTTATTTTCTCTCCCACCCTTTATTTGTCTCTCCTATTTAGACTAGGAGCCCTTTAGGGCAGGGGTTGCCTGTGAGTACGAGTTTGTGCCGTCGAGAGCACAATGAAGCCTTGATCTCAGCTGGGGACCCTCGGCATTATTTGGACTCCAGTAATAACTGAATTTTCCTCTCTCTGGGGCTGCTCCAGTCCGATGGGAAACTCTGGTGGGGTAACGAGGACATAGTCAAAGAGCCCTTGTCTCCAGAGATCAGGAAACAAAATATATTCAACAATTTTGAGTGTCCATGGCCCCCTGAAACATGACAGGCCACGTTCAGCACGCAGAAATCGCCACTGCGTGCCGATGTCCCTCCCTTAGCCCATGTGGGAACAAGCAGCTGGAGCTGTATTTTCTGTGTTACACATGTTCAGCTAGCTGACAATCTCGGTGTTAGGAGAAATAGACATGGATACACATGTTACAAGTGGCCGTGTTTTAAATTAGCACCATATAATTTTCAATGGTTTAGAGGCATGATGGACTTTCCATATGAGAAGCTGCAAAGACTTGGATTATTTAACTTGGAAAGAAGGATAATTACATGGGCTTAATTGGCCTATTTAAGATGATGAATAGTGTAAGAAAAGCTGATCATTCCTCCTCTTTACACTCCACAGTAATATGAGAACTGGGGCTCATATGTTAAAATAAATAGAAGGTAAATTTAAAACAAATAAAGGAAATACCCTACAGCACAGCCTGCCTGTGTAACTCATTGCTCTGCAGCACTAGACTTGAGGATGGGTCTAAAACCAGGTGAGAAAGTTCAACATTTAGAGGACGTGATCCCAGGTACACATATGATGCTGGATTTTGGAGCCCTGTCAAAGCCAGGATCTTCCTTCTGCCAGTCCCTCCCTTTGCCTGCTGTCACCCAAGCAGAGTGGCTGGACAACTTGCTGGTGACAATTGAGGCAAAAATATAGAGTATTTCAGCCTTCTCCATATCCTGGGTAGCCAGGTCTCTCATTTCCTTCCAGAGTTCTCATCTTCCCTATTTCCTTTCATCACTGGCGTACCTCAAGCAGCTCTCCTTGTTGCCCTCAGCATCCCTGGACAGATTGAGCTCTCTCAGGGCATTATCATTCCTTTATCTTTTCCATTATCTTCCCTGGTTGCTAGGACAATGTCTGTGTGCTCCTCTCAGCCTACCTGTCTGTGCCTGCACCCTCTTGAGACTTTCCTCTTGTGTTTGAGGTCACCCAAGAGCTCCCTGGAAATTTTGCCTGACCCCCTGCTCTTTGGCACTCATTGCTCCTGAGCTTGGAGGAGGAGATCCTTGATTTCCTGGGCCCTTCTTCCCTCCAGTTCTCCATCCCACAGCACTCTGGCAAGCAGCTCCTTGAAGAGGCCAAATTCCACTCTCCTGAATTCCAGGGCAGGAGCTTCATGTGTCCCTTTCTTGTTGACCAAAGGACCTGGAAGCTGCCTATCCCATGGTCACTTCAGCCCAGGCTGCCCTTGAGCTCCACATTCCCCATCAGACTCTTCTTGCTGGTGACGACAGGGTCTAGCACAGCACCTCCCCAAAAACTGAGGAGTGAAGAGGATGACCTGATTTTTTTCTTCTCTAATAGGAGCAGTCTCCACTTTTGCCCGCAAGTCTTAACAAATCTGTGATTTCATCAACCATCTCACATGCTGTTCATTGTCCCTGATGAGCCTCCTGCTTAGATTTTGTTTAGTTCTGTTTTAGTTTGGGAAATCTCACTGCCACCAAACCTTAAATAGTTGGTAAAAATTCAGCTCCCCATCAGAAGTAATCAGATGGCAGGAATATGAGCACATTGAAATTGTTTCTCTTTGAGATGAACAGAGAAACTACAAAATATCCACACTCTGAAATCTCTTCAGACATCTTAAGCAGCCATGACAAAGTTGCAGCATGTGGGAATGCTTGGGAAAATTTATGCTTCTAATCATAAAGATCCATCCTGAAAAGAGACACTACAAAATCTTCAAACTTCATTTGCATTCAAATATTTTCACAAAAAAAAAAAAAAGCTTGATTAGTGCCAACAAAATTCCAGCCACGCAGAAATAGGATTGCTGTGTCAGGCAGGAACATATTTTCACAGGTGAATAGACAGAACTTCCCCAACTGGCAGAAATGAAGTTATCTGTATTGTTCTGCTAGTTTTGCAGACCTGAAATCCAAACAAGATTATTTGCTCAGTCTTCCATTCTGTGCATTCTCGAGCCATTTTATTTCCCCCCAATATTCCTTAGCTGGCTCCATTAATTTGGTCTACACACAGCACATTTCAGCCATCCAGAGGCAAAATTACCGTGTATGTGGGGAGCAGAGACCTCAAGACTAAAGCACCATAAACATCCACAGCTGCGAAAAGTGAATAATTCATTTGTGAGAACATTCAAGCGACTCTTGAAGGTGGCCCAGTAAAGGAAAGTGAGAAAATGCTGGACATGTAAGCACTAAAAAACTCCAGACAGCACAGAAGCAGATAGCTGTGTGAGGCTGATGGAAATTCTGAGTAGGAAATTCTGCAAAGTAATGCACGGCCATGTCTGGTGAAGTGGGAGTGTGCAGGGTACACCAGGCAGTGCTGGAGGAGGAAGGCTGCACCTTTTGACCTGTCTCCTCTAAATTCATCCTTGCAAAGCCTCTGAACATTATACATGTCTCAGAAATGGAAATCAGCATCTCTCTCTCTCTCTCTCCCCCCCCATGTTGGTAGGTTGGAATTTCTTGTCACATCTTGTATGGGTTCTGCAGATTGAAAAGACATCCTGGTCCCTGTGGGGAAAAGGGATAAAAAGCACAGGTGATCAGAGCAGATATAAAAGCTGTGATTGTGGTTCTCCTTTACCTTTTGCTTCATATCTCGGCAGGATGTTTTTCAAACATGTGTTCTTGACTATTGCTGTTATTTTTATTTGAATTGCTTCTCTTTCGATGCAAACATTTGGTGCTAGATTTCAGGAATGCCCAAATGTCTGACAACAGGATTTCTGTGACTGCTTAAGGTTGGTTAAGACAAACACCTGTATTATTCAAGACAGTGAAATCCATAACTGGCATTTCCCAGCTCAGTGACACAGTAATTAAATATCTGCAAGATATCTGGGCCCTACTACTCAATAAAATTGACTAGAATTTACTACAGATGCATTTTTACTATATTATGGTGGTATTACAGGAGAATTAAAATTTGAGGAAGATGAAGTCAGGAAAAATTTTGTATGTGAACACTGACTGAGTCAACTGTGTTGTATCTAGGGATTATTTCTTTGCCCCAAAGATGCTGAACTCTGTCTCCATTCTCACAACAGTGGGAGAATAGAGATTTTACCCTTTTACTCTCCTAATGGTCAGTGTGAGATCAGCAACTGGGCTGGGGCTGTTGGGGTAATGAATAGGGAAGAGGAATATATAGGATGATAATTAAATATACCTCAGTCTGCCATCACCCTCCAACCATCAGCATTGTAAAATATGACACCACTTGTTTCACCATTTATAAAGTAATTAAAGATTATTTTCCTAGAATGTTTGAACTGAGAAAATATATGAACATTGTTCCAAATTATCAGCTTCATTTCACCAGTAATTATGCTGATTTTACAGTGACTTCTGTGTGTTGGGATAACGGAACGGCTCCATCATATGCAATAAAAAAATATTGGTTTATGGAAGCATCCTCACTTACCGTAAAACGATGACCTTTCACTGTGTCTGAAAGTCCTGATTTCCTACTTGTCATTCATTAGACTTCTGAAAGATGGTGTCTCATTTGACCTTAAATCCTTGGAAAACTCTACATGCTTCTTTGTTGGCTCATTTTTCTTCCCTCTTGAAGCAAATCCATTAGACTCAAAGTATTTCTCATTATGATTACTTCTATAAAGTGAGTTTCTGGCAGCAATTAGTTCACAGAGTTAGTTTTACACACTGATGAATGCAAAAAATTTTGGCAAAACTCGCAGTACTTTACACAGTCTGCTTCATGTTTCTTATATGGAGCTTGAAAAACACAAGCAATTTTAGTCATGAATCCAAGGTCTTTGACTTAGAGATTAGCACATTATTTTTTTAGGTTTAAATATAGAGTAGCTAATTCACCATTTACTCTGAAAAGCTGCTATCTTGAATTTCAAATGGTAATCCCCTAACAGGAACTGACTGATTTGACAATACAGATATTCTGACTTATAGCTAAATTTTTTTTTTCCTCTTTTAAATCAGAAGTCATGCAAAATATTTTGGGGTTGGTGTTGGGAGATGTATGTATATAAATATACACACACATAGCAACTGCAGAGTAATTCCACTGACTTCAGACTGAGTTTGGACTGAAACACCTGATAAATTATGTTCTGTGCTTAAAACCAGTCAGCAAAAGCCAGGACAACCAAAGATTGGATCAAACTTAACATCTGGACAAGACTTATGGGCCAGGGTCAAACCAGTTTTCAGGAAACACAGCCCAGAGAGATTCAAACCCATGTAGGGTTTAACAGGCCAGTCAGGAATGGGAGGAGGGAAGAAGTCCATCCTGCAGGGAAAGATCATTTTCAGAGGGTTACAGGGTCTATTTGAAGGAGGCAGAGCTCCAAGTGTGCTTACAAAAAGAGACTCCAGAGCCCCAAAACCTTGTGCTCCTCTAGTACACGTTAAAGAAACAGAGCCCTCTCAGCTACTGAGTGCCCAGGCTGGTAAAACAGGAGGGCAGGGCATGAACTTGGGACAAAATAGATAATATTTCATTAGAAAACAGGCAATTTAAGAAGGAATGTTGCTACTGGTATTTTGGTTGAGTGTTTTGCTCAGTCCAACCCCATCAGTGGGGAAATGCCCAGTTCTGGCTCGGAGTACTCAAGACCTGTATCAAGGGCTCTGCCTGCTTATAGCCTGGAAGTTCAGTTTTTGTGATGGATAAACACTTAAATATAATGATAATTTCCATAACAAATAGTGTTTTTTAATCCAGTTTAAAAAATTAATCAAGATATCCAGGCTCATATTTCCAGTTCCTGTTAAGGCCCCAAAATGCCCCCAATCTGCTCTCCCCAAGACAGCACAGACCTTTTGTTTCCTATTGCACCCAAGAAGGAAAAAGGTGCATTAATAAAAATAATTGTGTGCTGGAGGAGGGGAACAACCCAAAATATTTTGCCATTCCAAAAACCTGCATTTAATTTGCATCTTACTTACAGTCTCTGGCAATGGGACCAAAAAGGGGGTTTTGTCCATAAAAATATACACCACTTTAATTACAATAATGCAAACTATAAAAGTACTAAAGTATTAAGCAGCCAAAAAGAAGAAAAAAAAATAAAAAAAGAGGCTTCCAGGAAAGAGTGAATAACAACAGAACAAAAATAAAATGAAAAAATTATCTTTCCGCTTCTGATCTAGATTTTTAATCTGTCTTGGGGTTTTCTTATGAATTAAAACTATGTTAAGAAACAGTGAGCTAGTTTAAGATAGCAAAACAAATACGATCTGAAAACCATGTCTTTTTGAGCAATTGGTTTTCATTAATTGTTCCCTTCTTTAAGTTTCCAAGCAAGGAGTGAAAAAATATATATCTAGGCAGAAAGTCAAAATTCCTTTAAAATGTGGGGTGGACTTTTTTTAAATTTTGTTTTAATTTATTGCAAGCTAACTCCAGGAGGTAATTACAGTCAGTTTTTTGTATTATTTTTGACATTGAGCCTAAAGTTTAAACTGAGTTCCATGAAGGATTTGACATCTGTAAAGCAAGTCAAAATGACGGCCTTTCCCTGTAGTAACTTATGATGCTGAAAGCCCTGTGAGAAACAAATTTTCTGAGAGGGTTTGCTGTTCAACTGGATTGAAAATGAGCCAAGACTCAGACCACAGGACAACAGTGTTGTCCTGGAATTAGGGCAGGTGGCTCAAGGGAAACTTTGGTGGGTTAAATATTTCCCTGTGGCCATGAACTAATTTAAGAAACAGCAACAACATTGACTCTGATGTTGAATGTCTGTGTGTTCAGATGTGCAGGTTGACACAGCCCAGATTAGACATTCAATAGCACAGACTACCCCATAAAAAAAATAAAATAAAATAAACAAACAAAAAAACGCCACCCACAACATTCCCCAGATCTGCTCACTTGAAGCTGTAAAAAGTGTTCTTTTCATTAAGCTGTAAAATGAGTATATTTATGATTAAACAATGGTGATGGGTAAACAAATCTTAAATGGGAAAATATTAGAACTGTGTTATTAATAATGATTGCTTTTCCAGATTCAGAAACTCTTACTCTCAGGAACACCGTTAAGTCAAAAGCAGCTTAACTAGAGGATCATCTTTCCTTACAAAAACTTTCATTTATAACGCCCTCTTCTAAGTCCACTTTATATCAAGATTGAATTTGGTGTTGTGATTGTACAGAGGAAACGACTGGTTTTTTGAGAAAAGCCACAGCTCCTTGCAGGCTCTCCCTGCTGGAACAAGCATCTTCCAGGGAAAGTTGGGTTCCCCTCCACTCGGAGAATTTGCAGCAAAAAAATTATTTGACCCACTGTAGCCAGCAGGAGAGCCAGCTAGCCTGCTCTTCTTCGGCAACTCAGCAGAATCAAAGAGGCAAAAATATTGTTGTCATCTCAGATGGGTGCAGTAGGAAATGTAGGTTGTCATTCTCGGCCCATCTGCCTGCTGACACTGCTGTCACCTCTCACGGGGACGTGGAGGGACGTGGGCTGAGGGTGATTCACACACCCCGGCTCAGGTGCTGAGCTCTGTCCCTCCTCGCTCTGGAGCACTAATGTTTCTTCACTGGCTAGAGGCAGAAACATTCTCAAATGTCTGTGGGGTAGAGGAATGGGTTCCACCCTTGCTCTTCTCTCTGACATTTCCTTCTCCCTTCCCTACATGCTGCCACAAGCTTCAGCTTGCACTGTGGACTAGATTGCCTGCCCTTATTTTAGGCTCAACTTGATGGCAGTTGACTCCATAAAATGTTTCCCTAGTGATGTGGAACATGAGTGTATCCATGAACTTCGCCTCGTCCCTCCTACCCTAGTTCCCAACCCGACAATATCTTGCCTGTGAAATCTGTAAGACAAACCACTTACCGGGGAACCAGCAAGAGATACGAGTAGATAATGCTTATCACAAGACAAGTTGGCAGCAAGTTTTGTTCTTCTGCTTCTCCATGCTTGGCTCTTGAACACTTTCATCAAAGTGCCTCGCCTTCTTTTGTCTCTAACCTGTGGAATCATAGAAACATGGAACAGTTTTGGTTGGAAGGGACCTTTAAAAGCCACTGGTCAAGTCGCCACCGGCCAATGACAGTGAATCTTCAACAGAGAGGCTGAGAGAGCCCCGTTCACCCTGCCCTTATACGTTTCCAGATCTGTATTCTCATGCAGATTTGGTGTTGTAAGCGTGGCCAGATAGAGCAAGAAAGTCTGAAGTGCTGCAGTGATGTAAATCACCATCTCAGTTTTTCCATGTTCCTCAGCAGAGAGGGACAGATCACAGCTCTGGTGATGCCTGGGAAAAACCTCAAGGCAGGGCTTTGTTTTTGGGTGGGGGCACCCTTTTAAATAAAAGCAGCGTGCGGGATTTTCGCTATCTCATATAACAAGTTCAGGAAATTGTCTGGAAATGTGTCATCAGAACAAAATGCTGTGCTCAATGAGGCTTGATCTTCAATCATAGGTCATCCAGGTGAGACTTTCAAATGATGGTTAACTATTAAAAATAAATAATTCAGAGAATTCAGGAGCTCTTTTATGCAGCAGCTCTGAATGCATTAGATCTCTAAGTCCTGGGAGGTAAACGGGGGAGGGATAAAAATCTATATTCAGTTCCCTGAGAAAAATTGTTCCTCCTCATAGCCATCTATAAAAGATTATTGTCTTCATTTTATTTAATTATTCCGTATGAAATAATTAAAAGGGAATAATCAGCTAGTTCAGTGATGATAAATGTTCAAGTGAAAACACAAAGGAGGCTAATAAAGGCATCACCAGTCCACATCCCTGTTATTAGGACTTCTACATCTCTACTTTTTCTTCTATTTTTTATTGTTTGCTGGAAATTAATTTGTTTTTCACTTCGCAAGATGCTTTACTGCAACTCAGAACTTCTGAACGCTTACAGCCTGTGCCGGCGCATCAAATGCTCTGAGCACGAGTAGCTTCTCAATAATAAAAAGGACAATGAAGAGGCTGAGTCGGGCATGATTGTCAGTACACCCAATGGTGGAGCTATAATATAGAGCTTTGAGCTCTTGTAACGCAGATTAACTTCAGAGTGGGATTGGGATGGGTGAGATGCCCAATGCTCACTGCTCACTCTCTCACCACCAGGACGTGTGTTGCCAATGCACCTTTGGTGTAACCTCCATATTCTGGCTAGCCATGCCTTAAAGCAGCAAATTCAGGAAAAAAACTGAAAGCTATCCTCATTGCCTGATGCCTTCCATCTGGCAGTATAGCTGTGGGGAAGGCGGAAAACAATTTATGTGTGCACAAACATCCTTACTTTCCTTATAATATAAGAGGCTGGTTTTTTTCAAGATACAAGGAATCTGAAAATAATCTCGCATCTCTTCGCCGCGCTGGCTTCTCACGCGCGACGATTGGCATCGTTCTCTCTCAACGGCACAAACAGCGCTCGTGATCTGAATAATAAAATTGGCACAACTCGCTCGCCGCTAGTGATGGTAACAATTATCCGAGGAGACGGATATTGTCTTCCTCGCTAGACATATCACTGACGCGCACTCTCCGAGTAAATTTAGTTTGTATGTTATCATAACATCCAATAAAGGAAAAGACTGTTAATTGATCAGCAAAAATGTATTAAAATTGAAACTTAATTTTATTTAAAAAAACCAATAATTTTGAAAGGAAAACAGGAGCCATTCAGAAAAATTGATGTTTTCCAAAAGTGGTGCCTACAGTATGAGAACCCACATGCCCCAAATCCACTTCTTTCACAATAACTCTTGGTCTATACTGCCCCATACAGGTCCTGCTGGACGAAGTGAGACTACAACTAATTTTTAAACCAATGGGTCCCTTGTATTTCGAGGCAGTTGTGCAGGATTTGTACGTGTTCCTTCCCAGCTGCACTTCCTGAAAATCCATCTTCCACCTCAAAGCTCCATTTCATTACATTTTTCTGCCATTCCACCTCGTGTTTGCTTAGTAATTACAGGACGCAATTTTCCAGTGATCAAATCAAACTGCATTAATGCGAGCCTGTGTGCAGCTCAGTGTGAAAGAACCCTCTTTCCACCCTTTGGGAGCTCATTATTATATACACAATCTTTGTGTTTTTATTAGTCAAACTTATGATTTGTGTGGTCAGGGGGACGGACAATATTGTTTCACATACATCAAAGGCTGAAATGTACTTTAACAAGAGCCAGCAGGTTACACACAAGCCCCAAAACACTTGTTATAGGTGTGACTTGCCCAAACCAAACCAGGCAGTGAGTGTTGGCAGAAATTATTCCAACTCTCTGCAGCAGTCAGATCAGCACATGCAAAATGTGAATTACTCATCTATTTCTTTTTTAAAAGCCTACTTCCAAAACATCATTTAATGCCAGGTATTAGTCCAGAACACTTTGAGTTTGGCTATGCCTTATTGAGACAATTAGGGTGTGCCTCATGGCTTATATAGTTTATCCATGAAATTCAATCATTCAGCCTTTCTCTATGAGCCATCCACCTATGGTCCAGTTTTCAAATTTGTCTTCCTAATTATTTTCAGAATATAGGAGGAAAAGGAAAGAGGAAATGTTCTGTATGCAATTAACAAGGAAGGAATGGAAGAAAAGATTTTTCAGCCTTCTAAGCCCTCCGAAGCACACTAATCATAAACATTTTTTATGGCTTTCATTCTGAGAGGTTTTTTTTCTTGTTTGGTTGCTGAGCATCACAGAAAAAAAGTCTCCTTCTTTTTGTTCAAAGGGCAACTTACATGTAGAGGCTCCTCGAATTAACCCAGGGAACCATTTTATAGAAAATTAGCATAACACTTCACATAATTACCAGTAAGATCACTTTTTTTCTCTGCTTTGGATAATTTATGGGGAACAGAGACATTTGATGAGATGATTTTTCCACCCAGTGAATCGATACTGGGCTGTTCTGAAGCAAAGCTCCCACTGGCCTTTACTGCAAACTCTGCAGAGTTCACATCTCTATTCTTAATACAGGGTGTGATCTAACCCCACCATGGCTAGAGATAAATGTTGAAAATGGGTTTAAAGCAACCCCTTTAATTCATAGGCACATTTTCAATTGGTCTTAATGGTAATAGTATTGAGATTTCTTTGAGGAATAATGATGTTTCTTGTCTGAAGCCTCTAATCTGCAATGGTTCTGAGAAAGGTTGGCTGTAAGAAGGAACAGGACCATTGAGCCAAAGCTTGGTGGGAGCTGAGATTGCCGTTCAGTAGCACTTTTCAGATTGATTGGAATAATTTTTTTTTTTGTTGACAATTTCCCTCCTTTTTTTTCTTTTTAATTAAAAAAAAAAAAAAAGCCATTTTTGAGAAGCCCCCTACATTTTCATAATCTCCCTCAGCAGACTCCCCCCTTGCAGTCGCAGATATTCAGACACTACCTGCATTGGATCTGAGTCCTGCTTCCTATGAACCACAAACATCTGATACACATTTTAACTGGAAAAAAAAAAAAAAAGTATTTTGGCCCTCATAAAACTCCCCTGACAGAAGTTTTCCCAGAACAAGCACATTTCAGCCCAGAAAATGTTCCTTTGTTCCCAGTTTTCCATTGAACATTGACTCTGTCAAATACTTACAAGCACATCTACTTCTGAAAATGAGAGAGAGGAGCCAACATCACTTGAACCCCACTCCTATGATTGATTATTTTAAAACTTACATGAGTGTCCTAGTTAACCCACTTGTGTCTTGATTGAAAAGAAAGAGAGATGTGCAGCTGCAAGGTGCTGGTGAAGGATGTGAAACCCTGGAATGGCCATGGGGATTGGGAAGCATCATATTCCCCTCTTCCATCCCAACCCTGTAGTTCTGCGCTTCAGAGGAAGGAAATTAATAATATTCATCAAGGTCAATTATTGTAGTACTTGCTCAACTTCTTCAAAAGATAAACAGGCACTTTGGAAAAATGCACGATGTGGCAGGGCAATGGGGAATAGCCCCAAATTGATAGAGGGCAAGGTTAGATGGGATATTGGGAAGAAATTCTTCCCTGGGTGGTGGGGAGGACCTGGCACAGGGTGCCCAGAGCAGCTGTGGCTGCCCCTGGATCCCTGGCAGTGCTCCAAGGCCAGGCTGGACTTGGGGCTGGGAGCAGCCTGGGACAGGGGAAGTGTCCCTGACCATGCAGGGGGTGGAACGAGATGGTCTTGAAGGTCCCTTCCAACACAGATCATTCAATCTCTGCTTTCCACCAGACCAGGCTGCTCAAAGCCTCTCCCCATTGTCACAGCTATTGTCCTTCCCAGCCCACATTCCTGCAATCTGGACCTAAACTTGAAGGGCTGGGTTGCAATCCTGTGATAACAGCCTGTGTCTGAGGTTGCTTACCCCTGACCTTGATAAAACATATACAGGAGCTTTCTCATTCAGCTTCTTTTGAGGGCATCAAAAAGCCAATTTTGTATTTTTTGTAGCTTCTGTTGGCACAGCATTTTTAATTGGCTAATGCTCTTCTCTGCCACAAAATCTGTCTTTGCTAAGCCGTGGTTCCCATCTCCCTGGATATGTTGAAAGTCTGCTCCGTGGTGTGACAGCTTTAGCTCAACCGCAGATGATTGGGCTTGGTGCAAAATTGCTGGGTGACATTTTATGACTCGTGTTATGCAGAAGGTCAGACTAGATGATCATAATGGCTTTAAAATTCATTAATCTGTGTGCAGAAATATCTGTGAAAGGATTAAATAGGAGTCCCAACATTTATTCTACATGACAAGCAAATTGGATTCAAACAAAGGTCTTTAAAGCTGAAACGTAAACACCAAGCTGCCAACTCCAAAGTTTGAAAGGTCACGCAGGCAAAACTTGCCACTGAATGAGACTGACTTTGCCTGAATTGTTCTTGTTTTCCTCAAAATTTGAAGATGCTTTCCTTTTAAATTTAAAATTGAAAATATTTCCATTTGAAAGAAACTTAACTCTTAAAAATTGAACCGCATTATAATGATAAATTAAGGTGGTCAAATATTTCATATTTATCTAAAAGAATTTTTGAGTAAACCAATGAGACGTATTTTTTCACTTTGAAGTTTTTTCAGGGTTTTTTTTAGGATTCCATGATTTTCTGCCTATTCTGGCTGTTTCTTCAATATCATAAAAATATTCATGGGCTAAGGAAATCACTCTCCTTTGAGCACTATCAACCATCAAAACTTAGCCCTGTGATTTGAAATTTCAAAGCATCCATGCTGTTTGATGCACACTGAGCTCCAGACACAGAGAAATCAATCTGTATAGCTCTGCCTACCTTGGTAGCTGCAATGTACTGTACAGTCTTTGTTAAATATTTAATAATTAGCTGTGGTTTAATAATGTGTGTCTGAAGAAATGTTGAGGGCTGGGACTGGGTAATGAAAGAATGCTGAGTTCTGAAACAAATGCCTTGAGTTATTACATGTTGTGCTGTAGTGGCTTCCCCGCTCAGCAAATTGAGTGCCTTTGACACTTGGGGAGAAATGGACAATGGTGTCTAGCAGAGATCTTCTTTTGTAACCTCATTTCCCAGGGAGAATCCATTTGGAGATCTGATGGTAATCTCAGGCCTAAAAACTCTTCAGTGGGAAGGGTGTCCTTCAGATTGCTCGTGTTTCCACCACATAAAAACATCTTTTGTTCCATCTAGTAACAGAATGAAGCAAGGGCTGTTTGCAGCCATGTGTGCTGCTCTTGACATACATATCATCCCATTACAATAAAAAAATTTGCATGTAGACTAAGGAGGTCCAGGCCCACTGTATTCTTTTCCCAGCATGTGAGGTTTTTTTCACATTTTTTAAGTCCTTTAGATCCCAGGCCTGTTTAAAACAGTCACCCAAGACAGGGAAGACCTCTTGGCTCAACAGCACCTATTAAATTTTCTTCAGTGAGTGTTTCTGAGCAAGGCTTGGGTCCTGCTCCTGGCTAAGTGTGAAAGCTCAGAGTCAGAAATGCTGCCATTTGTGTGGGTCTAACACCATGGCTGCTATAGGTTTGTAGGAAGCCTTTCCCTGAGCCTGATGCTGTTATTGGTAAAGCAAACCAAACAGCTCCTCACCATCCAAAAGGCTGTGAAGCTCCACTTCTGTGATCTTTATAAAATGCAGTGTGAGTATGACATGAAAGACCACAAGGGGATAAGGAAGAGAAGATAAACAAATAAATAAATAAGATCAGACAGTGTGGGGAGTTTCTCGTGCAAGCCAGCTCTGTGCTAGCTGTGATTTGTACCCAGCTCTACCATCACTGAGGGTTTCAGCAGAGAAAAAAAAAAGGAAAAGGCAGTTGCAGGTGTGTGAGTATTGGGTCTGCTGCAGGACTGAAATGCCTCCTGTGAGCACAGAGCATCCTTTTTCTCAGCCACTCCCTTTCCCAAAGAGATTTCAGTAATCACAGGAATTACTGCTTTTCATAAAATTCTGCTGCTCTTGTGTCTTCTCGAGGTACCACAGAGTAAAAGGTATTTTTAATTATTACTTTGCACTGCAATGTACCTGGAATTTATCCACAGGAGAGGACACATTCTTTTTCCTCAAAAGGATGGCTTTGGAGGAGTAGAGAGGGGGTACAGCACCATTTGCTGCTCACCAGACTCTGTCTTGTTCATCCCCTGCTGATTTATTTGATGATCTGTGCAGCCGTCGCTTCAAAGGACACATTTCTTTGGCTTCTCTTTCATAGTGTTGTGTCATTTTTTCCTGATTAGTTTATTTAAAAGGGGTAACAAATGGATGTTTCCAGTGGACACTTTGTGACCAGCCTTAGACAATTTCATGCTGGGAGGAATAATTTTTGCATGTAATGGTGTATATTTGTATAATCTGATTTGTCCTAACTTCATACTGACCTGCAAATATCTGTGGAACAGATCTCCATTTTTTTACTACCTAGTATGATTTGAAAATCTGCCTTAATTCCATGGGATTGAGGATTAAGGATCCAAAGATTCTGCTCTAACCTCCACTGAATTAAAGGAATGGTGTCCTTTGACTCCATGGTGTGACCTGCTGGGTGCAACTGGGAGCTTGTCTCACACAAGTTTACAGAGGCAAACCCAGAAGAAAACCCTCCAGTTTAGGTCTAGAGAAGAGAATATGGAAGAATAACAAAGTCAAGGGCGCTTTCAGCTTCCCCTTAGGAGCAGAGTCCAATGGAATGTTTCAACATGGAGTGGACATGAAGCTTTGGAAAGGTATCCCCAAGTGAATCAGAAAAAAAAAGATCTGGAAATGCACACTCATTTGTACCCATGCAGGAAATAAAGAAAAACGGTGTCAGCAGATATACAAGAGCAAAATTACGTTTGTAGTAAACATCAAAAGGCACACATGCACAGAGAAACAGAAATGAAGGTGTGCATCATATAGTTATTATAGATCACATAGAATTTTTATTTAGTTCAGTTTGTTTAAAACAGTTTTAGAGAATATATCTCTAATCTACTGCAATACTTTTTAACATCTAGACAACTCTGATCACTTTTACACAGGCACAAAATAAAGAAAAGTCACTTCACATCTCCCTTTTCAGCTGGGTTTCAAATCCAGCTCAAGGTAGGCTCCTCCTCCTCCTCAGCCTCCCTTTATCCTCCCCTACACTTGCTGGTGTGTGACTCCATCACCAGCCACAAACTTGTGGAAGAAAACATCAGGACGTAGGTGAACCCATCACTGACGTTTTACAATCTTTTCACCAATTTTCTCTAAGTTCTCAATTGATTTCAAGGTTGTGATGATTATTTTTAAGACATTCAGCAACTACAGCCCAATAAATCTGACAGAACTTTGGTCACCCTGAGGGGGTTCTGATGGTTCTGAGGGTCAGAATCAGCAAGGTACTTCAGCCTCTCCAGGGAACAATCTTAGGTCTTTTGGAGGCAAGATTTTCTAGCAAAGATATGGTGTTATTGAAAGAGTCATGTCAGAAATATATCTGAGGTGCCTTCTTTAATGCTGTGTAAAAATAAAGCAAAGTAAATGCATTTTGATAGGGTTTATGCTTGCTATGCTCAAGTGTCCTGTGACTTCAGGCTGAAATATTATTGGAAGGGGCATCACTGCCAAAATTATGGATGCTAAAATGTCATAAAGTTATTTCACCTTCTACTAGGGTACCCTAGTAATCTACAGGTCAGTCAAATATTATTTCTTTCACTACATTTCCTAATGCTTGATCTAACCTAGCTTGAAGACAAACCAAGAAATGTTACCCAGCTTTTTGTCTATAAGGAAAAAACACATTCTATTATTTACACCTTACTTCTACGAATTTTCCCCTGAAAACCATCCTACATTTTCCATTGTACATGTCCATCCATTAAGGAATATCATTCAAACTTTTCAGCCTCACGTTCAGTAGAATAAGAACAACCAACCCCATGTGAATAATTTATTGTAAATAGATTCAATCTTTCTGTTTAGAGAGACACATTTGCTGAGAAATTAACTGCGGGGAGATGAATCCAGGCTTGGATGTTCAGAAGCAGTATATGACTCCTTCAAAATCAAGATTCAAAACAAATTTTTAATTTTTCCTTTTGTTTGTTTAATGCCCTTGAACCAATAAGTGGCCCTAAGTTTTTAGAAATCAAGTTGAGCTGTTTATCTTTATTGACCTGGAAGTTACATACTCCTGTTTAGTTTCCCAACTAGCTGAGTAAAACTCATCAGAACTGGGGCTTATGTAACCAACACACTTAGCTGTGGCTGATTGGCATGGATGGTATCAGAAAAGGAGAGACATAGGACAATCTGGCGAGCAACCAAAATTTCCAATAACATCACTTAGGGCGGGTCAAAGGCAACGAATTTATTTTTGTTTTTATTTTTTATTTTTTATTTTTATTTTTTATTACCTGCTTGTCAGTGTGGAAGTGCACACAAGGGAGAGAAAAAGATTACTGCCCTGCATGTGATTAGCCAGCCACTTGTTGCCCTGTACCCTGCCTAGAACCTCTTGGCATATGCGTGGGTTTTCACAATTGGTATCAGATTTCTGCTGGGGCTGGAGAAATATCTTGTCCTCCCCATCATCCCGTACACTTTCATTTTATGATATTTTGGTGGCCTGAAACCTCCTCTTTCGATACTAATTATGTCCTAACCAGCTACCATGGAATTAGCGTGTGTCCTACTGAACGCTGAGTGCTGAGCGACACGCTGTGAAATACCATAACAGCTCACGCCATGTTTAGTGGCTAAGAGGAAACTAGAGAGATTATCTTCTCCGTTTCGTCTGGAATCTTATATCTCCCCCATGTTCTTCCCGCGTTCCCCGGGCTTATTGCAACCTCACTGCAGCGAGCTCTTTTTCTCCTTATCACAGGAGGCCAGTCGCCACGCACATGTCAAGGGTGCCAAATACATCACCCTCATCCTACAAAAAATGCAAGCGTAAATGGGAGTGAAGGAGCGTTCTTGGTGGGTTTTGTGTGATGGGGTGACTCTTGGGCTGAT